>CM065924.1:1523335-1860835 GCA_033439105.1 Magallana nippona | reverse complement strand
GATTCTATTTAGCAGGAAGTTAATTAGTTAATATCTAAGTCATGTAAATCGCAATCGATGATATTTGCTGTCAGCCATTGTTTTTCGTGGGTTTTTTTCTGATAAATTATGTGAGAGAGAGAGAGAGAGAGAGAGAGAGAGAGAGAGAGAGAGAGAGAGAGAGAGAGAGAGAGAGAGAGAAGAGTTGAATTTTTAGGAGGGGTAATTTAGTACGGCCCTTTTACACTTTTATTTTTTATGAGGGTGCATTGTCCAGTTTAGTAATTCATATGCATTATTGTATAGAATTGTCCTCATACATTTAAAACAATGATACAGTTCATGATCATGAATAATTTCATACATGTATACAAATACCGGTAACGGGTAATGTAAAGACATGCATGCATGATCTTAAAAGAATGTTCCGGGTTTCGAGTTTTAGATTAGAAAAATATCATACATTTATTTAAATTCTGAATTTGAAAAATGAAAAATATGAGAGCATTACGGTTTAATTCATAATTATGACTGTGTCAAATAATGTTCCGAATTTTAAGCTCTTTCTTCTCATGTTTGATATTCTTACATGTAGAACTGATAAATCAAAATTTTCTTTACTTGACAGACTGGGAAAGAAAGTCATAAGCGGCGTTTAAACAACATATTGAATAATTGTTCCGCATTACCGATCATTCAGATCTTAGGAAAACGGTGTGTGTATATACAAGTACACAGGTGTCTGTCACCTCATTGTTCCCATCCTCGCTACCGTGCACTGCAAATTGTCAAGAAGGGCTGTGTACAGTAGCTATAATTATATAATCAGTGAACGACCATTCAAATCTGAGGAACTGTGTGTATATACGTGTACACGCGTGTCTGTCATCTCATTTTCCCAACCTCGCTACCGTGCTCTGCAAATTGTCAAGAAGGGCTGTGTACAGTAGCTATTACATAACCACTGACCGAGTGAAAAAAATAATATCCACATTCTCTCCTTTGAAAACTGTAACTTCAATCAATTCTTTGAATAATTGATATGGTGTAAAATAAAACATTGGTGGATTAAAATTAATATGATCGTTTTAAGTTAATCTAATTAATAATAAAGAATTGGGAATGAAATTAGGATTGCATGTTAACTTTTTAGGAAACTAATTCCCGGGTAAACTTTTAGTAACTTTTAATTCAAAATTAATGCAAACTCTCTCTCTCTCTCTCTCTCTCTCTCTCTCTCTCTCTCTCTCTCTCTCTCTCTCTCTCTCTCCGTATCTATATAAACTCCTATATGTACAGGAAACACTAGTGCTACATTTATATGTACAGGTATGTTGTGAATGTTCTGACAAAGGCCACGGATTTCTGTTCACTGGCAATAAATGACATTATATTTGATATCTTCCATTTTGCAGTAAAAAAGGGAAATGAAAATTAGATTTTAGAAATTATTAAATTGTTTATGAGAGTTAATCATCAGTTAAAATTAAATTCAAGGGTCCAATAAGCCGCTCAGAAACATATTAAACAAACATACTAAAATTATTTCTTAGGCAAACTTATAAGCTATTGAAGCTTTATTTTGTTATTCACGGGAAATTAATAAAGATATAATCAGAAACTTGTTATAAAAAAAAAACCAGACGTGCTCTATCGTAACATGGCTGCTTATACATGTACATTCTACATTCTGACTGATTAACATGTTTCAGTGTGCAAATATTTGTTTAGATACACAAAATCAAATGCTTAACACCATGTGCTGCGCTTGGTCTTTGTAGAAATAATTACAGTATTTCTTATATTTATTTTTCAAATATTACGGAGTAGTGATGTTCCCGACCGCTAAAGGACTAAATGCCCTGAAGGCTTTCACACCGCCCTCACCTGAGATTTACCACCCGGTGAATCTCGAGCCTTTAGTTGTAAGCATGATTATTTAAGTACTGTGCCAATAAATTATTAATGAAAACATATTATAATTTCTAAAATTACTATAACAGTGTGTCTTGTGAGTCGGCGCTCTGTTGAGTGCAAAATTGATTTATATCTCAAACTATAACACATGAGAGTTAGATAATTGAATTAAGAAAAAAATATTGAAATTAAATAACAGGAAAGGCTGTTATAAACATTCAAACACAGTACAGGGGGTGTCAGGGGCATGTACAGGGAAATACAGTGGCTTACAGGGGATGACAGTGGTGTACAGGGGGTGACAGGAGCTTACAGTGGCACACAGGGGATGTGTACAGTGGGTGACAGGGGATTACAGGGTATACTGGGGCTGTGTACAGGGGCTGACAGGGGGTGCACAGGGGATGACAGGGAAAACACAGGGGATGACAGGGAAAGAGAGGGGATTTTCATACGGACAGGGGTTTTTAGAGCCAGTAGTGTTAGATCTCATTACGTTTCTGTTATTTCCATAAACTTTATTTTATTAAGCATTGGATTTTAAAAATCCGAGTCTTCCAAAAATATACTGTTAAATTGAACAAAGTTCTTTGTATAAGGAATACTAGTAAATCTTTGGAAAAACTGTAATGAAATATCAGTATCATCACCAATGGGAACATCCGTTTCATTGTATTTAACACAGTCCAGAATACTGTCAGGCCTAATTTGACTTTGAAGAACTTTGTCTGTCTGTCTCTGAATTCCTATGTACAACAGTACTGATGCACCATGGGCACAGCTGCCCACAAACTGTGCTTCAGACTTGCATTCACAGTTTAAATAAAACAAAAAGTTATTTCAATTTAAACTGACTTTAAATTGAATTACAAAATCAGATCTAAGTTGCTCTTGTAATTCAAACAGAAGACTTGATTGTTTTTTGAGAAATATGAAAATGACAATAACAAACTGTCAACCATCTCAAAAATCCTTAAAACGAAACACAAGTTCAAAGCAGAACAAAGCAGAGTTTGCCTCGTTTAATAAATTGTTCGTATTTACAGCATGCTCTTGCATAACGAAAAAGCTGAGAGACATAAACCCCATAAGCAGGTGATGATGGTATGTTGCTACATAGGTAAGGGAAGTCGACGATGGGAAAATAAAATCATCACGTTTCAAGTAAAATATCCAGATATGAAACATATTTTTTCAGATTCTGTGGTATCTTTTATTTCAAGCTCACTGGGATATATTGAGTTAGCATAAGAGTGAAAGTAACAATTGTTAATGGATAAAACATCATCAATATATCTAAATGTCGAGTTGAAGCCCACACCAAGAGCTATATTCTTTTCGTGCACAAGCTTTTGAATGAACTCTGCTTTATAAGAATATAAAAATAGTAGGAGCACAATTTGTGCCCATGGGAATTCCGACTGATTGTTGGAAGACTGATCTCCAAAAACTACATTTTATTGAAGAAACAATTGTCGACGATATCAAAAATCCTAGATTTTAATTTGTCTTGGGAAATGGTTGTATAAAGCGTTGAAAAAAAGTTTTTATGATATTTTTTTTAAAGATTTTGTGACCTCAAAGTTTTTAATAATTCTTTAGATTTTTTTAGTATCCACATCTGATTCACACCACTTCTGGAGTATATTGTTGTACAGTACTCTTGAAGTTTCTCCTTCACTACTGTAAGAATTTTAGTAAGGAGTAAAGAAAGAGGTTTGGTGGAACATTTACTGGAACTTGCTCTATATCTTTGTTTGTAAGGACTTTTGTAAAGCTTTAGAATCCAGTATAAATAAGGTAAATCAAATTCATTTTGTTTATTGGGGATATTAAAGATATCCAAAACCGATTAATGATTTTTAAGTATTTCCTGCTTGGAAAGGTTACTATGGCTGTAAGTAGGATTACCATATGTAAAATTGAAACCTAGTTCTTTGAAAATGCAATTATATTTTGTTTTTGTTAGAAACTATTGTAGGGTTTTTTTTTAAATGTTTGGAACTTTAATGCTATACTAGTTTGGTTTACTAAGTAGTTATTTTTAACATTGTATTTCTTTTTTTTTTATTTATTGAATTTTCACATATTCACATACCAGAGTATAAGTATAGCGCATAAACATATATATAGTTGCAATGTATACATATACATTTATAGTATTTGTTTGATATATACATCCAATATTTAGATATAAAGTATATGTACATATACAAATTACTCCTCAGAAGAGTTACAACATAATTTGAACAAGTAGTGGTATATAATATATGTGAAAAAGGTTTTATTTTTTAGAAAAAAAGGAAAAAGTAACGATACAGAAACAAAAAAAAAACCCTGGGACATTAAGGAGATGATAAAGATGGTGATGAATGTTCTAAACGTTGAAATATATCTTTCCAATAAGTATCAAACAAGTGATAATTACAGTTTTTCAGAAGCAAAAGTTTTTATAAAAACAGTCTTCTGGTTATAGATTTCTTAAAGATATTAACATTTAGCCTTGATGTTTTCATTTTACTTTGCAGAATATATTGTTTTGTGAAAAGAATGATAAATTTTATAACCTATGAATATCTCTATTATCATATTTTCCAAAAAGGATTGAATATTTATCAATATTTGTATGTAAACCAAAAGATATCTGTCATCCATTTCTCCAATTCAATCCAAATTTCTTTCTCTAAATAACAATCAACAAAAATATGTTCGATTGTCTCGGGGGTCTGTTGGCAAAAGTAACACAATGAAGAATTCACTATCCCTACTCTATGTAATAATAATTAATTGGCAAGATCCTATGTAATAGTTGGTATTGAAGCCACAGTAATTTTGAATCCTTTGTGCTTTTAAAGGGCAGACTATAAATTTTCCTCCATTGTTTTTGAGTTAATTCGATTTCTGGCATCCATTTTGTTTCAGATTTTGGATAAGTTCTTTTCTTTGATATTAAAAGGCTGTACATGTCACTACAACCCTTCTTAGATCGATAAAATATTTCTACTGTATTTCAACTCATTATAACTAAACATATGATTGTCATTTTCATTCATATCCCCTATATATATAAAACCTTATTTAAATAAATCCTTAACGAAAACTGATTTTTTATCGATTTTAATATCTGGATTATACCATGTGTTCATTAAACATTTTATCACAATTTTCGTTTTGCACATCAATAATTGTTCTACACATTGTAATACATCTTTCGAAAATCTATTGTTTGAATTTTACATAATCATATTAGTAAAATCAATACCAAATTTCATCATTGTTTGCATATTATATCCAAAATTAGCTTTAAACAAGTTTGTCCATTTGAATTTGAAAATATAAGCCTTCTAATCCAACTTGATTTATGTGCTATCCTAAAGTTTTCAAAATCTATCATTTTTAATCCTGCATTCTCATATCCTTATATAAGTGCTTCTCTTAATTTTGTCTGGTTTTTCGTTCCAAATAAATTTGATAAGTTTTCTTTCAAAACTTCTAATAAATTCTATTGTTGGGTTTGGTAGAGTTAAGATTAAATGATTAATTTTTGGGATTATAAATGTTTTAATAACTGCTATTTTTCCTATCGGTGTAAGATTTCTAGATTTCCATCTGGATAAGAGTTTATCAACGACCTTAGTATTGATAAAAAGGTCAGACTCAAAGTCTGTTAAATCTCTTTTCGTTTGCAAGCACACATAATCTTTGATATTATGTTTTCGAACATTTCGATTAAAAAACCCAAAACATTTCAACAAATGGTTTTCAAATGTGGATTAAAAGAAAACAATCATCCAGTTATTATTCTCCTCTAATTTTAACTTCCCAACCATAGTAAACTACGTTCTAATTAGACTTAAGTAATATGATACTGAAAGCTATTATTGTATATATGTAAATGTCTTAAAAAGGAGCAAATTAAAAATCCCACCTAGAATCATGACCAATAAAAACGTCATTAGTTATAAAAGACAATGTATAACTTTGCTATCGATTGCTAGGTAAATTTTAGATTGTAATTTGATGAGAGAGACATGACGGTATATATAACAGTTTGGAAAAGAATACATGCAATGATTTCAATAAAAGTGATAAAAATGTCAGAAAGTGTTTAATTATGAATAATTATATAAATATAATAATATGTAAAATAAATCCAGGTTGCAGGAATGAAATGCTATACGTTAATCATATTGGGCTCAAATATTGACTATTGGTTTACTGATTAAAATGAGATTCAAGTATAAATAAACCATGGTGGATACAAATGAATATTTAATCGTGTTATTTATGTTTAGATAAACATGTAAGGTAAGTGTGTCAGATTACAAACAAATTCAAAATGAAAATTCTATAATTGGTTCTTTGTTGTTTGATGAATTCAAGGAAATACGAAAAATGTGTTAAGATTTTCAAACATCAAGATTATTTTGTCAAAAGGATGAAGTAATATTTAAAAATAACTTTCCAAGAAGTATGAATTGTAAATCATTGACCGTACGGATATAATAACTGCACATAAAATCATTGAAATATGCATATGGGAGCAAATTATCGTTACCAATCCCCCCCCCCCCCCCCCACACACACACACGAAAGAAAAAAAATAAATTCTAGTTCAAAACTATCATGATATTCCATCACAACAAATAACACATACGTACAATGATAGTGATGCTGATTCATTAATACTTTCATAACATAAACAAAAACTTGCATCATATGATAAGCAAACATATTTTTAGATATGCTTTAATATTTTTCAAGCTAAATTCAAAAAATTATTCCTGTCACCTTAGAAAAATTAGTATCTTACAAAAATGACACTTTCACGTTACAAATTTTTCCTTCAAATGAAAAAAAAATAGTAATCTATGTATTTGTACAAGTAGTATCTCATCATAATAATCCTGGTAGGTAACAATCAGCTCGATTTCGTGACGAAAAAATCACACAGACAACAAAACCATAAATTTTTATAATGGAAGAAATCATTGATTGATGATCCTCACTTTTACATAAATGTTTGTCTAATATGCGTATGACTGATGTTAGGCTTATGCGTAGCAAATGATACACTGATCGATTTACCAATATTTTTATGGATACACGGAATTTTCCGCACCGATAAACTAAATCCTGACTTTTGTAGTAAACAACAATTGAACTTTTCATAATGAGGTTAAGACCAATTGAAAAGATGATTATTAAAAAAACAAACATACTAAAAAAGTACATACTAATTTTTAATTGTAACATTACATCTTTTTTTTAACGTATGCAATATCAATGTTTAATATTTGAAAAAAAAAGTTGAAAATGGAAATTCATCCAAATTTATTGATTACAAATTGAAAAAGGTGACAACCTAGATTAATTCGTGACAAATTAAAAATTGTTTATCCAAATATAGCTTTATAAAATAAGCACCCGGTTATTTCTTAGTTTTGAGTTGAATAGTGGATTCCTTCATTTAGTATACATAAAACGTAAATTGCAAGCATTCCATTTACCCACACGAAGGGTCAATTGTGTGCGAAGATAAAACTGTGGATGTCGAAAACTGTAATGAGAATAGGACTTGGCAGTCCTTCGATGGGGATGTTTTGAGAGCTTGTCAGAACTTGGAGAAATTCCGTTTACCTATTTTGTATGATAAAGCGCTTAATACATCTAATAGAAACAAGTTTAGCAAGATTTCCAAACCTTACTACGTACCCTATCAAGACATCGATTGCAGATTGTGACAAACTATTGATGGCGGATTCAAATCTTTCTTATACATGCCATTTTTGCCAGAGGTGCACGTTTGTTCTGAGTATAAGAATGTCGCTTGTGAAGTTTGCGATTGTGATTTAGGATGCGAGTTTGAATACAGCAAAGTGAAAAAAATTGAACAAGAATATGTATTTCCTGACAGTTATTCATATTGATCAATGTTTGCGTTATCTTCTTTTGACTCAATCCAAATTGTTTCAAAGGAATGTTCTCAGATGGAAGTGCCCTTACAGGTATTCATTGGTATTTCAGTCAATGCTCAGTCAAAAACAAAATTTGATCAGGGCAATATAAGATATATCAGTTTAGTTTTTTGACGTACTGAAAATATAACTTATCTTTTTATATCAAAATGGCGGAGAAATAATGTTCACAAAATCATTGTCAATAAAAGAGGACCAATTAGTTGATACATATTCCTAACCTTTGATAAATAATGGTCTTAACACCCATACTTTGCAACTTGGTTGCATAAATTACCCATGCAATTGCAAATGTAGTTATTTTTATCTTCAAGTAAATACGTTTTTGGCGTATTTACCATCCATATGCAAATCAATTTCCCTACCTCTGCATTTGATAGATTTTGAATTGAAATGATAGAGATTAACTCTTGGTACCTAAAAGAGAACCACTATGTTTGTCTTTGAAATAATTTAATTTTAGTTAATTAATTGCATATATATTAAGAAAAATAGGGGGAAATATTTTAAATCAGTAATTTACCTTTAATCATTTGCATATTCCTTTTATTTCAGGGCACATGCAGGAGAGTAGAATGCTTTCCAGAGAAAATGTACAATCGGAATGCTTGTGTTCCTATCTTATACAGTGCATCTAATCTCAGATATGCTATGTATCTCAGAATGATCGTTTCTTATTCTTAATCTCAGATATGCTATGTATCTCAGAATGATTGTTTCTTTCAAACAACGAATGTTTAACAGAGATGTTTTGAATTAAGTAAACATATGGACATATACTAGAATTGCTAATATCTGTCAAATAAATCAGTGGCAAATTCAGTTTTAGAATAGCACTTTTTTAACTCGGGGGTCTTGCAATACAACAGCTTTCTCGATATCAAGCAGTGTAACATTTTATTTGCATTCAACCTTGGATAATAGGCTAGATTTTGAAGTTGGCTTTACAAACATCACGAAATCAGTTTTCCAAACAATACATTCTGGTTTTCATGCTCTTATTCAGACGTATTCTAACCCATACTTGAAAACCCTGATAATGAAGTTGATGGTTGTAAACGTGTTTCAGAAATGTACAATACTACAAGTATGCATTTTATAATCGTTAATCGTTAATAAACGACCTTCTTGCAAATATGCAAATTGGTCACACTTACGTACGACGAATATGTGGTAGAGTCCATCGACAAAATACGGTAGGTCCGATCAAATTAGTTGCTTTCTTTTCAGTATTTCCTTGTGTCGCACGATGGTAGTTACCAGACTTGTATCGAACACATACAATCTAATTTCGTTATGCTGAATTCATATATCCAAAAGTCATTACCTGCTCTCATTGGTATATGTACTATTATATACATTGTGTGTCTTTTACTTACATTTGGAACGTACTGTCTGTTTGAGAGCTTACGTACCATATCTGGTGTTAACAGCATGAATTTGGTGGCCACGTTGTTCTTTTTACTACTTCTTGTCTTGACTATATCATCGCAAAAAACAATAGCAAGAGGTTTGCTGTTTGTTTTGACACATTACATGGTGCTATGTGTATTCTTTTGGCTAAATGCATGTTCGTATCACAGGTTTTGCGTCTTTGGTAAACAATTTATAAGTGTTTCTAGAGTTAACAGATGGTGCATTTGTCAAAGTATTGCATTTACTCTTACGGTATGCCACTCCTTATCATTTTTGGCAGCGTCTGTTTTTTCATCATTACCTCACATGGACAGGAGTTTGGTTATAGCAAAATACTTCGACTGATGATAAAACGGCTTATTTTGTAACTTTTATCATCCTGTTATCAGTTGTCTGTCTGACAAATTTATGTTTTTTTTTTCTCTACCACTGCCTATAAGATCAAATATACACCAAAAGTCAAAGGTTTGGACCAAAGCAGACTCCATTTTATAGTTTGTCCGAAGGTCTTTTTTCTAACAGGTTTGACGTGGGGTTTTCAAATTATCGATTTGTTTTTTGAGATATCAGTTCTATCTTACATTTATATTGTCGCTGTGTTAAATGGTTTTCAGGGATTTTTCTTGTCCGTGAGCTACGTTTTAAATGCAAGAGTTCGGAGAGTGTACAGGGAACTTTGGGAGTCCCCTTTGAAATGGTTTCCAACCGGTGTCTTATATTTTTCATGATGCAGAATTTGTGGATATTGTATTGTTATATCGTTGTTGAAAGAAACAAAAAGTATCAACAGCACAATGTTTCAAAAATAGTAGATTTATACTAGTCATCATCTGATTTTACTAGCCTTTAAGTAATACATGCCTGGAACTTTGAAGACCTGTAAGGGAATGTTGTAAGGTCTTGTATAATGTTTTTAGATGAGTAGTTTTACAAGTATAATTTCAATAAGATTGTTTAGTTATTTGTTTGATATTTGATAGCTGCATGGTGAATTTAAAGTATTTTGAAAAAGAAAATCCTTTTCATATTGTGTTTAAAAAGTGTATATACAAATATGAATTAACATGAACATAGGTCAATGTGAATAAATTGTTTGTTGTTGTGTTTTTTGTAATTTTTATTTCCTTATTGATAATCAAATGAAACAATATTTTATTATGTAACACATAAACGAATTGGATAACAGGCATTGCCTATATAAATCCTCTCTGACATACAAGGTTAAAATCATGTATACAAGATGTTGTGTTGTACAATATTTACAGTAATATGATAATATATATTAAATTGATAAATACATGCATATATGTATATTTGTAATATTTGACCAGAAATTACAATAGGTATACTAATACTTATTATATTATTATTTGTAGTAACTAGAGATGATAATAATAACAAAAGAGAACAAAAATACAAACAAATGAAAAACTTTATACACAGGTTTAAGTTTTGTGGTATAAGACAATAAGAAGGACTAGATGGATTATTCAAATGTCTTTGTAGATTTTATAAATTGATATTCATATTTAAATGTTGCAATATTTTGTTCATAAGTAAGACTAATGTCACCATTAAGAATGAGTTGAAATGAAAAAGGTATTGGCAATCTTAAGGAATCTATATTTTGGATTGGTAAATGTCTTTGAACACAATATTTTGGACATTCATTAAAAAAGTGAGAACATGTTTCATAATTATTTCCACACATGTCGCAACTTGGGTTGTCACCCAAGAAATGATTGCATAAATCAGCATTCAAATTACTAGCTGAGTTACAAAGTTGATAATATACAAATATTGACTTGGGTTGAGGGCAACATTGATTATTTTAGCCCCCGAGGGACGAAGTATTATATTCGTCCTAAGGGGGCTACTATAATCAATGTCAACATTTGTTCTGTTATATGAAAAAAAAAACCAAAATTCAAGAAAGGATTGTCGTAATTTTCTCAGCTCAACATAGAATTCACGAATTTAATTTTGCGCAAAGTACATTTCCAAAATATCGTCGGCATCAAACGGTCACTGGTGATATTCCACCACAGATAGGAATTAAGCTACAAATGTTCTACCTGAATTGACTTCACAGTAATTCATAAATCCTTATATCCGTCATGATAGCAAACCGTCGCATTGCGCGTCCGTTGTTTACTTGCCTTGACTGATTGCCTATTATGACGTCCCCTTGTTTTGGAGTCGCGAAGACTTATTTACGTCACCGTTTACGAATCCACGAATTAGAAGCGATTAATTGAAATAGGGGGAATATTTTCTAGATATTATTCCTAGCCGGTCAATATTAAAAAAATATTGACCGGTTAATATTTTTCGGACGAGCTAATATTACAATTATTGACTATTCGTCTATATAGAGTTAAAAAGTGAGAATATACCACTGAATATAACAATATACAAATGTTGACTGGCATTGAGGGCAACATTGATTATTTGAGCCCCCGAGGGACGAAATATTGCCCGACGCGAAGCGGAGGGCAATATATTCGTCCCAAGGGGGCTCATATAATCAATGTTGCCCGAAAATACAGTCAACATTTGTTTTGTTATATGAAGAAACAGACCAAAATTCAAGAAAGGATTTGAAAACAGATCGCAGTAATTTTCTCAGCTCAACATAGAATTCACAAATTAAATTTTGCGCAAGGTTCATTTCCAAAATATCGTCGGCATCAAACGGTCAGTGGTGATATTCCGGCGCCCGTAGGAATTTAGTTACAGATGTTCTACCTGATTTTAATTCACAGTAATTCGTAAATCCTTATATCCGTCATGATATGCAAACATGCAAACCGTCGCATTGCGCGTCCGTTGTTTACTTGCCTTGACTGATTGCCTATTACAATGTATCACGTCACCTTGTTTTGGAGTCGCGAAGACTTATTTACGTCACCGTTTACGAATCCACGAATTAGAAGCGATTAATTGAAATAGGGGAAATATTCTCTAGATATTATTCCTAGCCAGTCAATATTGAAAAAATGTTGACCGGTTAATATTTTCCGGACGAGCTAATATTACAATTATTGACTATTCGTCTATATATAGTTATATAGTGAGAATATACCACTGAATATAACAATAGAAAATATTGACCGGTCAATATATTTCCCGGTCTATATAGAGTTATATAGTTAGCATATTTTACTGAATATTATTATATTTTTTCCGATCACCATAGTTCAAGTATTTCTTGGGTTTTAAACAATACATATTTTTAATAACATGTGTAAATGATGAGAGAGTTGGAAGACTACAGATGTTATTTGGGAGTTCATTCCAGTGTCTAATTTTTGAAGGTAAAAAACTTTTCATGTAAGAAGTTGCTTTTGCTCGGGGGACATGAAATGTAAGGTTGTCCTGATTCCTTAGAGGATAAGAATGTTGAGGTAGTAAACATTGTTCAAGCATATCAATTAAATACCGAGGTGTTAATCCATCAACTATCTTATAAAATAACAGAAGCTTGTGTATTTTACGTCGAACTTCAAGTGTATCCCATCCAATTTCATCATAAAGCAAGGATCTTGAAGAATTTGACCTTAATCTTGAAATGATTCTAGCTTCTGCAACTTGAATATCTTCAAGTAATTTAGCATCTCTATCAGAACAATTATCCCATACAATGTCAGAGTATTTTAGAACTGGGTGAACAAAGGCAAAATAAATTTTTATCAAAGTATCCCTTTTAAGGGTGTGTTTCAACATACTTAAAATATTTAAACGAGTGCAAGCTTTAGAATGAATGTACAAATTAATGTACGAAAGGAACAAAAAGGGACATGATTGATCCTTGTGCGACACCTGAGTTAGTACTTCGTAATGTTGATGAGTATCTATGAAGGACTACTTTCCGGGTTCTATCAGACAAATAGTTGTCAACCCAACGTATTAATTTATCAGAGATTCAATAATATTTTAATTTGCATCCGATACCTTTGTGACACAATCTATCAAAAGCTTTAGAGATGTCGCAAAACACAAATTTGATATCTCTACCTTTATCAAGACTAGATATTATTAAGGTCTTCCGTCTTCAGCGGAAGACCTTACTGTTATTCTACTGTTTCTCATTCTTCTATTATTTAAATATTCTTCTTGGTAGACACCCTTAATTTCTCAGCCATTTCTCCATCGATTTTAATGATTTTTACAGGGATGATGTCTTAGGTGAACCTCTCATTGCATACAACTTTTTGTCTGAAAATTCAACTCCGCTTCTGAATTATCTCCCTTTTTCATGTATTTTGGGACATGATATTGTCCACGCATCTCCTCAGAAACCGTTATAGTTAAAGACTTGAAATTTATGTGCAAGATAGAGTGGTTATGGTAGATTTGCATGCTTGTTTTAGATTTGACTAGAAATCATTGTCCTGGAAGCTCGCCTGAACCTGAAAATGTTGATGTTAACTTTTTTGACAGTTTTTTGGGAAATTTGAGATTTGATCACGAATATCTTTCTTGTCATAAATATTTTGTTAACATATGTAGAACATTAAAAGTTTATATAAACAAGACCTTTCAACTGACACCAAGCAAAAGGGGCTGACCCCTCATATTAGGGGTCCAGAAGGGTCTAAAGTCTTTCATCTATATCTCTTTAATAAGAAACATTTTGTAATGTGATATAGAAGCAAAAATGTTAATCTTCTAGCTCTTTATCTACGCATGTTAAAAGTTTTCGGATATGTTACATAATTAGGGGTTTTGAGGGGCTAGAAGTCCAATATTTTGATCATTTATATCTTAAAAAGGAGAAATATTTTGAAAAGCATTACATAAGAGAAGATGCTAAGAATAGTGTTCGTAATAAAACTTAACCATCAAAGTTTCGTCAAATGGACCCTACAGGGAGATAAAGGGTCGGCCCCTAAAGCAATCTTTCCCAAATATCTCAAGAACGGTAACACATTTCTAAACACTTAATGAACAAAATGTGTTTAAAATAATAAGATCTTTCAGTTGATATCAAGAAAAAGGGGCTGAAAAAAAAAAATGAAAAAAGATAAAGAAATAGAAGAAAATTGTCTGTTCAGAATCAAGAGATCTTTTTTTTATTTCATTTTACAAATCATTTAGCTGGTAAATAGCAAAATAAAGGTCATACATGTATCTCAACTTCTAAAATTGGAAGGAAGACCTCCTCGTTGCTCGCAACGAGATCATGTCTAGTTGTATTATATATTTCAACTAACTGATTGGTTGTGGAATCACCAGGTTGAAATCCTGATTGATATTTATCAATGATATTATTTTCATTTTTATTGATATTAAAGATGAAGGGATGACTTTTAATTTGTCGCCACATTATATTAGAAGAAAGGAAACAAAAGCTGTGCAAAAATTAAATAAACTTTAAAGTGTGTTGTTTTCAAACATCAAACAACATGTATGAAAAAATGACTGCTGGTTAACTGCATGAATAATTTTGCATGTATTACGTCTATTCGAATAAAAATATTGCCTATGGTAAAGTTCCTTTGTCCGACTTTTAGGTCCATCCAAGTATTTTGAAAGATATAATATGTCTTCTTCAATTCACTTTTCCAATATCGGTTTCATTTGAATTATTGTTCGATGTGAATGAAATTATCGCAATTTCGGATGGTGATTATGATTACGTAATATTTTTTTTTTTTAGAAATAAACATGTGTAGTAATATGAAAATAGTCAGTACAGAGCATTCTTTTAGAAAAAATGCGGTTCGATGTGTAATGTATTATATCTCAAAGGCATTCGATTAAAATAGTGAAATGAACATTACATGTCCATCCTTTCAACGTATTCTCCGCGGTTTGAAATACATAATTTCAATCTCTGAATCAGAGTATGGTACGTATGGCAAAACGGAAATATTCTCCGAATTCAAAAATTACTCCACAGGCTCAGATGTATATAATTGGTCATTATCATGAAGTAGGCAAACACGCGGGTAGGTTAAGGCAACTCCAAGTTTAATGACCGTCGATATTATGATCAGTTTAAAAATCAATCATTTTTATGAAAACAGTGCTGAATATTAATATCAAGTGAATGTGTTCGCCAATATATTATTTTTCTAGTTCGGGATCGAGTCGATCTTTGAAGCTGCCGTGCCATGGTATCACGTGATAGTTAAAAGTAGATCACTTTTTTTACCTTAACAAAAATCAAAAAGTGTAACACTACCCCGAAGTTCAATTTCATTGAAAATACTAGGTATTTTTTATTTACAACAACAAAGCACAGGATTATAGCAGCACTTTTCAAGTATTTTAGGTCATTGCTTTTGATATTTGCCAAATTCAACTTTCATAATATTCGGGGTAGTGTTACACTTTTGCCTTTTTTGTATACACTGACAGAGGAAAGGCCGGTCAAGCCACATAAATGTCTATCTGCTTACCTTATAACACTCGCTGATAAAACAAATTATCCATGCCTGTATTATCCTGATTATATCCTAACTGATATTCATCTAAATCTTGGGTATTTATATTAAATAAGTCTTATTTCGGCATTGTTTACACTGCATTCCGATGATTTGTCTCCCGACATTGATCTTCTCTATTAAACATGCCTGTGACGTCATCAATGATAATTATACGTAATACAGAGAAATCGAAGATATGTTCAGTTAGAAGAGTTTTTAATGATATTTCATCCCTGTGGGTTTTATAATTTAAACCAGAGATAAAGTTGTGACGTCATATCGATCAGAGGAATTTTTTCTCAATCGATCGCTGAGAGTTGCCTTATCATACCTGCGCAATTAGATTCACGCGATAACGAGACTTAAGCTCAAGTAACGTATCGAGGTCAACGGAAGGAAAAATTGCTTACAAAGCCGTACAAAATAAATTTGATTTTACAACAAAATGATTCAATTAAGTCTTCTGTTTTTTCGAACACAATTGATTAATATTCCTTTACCAACGAATAATTTGAGAAAGTGATACAAGTAAACAGGTCAACTAGCACTTTGTTTTTAATTGTTTATTTTACCAAATTAGTGAATAATTGGACGCCATATTTGTAGTTTCATGTCCGGTACGCCGAATTATTACTAACAACGCTTTAGCACGTCCCTGCGAAACCTTTCACTCAATATGTACACAGCTAATTGTGCCACGTACGTTTCACATATGTTAGAACTTAACACATGTACAACATACGTTAAACATACGTAACACACACGTGAAGTCAAACCGTACGTTACACATATGTTGAGAAATGCATGGTTAACATATGTGTGATAACATACGTTCAACATCACATACGTTTAACGTACGTTAGATTTTACATATGTTAAACGTATGTGAACCATATGTTTTACATATGTAGATCTAAACCACATGTTACACATATGTTAATAAACACACGGTTAACATGAGTTCTAACAACCGTATGTTACACGTACGTTATTTAACACATGTGATACATGTGTGAAGAAAAGCCTTGCTAATCTGCATGTTTATTGGTTTCAACTTAATTTTATATGTATAGTTACGAATAAATAAAGTTGTTTTATAAACGGAAGCCACGTGTCTTCTTAAAATTAATTTGATAACGAATCCGGATTTAGGACGGAATCGGCATTAGTTTTGTTGATGACCAAATATACATCACATTTTTACGTCACGGAGGCAGAAGATCGAACTGCAAGATGAATTTAGCAGAGGTAAGGAATGTCAAGCATTCGTTTTTATTTACTTGAATTTGAACATTATATCGTACAATTACCAATGGCAAAAGAGTAAACATGTAGCACAAAGCTGTAACTATGTTCTCCGGGAAAATTTGGGTTGAATTAATGACGATAAAAATGATGTTTCCCCAGAGAGCTACAACTCAGCAGCTATTTGCTTTAGTTAATTTAGAAGAATCAAATCAATACTTATGGAAACCCATAAAATATATGTCGATCCTGGATAAGTCGCATTTGAAAAGTAAAAAAATGAAAGTAGCGAAAAACTATAGCAAAGCCTATGCAAAGTAACGAGTAGGTCTTCCATTGCACCTAAGTGAAATGATTACTGAGTTGCCTATATTAAGTTTTATTCTTATTGCATGGTAATTGAAACATTTTTATAGGCATGCATTGGCTGCCTGACATATCCCTGGGAGAGGACATCAACTAACTAACGCAGTCAATGACAGATGTCTCCTTGAATTGATAAAATCATAATGTAAGTACACAAACCATGGCATTTCACAATTTATCATCAACACCCCTGGGGAAAGTTTTCCACATAAACCCGAACTAATTGAACGATTGTATTGATGTCAAGATATCATGCATGACATAAAAATTGGGTTGCCATGGTAAAATTTTGCACATAGGCTGGGAAAAGAGCACAAACAATATACATTTTCTATAAAACCAGACACACTGTCTTAACATTTAAGTTTGTTTTAATATTTTAGAAAGAAGTTCAAACGAGCATTGTCATGGGAGAACATTAAAAAGTAAGAAGTTAGAGTTGGACAGAAATCAGGATGAATATACTAGAGGTAAAAATTTATTTTGTCAAATTAATACTATCTTATGATTTACTTTTCTATTTTGCCTCTCTCTCTCTCTCCCTCTCTCTCTCTCTCTCTCTCTCTCTCTCTCTCTCTCTCTCTCTCTCTCTCTCTCTCTCTCTGAGAGCTTGCAAATAAAAGACAAAGTTATCAACAATTATAAGAGGATGAACAACTTTAAAAACTTTCTTCCTGTGGTATTTGCAATAAAATCTAAATGGATCCTGTTATTCTTTAACAATATTGTTGACTGAAATTTAAAGCAACTGAGGCATTTGTAAATTTAATCTTATCATACAATAAAATTTAATGTCAAATTCTTTGTTTCCTTTTTCAGAAACTATTAAAGCACAGAATAATGACGACAATATAAATCTAAATGTAATAATTTGAAGGAAATAAATTCATTTCTAATCTCGAAATTGTCTTTTTTCTTTAACTCTTAATTTAGATTAACACGTAGCTGGAAATGCAAAATGAATGGAATGTTTCCAAAGATCCACTGACATTACTGAGTAATCAATTGAAGTGATTCAAGCAGCAAGATGAAGTGTATGAAGAATTAACTGAAAAATGGAAAAAAAATTCAAGTGATTTAATTTTAAGAAATATACATGTGATACGTATGTAATACATATGAAAAACGTACGTTGGATCCACATACGTTAAACGTATGGCATGTATCACGTATGTATAACACACATGTAACATACGTTTCACATATGTTCATTAACGTAGGTTAAACATATGTGGTACTTAAATCACGTTAAACGTACGTGAGGTCACATACGTATCACACATGTTTAACGTATGTGAAACATATGTGGCATTTTTTCCTGTGTATTATCAATATTATTTATAATGTATAGAAAAATCACACGAAAGAATTTGAGACCTTGTTTATAATAACTTCTTTTATAAGAACAGTGCTTCTTTTCATTATCACTATGCTACATAGTCTGTAAAATATGCAAATTGCGTAATATATTTGATAAATTCATCATGCAAACAATTTTCCAATGTTTGTGTTTTTTGCAAAATCACACGAATAAATTACAAGATTAACAGATAAAAAAGAGAAAAGGTTTATAAGAACACTGTACGATAAAACACGGGTTTAACTCAAACAACAGTATATATGGTCATCCAAAGTTGATAAGGAGATTAAAAAAATACGGAAACAACTGTTATATTATCGAGAAAACAGTAAATATTTTTTCCTTAGAGCGTAGTTGACATCGTAAGTTCATCTCGCTCCAAATCAGCTTCATTCAAACATCGTTCAGGTGTGTATCGGGGTTTCCCCAAATATCTATCAATGTACTTTTGCGATCGCAGTAAAATTTTCAGGATGACTTTTTTTTTTACACAGATCTTTATAATATCAAAAAGTTACCTTCATTGCAGTCACCCTGTAACCGCTTTCTGTAAAATTTCCGTTATGATAGCGGACTCTGCGGAAGTCATCCCCACCTTCAAAAACAAAAGAAAGAAAAAAAAAACTCTCAAAATCTAAATCTAGCAATTAAGACCATTCATTTTTTCTGCGCTAGAAATTATTTCAACTTGCATTAATTTGAATGCCCACATGTGATAATATTTCTTACTTTTAAAAAAGATTCGGATAATTTCTGAAAAATTCGTTTTTTAGTGACACCCATTTTTGTTTTGTTTTTGTTTTTTTTTTTTTTTTTTTTTTTTTTTTACAAAGAGGCACACGCTACTAAATGCCAAACCGTACATTTTGATTAAAACAGACCTGGGGAACTGTGATTTGAACACTGTGTCATCTTTATGAATAAACAACTAAAGATTAACTACATTTTCATTACTCAATCAAAAATGCTTGGCATTGCTTATAAACCTTTTGAACGTAAACATGATAAATACATGTAATGTCTTAAGGTATCTAATGTATAAGGAAGTGAACAATTTTGAATCATTTTAAAATGGTTAAAATATGTATTGCTAGATTACAATGAAAGTGAAATAAACCAAATTTACGAAAGCCCAGAAGGCACATTCGAGAATCGAGACTCAAAATACGAGATTTGAAATACGAGATTCAAGATTCGAAATTCGAGATTCAATATCTAAAGTAATCAATCAAATTAAGGATCTGAAAGCCTGTGTCCTAGCGACATCACCTCTTCTAAATAAAGATCATTCGCACATGCTCTTGTGTACAAATAAATGTTATGTCCCCCCTAACTAAATTATTATTTATATTTATTTTTACACAGAGTATATAATTAGACTAGTAATAATGCAGTGTGTTTCGCTGATCTAAGTGATTTTGTTCGCTCTGTGTTCATTCTCACCTGATGTGTTTGAACCCTGGGATATTTCACCGTCAATGATCTAAACCTGTGGTATAATCCCTCCTGTTGTGTAAAAATGCACTTATAGTAGACAGCTTCATAAGCGGATCCAACTTTTTTCGCGGGGGGGGGGGGGGGTCCTAGGCATATTTCCCATAATTTTACTATGTCAAGTTAACAAGCTTCAACTTTCCCGAGAAAGGGAGGTGTCCAGACCCCCTGACCCCCCTCCCCTCTAAATCTGTGCATGAAGATTAGTATCTAAAATATGTTTTAATTTAAATATAAATTATAAGTCCGGTTTCACCACCGAATATATATATTTTTATGTATACAGTCATACAATATGATTATAAACTAACCATTGAGCTATTATCACATCATACGTAATTATTAATTAATACAATTTTTTTTTTAAATATTAGGATATTTTTTCTAAGTAAACAGCTTATCTTTAGTCAAACTAGTCCCATTGTGTTCAATAAAGAAGGATACATATTTTATACGATCAAAGGTAGGGATAATAGGGTGCCTATTTTTTCCCATTGCCGATTTTATGTGTAGAGAACAGCAAGACTTTAAAAAATTGATTGTATGAATATTAAAAATTTATTGTTGTAGTTTGATATATCCACAAGAACAGAAGGTATAGACAGGCATATGTATTACATCCAAGTTGAAATTCTTCTCTGTAGCCCCCCCCCCCCCCCCCCCCCCCCCACCCGCCAAAATTGACAATTACATTGAAATCATACAAATGTTTACTGTCTTTGTAAATAACTCTCTAAAGATGTAAATAAGCATTGCAAAGATCTGTGTACTTAATATACAACTACATAACATTTAGCCGTTTACTTTCCTTTCTTGATCTGTTGAGAAAGAGAAATGATTAACACATATATAAGAAACTTTGCAGTATGATATTCTGAACATTTCTTACATGGCAAGATCACTTTCCGTTAGGTATTCTGTGCGATGTTACATTTACCTTAATTATTCAAGGATAGACAATTTCTTTGTACGAAACCTTGTACCTGTTTTATATTAAAATCTAAACATGTTAAACTTTGTGACAATATGTTTGAAGTAAAATTATGATTAAAGTAAAATTAAAGTAAATTAACAAATGACTCGGCACTGTTGAGGAAACATTGGAATGTAACTCAAATTTGAAAATTGAGTTACAATCATTGAATAAAAAATAAATAATTTTACTAATATCAAGAGCACATTATAACTGATATATCTTACAAGGAATGTAAAAAATTTGCCTGGTATTTCTAAGCACTTTGCTATTTTCAAGATTTCACTATATCCGTGTCCGTACTGACAGGGTTGCACTGCATCCGGGACTACAGTAGTATACAGGACTTGACAGGGGTATAGATTGGATGTTTATAAGCGATTGCAGGACCGTACATGGGATGAATGGGGCGTACATGAAAGAACAGGGGATGTGTTCAGTGAATGACAAGAAAAATACAAAGTGTACATTGGCGAAAGGAAACTTTAGGAGCAACAGAAAAAGGAAAGGAATTTCTATACAAATATTGGTTTTCAGGGCCAGTTGGGTGAGTGGGATCATCAAAAAGAAAACAAACCGACACAGGTGAAGATCACCACAAACAAGATCCCTAACACTTGCTATTTTTCCCTCGACTTTCGTTTGTTGCTCTTTGAACATTTTGTATCAGCATTTTTTTCTATCAAGGTTTTTGTAACTAATTTTCCGAATTTCTGATATCAAACATGTTGTTACAAATCTTGAAAGTGCTGTTATAATACATCTTCCTATTTGTTTATGTTTCAAAATATACAATACAATAATATATGAGATATTTTGCCCCTGATGAATTCATTTCCATCATGCCTTTTTCTTCTAAAAAAAGCTGTATTTGATGCAGGTTTTATCTTAAATAACAAATTTTGTCACATCCAACATTTTATTACTTAAGGCATTCAGACATGTTTTATTCTTTTATATGAAATATATTTTTTGCTGGGAATTTGAGGCATTAATAATAAAAATTTAAACAGTTAAAAAAAAAAACTTTACATAGCACTTAAGTAGCGATACGTGTATCATAAACAATTTTAATTCAAAATGAAAAATATATATAAATCTAAGTTACGTCAACGTCCACACCAATGAGGAAACAACCGAAACAGGAATGTGCATGATTCAGAATTGAACCATTCGTCCTGTAAGTTCTAACTTGTGTGACTATAAAATCGGTGCGTATGTTGTTCATATTAGCTTCATTGTTAAAATGGGTTTTTTCTCAGCTGTAACGTAACAGGTGTCAATATATAAGGAAATGTTTGAGCATTTACAATATTTAGTGATCTTTCCTTTTTTACAACACATCGTTATCATTTACATTTCCGTCGCGTTTCATACATTTCAAATATTTACCGAGAGATAGTATGAATTATTATAAGGAACATATTATCACTTTTTTAAACAGTTTCCTGTATTTTAAAACAGCAAATAACCATCAATGTGTCACAGAGTACACAATTGTAGAGCATTATCTTTGTTAAAACAATATCTATATCAATTTATCTAGCATCAAATGCCCAGGTTCCACTTTCATCCCTTTACCGGTCTTTCATTTAAGATTAAGGTGGTATGGGACACGTATCCCTATCAATGTGCATAAAAGTACATTATAATCAAAGCACTTTCATCGGTTTAAAATTTTCAAATTTTACAATATTTGAACAACAAATACGTTTAAAAATTTTGGGGAAACGTAAAAATTATCAAATCCCCAGAGGGATTCGAACTCAGGACTAAAAGATTCGTAGTTAACGCTCATACTCATTGCGCTTCGCTGATAGGCTAACATATTGGGCAAGAAAAAAATGACAAAATTATACCTGATTTTGAATTTTGTTTCGATAGGAAGTGCGGCACAATATGGAGGTGTCCCCTTCCAACTTAAAAGCAAGTTATTTTTTCATAAAATTAGTTATAGTTCATTACAATCAGATGTAACAAAAATTAAAAACTGTGGTGGTCATGTTGCAAAAGGTGCTTGTTTATTTATTTTTACAACGTTACTGTTATTAGCTATGTATCATTTTTAAATTTAGTTTATCATTTGTAATATATATGTAAAGAATACCGTTTGGTTTGTGTTTTACAGAAATCTTTTTTTTTTCCTGAATTAGTTTGCACATCCTGTGATACATGTCAAAGTCAAGATGAATGAATACAATTAAAAAAATCGGTATTTAAAAATATACAGTGTTCCGGTGTTAGTTCCTTGTTTTCTAGTATATAGCTCTATGAGTCATTGACCAGGAATTGTATTGGGCTTGTTTGTTTGTAAAACAATATTTACTTGGTGTTCTATCACAGTAAAAACATGAAGATTCTCATAGAAGCGTTGACGGCGGTGTTCATTTTTACATGTACGTAAATGTTTGATAGTTATCTAGATCTGTGAAATAACAAGCACTGAATGTAATTACTAGTAAACTAATTTAGAGTAAATGTTTTTTCAGCCGAATTGTAAGACAAATTATAGATTTTTGGGTTAATTGTTAGGTCTTTGTATTTAAATTGTGTAAATCCATCATTTATAGGAAAATTGAGTTTAAATTCGTATAAAGTCAAAGTATGAATATCAGGAATAAATGCTAATCATTCTTTACTTCGCACGTTAAACAAAATAACATTAAGTAAAATTTTTGATAACAATACTAAATACCATTACATTAACATGTATCAATAATTTGCAAATATTTTAAACAAAGTTTGAACAATTTGAAATATTTTAGCCCTTCATATAACATAATTGTAGAAAACAGAATTCGTTTTCCAAACATTAACGTCAACGGTCTACTTTCCATTCAATGAACTTGTTCATTGTGCGTTTATCGTTTTTTTACCATGTGTTTATTGTATACTAACAGTGCTGTCATTGTTCAAAGTTATGCTCTTTTCGTTTATCTTTGGCTTTTGCTCACCTTTTACAAAAAGTTCAGGGTAAACTCATCGTACGTATTTTTATTTTAATGCTCGCCGTACTTTTTTTTTTTTTTTTTTTTTTTTTTTTGGTTCTTTATATCATTTAGAGTTCAGAGATGAAATTATCGTTATTATTATTGTTTTACACTTCGAACAAAGGATTTTTGCTGATACTATATATCGATTATTGAACAACCCTTGTCGCTTCTCGGGTTGAAAAAAAACCCTCTTTTACATGTACTTATATTCCGAAAAACCGGAAAAAGTTCCTTTATATAATGCTTTTAAAAGACTTGTTTTGCATTTTATAGCCCTTTGTAGTTAAAAACTATAAAAAAAATTATTCAAGACTTTGGTAATACATTGCAACACAAAAACGTCATTAAAAACGATAATCATCCACACACAGAATATTATTTTGTCATATGAAGACCATAAAAATGAAGACCTAACATGTCTCTTCCGAATTTCATTAATAATGAAATGCAAAGCTAATTTGTTTTCATTTTTCTGCGGACTGTCCTTCCTCGACAATTTTTGAACATTTGTAGCATTTTCATATCCGCTGATCCAAAGGACACGTTATCCTGAAATAGTCGTTCATCTAAATGCTACATACTTCAGTCTAAAGGTTTAGGTAAAATTGCCAAAAGGATCAGATTTACAATCAATCTTGTCAGAAAATCTTAAAAACTAGAAATTAAAAACAAAATACCCTTTGTAAATTTAATGAGGTAATCTTCATTTTAAGACAGCTGACAAAAACTTGTCAAAAAAGAGTTTTATTTCTAGTGTAAAACATGACCTAAATTGTAATGAGGATGTGAAACGTTTCCCTTGCGATTCAATTTGGTGTGTCTCGTTTCGCTCGGCACTAAATATCATTGCATTTGGAAAAGTTTTACTAACATATTAAAAGGAAATCGAAATCAGAATGTGTGCGTAATAATGATATGGAATTTGTTTTGTACTGTGGGACTCTTCCATTTAATAGAGACTCAGGATGTTTCGAAAAAGGTCAGATAAATATGTATTTTTTAAAATATGAATCGTTTAAACCTCTCAATTGTAGAGAAAAAAGTTTAATTTATAGATATGGCAGACTGTTTTTTTTATTTGGAATAATTTTATAATATAATTTACTATCATTAACCTACTATCTATAACTAAAATACCCCCCCCCCCCCGAAAAAAAGCATTAAAACTTCCTGTGAGGGAGCTCCAATAATATAAAATTTTATTTCTACGATACAATCAAAATACTCAAAGTACAGATATCCGGGCTCATTTGATGATAAAAACTTTACGTCATTATTAAACTAACTACGTTTATTAGCATATGACATATTCATTTTGATAGCAAATATGATAAATCGGGAGGGTCAGATATATAACAACTCAACTTTTGTACATGTCTAAAAACAATTACCGCAAAAATTTGTACACTCAGGTTGATGACAAGATCTCTAATTAAAGAATGGCATAGGTCATTTAGTGCAAATAATATATTCTGCCGCTCAGCATCTTTACATTGCAAACTCCAAGTCTTTAGAATGATACAAAGAACAAAATAACTATGTGATATTTTTATATATCAGATGCAAAGTTACATTGACCAACTGACATGTTATACATTCCAAGTTCTTTTTTAAATTAGAAATTCAATTTTGTGTGGTCGGTTTCAACGTTTGTTTAGTTAACATCAGGTTAACCGTGCACCGTAGTTTAAATGGAATTATGATGATGTGAATTCTATAAAGGCGATATGAATCTGCATAACAAGGCGGGAATAAAAAGAATTTGTTCCTAAAATGCAGATAAATTGGACTTTTCAAATTTGCCATTCGTAATCTTACATTACTTATTAATAAGAACTCAACAATTATTAACTTATTAGGATCTGATAAGGTCGGTTTTTGTCGAAAGCTCTGCTATTTATAGTTTTAATAAGTTGATAACCTGATTAGCTTTGCTACTTATTGTTTAATTGTTTGAAAGATTTTACTATTCATACTAAAAGAAATAAAATATATCAAGGACTAAAGTTTGTATTTTACATTAAATTTAATGGATAAACGATCAAGTTGCTCTTTCTCAAGTTTACGTTTTGAGTCCAGTTGAATGCGTCTTTGCATAAATAAAAATTCAATAGAATCAATGAAAATACAAGTTGATCTCAGTTGTTAATTTGTGACTCTTTGAAAGGACATCTATTTTTACATGTAGTATGTAAATATAAAAAATAAACCACTAAAATATGAATGGTTCTGTTCAGATCATATAAAAATAAGGAAACACTGCATTTTTTCTAAGCAAGTCCTTATTTGTACATAATTGCACAATCCTAACGACTTTTAAAAAAATTAATTCTATGAATTTCATAAAAGATAAGAGTTATTATTGGTACAAAATTAAAATTTGCATGCTTTATGCAAAAAATAAATACTATTGTATATATACAAAAAGATATGTTAAGGATAAACTATAAATATATATCTATATTTATATCTATATATAAATTAACTAGAATTTCGGGTTTTTAAAGCAAATATGAACATAAAATTACCCTACACCCGGCCTGATGATAACAAGAAATTAAAGAGTTCAGCCCTTAAACCAAAATATTAATTTTTAAGACTAAAAGAAAACCACAGTTATTGTTAAGAATCTGGGCGAGAAATATTGAATTTTTATATTAATCTGTTTTTCGTTATATCCCATAAATATATAGTGCAATTTAGAAATTGAATAATTGAACTAAATTCGTCGTGAGTTTGTTTAACTGTAATATTTGTAACAGAAATTTTAAAAAATGTGAATTGAAAAGACATGGGGTGACAACGAACAGTGTTCAAATTCAAAATTCCAAAGGGAAACAGGAGCAGAGCAAACACGGAACTCTAAAAAAATTGAGGTAAGATCAGGTGCCATGGAGGAGTGAGCATCCACTGCTGACCGATCACACCCGCCGTGAGCTCTTAATCGGAAAAAAAACCCGGAAAAGCCGTAGATAATTAGGTAATTAATTATGGTCTAACAATTAGTATGAAAAAAGTCAGTCAGCATGCGACCCAGGGGAAGATTGTATTTACTGACAAGGTCATAGAACTTACGAAAAGATGACTTCAAACAAAACTGATGATTGTCCTTTTTTATCAACTTGTTTTTCAGTAGCTGACCTCGTCTTAGAAACTGTTCATACGAAAAGCATGCCCTTGCGTATCGATTTTTTGTGACGTCATCTTTTGATCAACCGAGTCAAAAAAAAAATTTACTGTCCTGCATCCGTCCAATAAGTTACCTGTAGCTGTTCAATAAGTTTATACTTGTTGGACGACTACAGGTGAGATAATGGACTGCAGATAATTGAGGGTAAACACTAACTTACCGAAACACAATAGGAGAAAAAACACTAGTACTTGTTTCTCATATTTCACGGGAATGTATTACCTATCACGTGCAAACTACGTAGATTATCCTTGAAAATTGAAATTTACAGACCCAAACACTCAGAAAAAATTCTGGCAAAATGAAAATAAAATATTATTACATGAATTCTAACAAACAGAAATTCACTCAATTGGAAGTGCTGGATTAATGTCTTCTTTTTGTATAAAATCAGACATTCATAAATTCATGTATTTACATTTTAATCCTACATAATCACACCATCCTCTACCGTTGTTAGTACAAAAATATGAGGAGTTCTCGAACTATGCTCACCTTTGCGCATGTGTTTTTATAACGCAATAGGGGTTTAAACGACCAATGCAAAAAAAAAAAAAAACATGCTTCATCGTTTTGACACTGTTCCTTTACTTAATATATTTTGTTTTACACACCTAAACGCAAATTAAAGTGATCTATATTAGCCTAATGCTAATTGTTACCTTATTGGAGAGTGCCAGGTAAATGAAATGAAGCAGAACGATCGTAAAAACTGTTCATAAGCAATAAAAAGAAAAGATGCTTTAAGTAAGCATTACGTAAGTAAGTCTCCAACTTCGGCATCTAACCAGTACTTCAACAGTTTTAAGTTTTATTCTAGACATTCGATGGAAGTTAAACTTTCTGTTTTGTGACGTTATTCAATGGCTGATTAGTTGCATGCATTATAGTATACGAGTTGTGTAATTTGTTAACGTATACTTAAATTTAACTAATCTCGTTTACAATAATATTTCATTGTTCATACGAAATCAACACGTTTAATTGAACAACCCACTCCCTTACTTTGAATTATATACTTATTTATTTATTTTTATTTGAAACAAATGGATCTGAATTTTACAATAGGTACTAACGTTTAAACAAAATTATACATAATGCGTTGTTCCGATATTGATGCGCCAGGTATATCAGCGCCTTCAAAATATGTTTTTCACATTACTTCGATAACCTTTTAAAAAATTAATTTAATTCAACCAGATTACATGCATATTAGTTTACATAATCCATTATTGTAATTTACACGATATAAAAGTTGAGTCACAGAATCAAAGATTAATAAAAACATTTCGTTAACCTCATCTGTCAAATTCGTTTTAAACAGCATTCAGAATGGAAGTTTTTATTTAACGTTAGTTTCTTTGTCTTTTCCCCTTTCCCTTTATACCCCTATTTGTGCCATCCCCAACCTAGTTGCTTTAGTAAAACTTAATTGTACCTTTGTTTACAAAAAAACCTACAGCGCTTCAAAAATGTTTTATTGATACTACCTAAGACAAACGTTGTTGTATTAATGATTGATTATATAGAAAGTCATCTCTTACCAGCTGATAGTCATACCTGTCAACTCTAGATAATTTACATTTGTATGGACACTTTGACGAGAAAAATTAAAAAAGAAGCAAAACTAGTTGAATTTAACAATAATGAATAAATGTGCTTATAATTTGGTATAAACATGTTTTTTTCATCTATTTATGCGAGGTGAGATCATCGATTTAAAAGAACCCTACATACAACATAAATAGGTCCCCAAAATTGATGCTCATGCACATACTTATTGAATACTTTTTTTTCCCTACAGGTGTGCCATCAATCATTTCTTGGGCGGAATACATAGGATTGCGGCTAAATGAAGAAGTGATGATAAAGTCTCCAGGGTTTCCAAATAAAAACTATACCAAAAACAGTATCTTCCAATGGTATATTAATTCATTTGGCACCACGGAAACCATTTTTATTACGATAAAAATGGATATTCACAAATATTCAAACGGTCGGTGTTTCGACTATTTACAGGTTTGTGACACTATACAAAGTATGTCGACAGTTAAAACACACGAATTTTGCCGCTTTATGTGGTATAAATGATTATTAGAATTTCATATTTCCCGCTCAAAACAAATGTGTTGACTTAAAAATATCCTTTAATGTTTTATCAAAACAGATTCAGGAAAAAAATAACGCAGGATACACTACTGTTTTCAACGAATGTGGGAAAATGGAGACAAATACATCGTCAAACGATTATCGACTTTTAATCACATTCGTTTCAAACAACGATGATTTTACCTCCAAAGGGTTTGAGCTAAAATTGACAGGTAAGTAGATTTTCTTAAACGGAATTATGCGTACAAAGTATATTACATATTAATTCATACATTGTAAGACGTAAATTGATAGAATGACCTTTTTTTTAATTCTATAATGACAGATCATGAGATTGCATGTTCTTATCTTTTCAAAAAAGGTTATATACAAGTAATATGATGCTTAAAAAATGACTGGGAAAAGGGAAAAGTTTTGTTATGATTATTTTTTCAAGAATACAAATTTTTGGTTGATCTTTTTGAATTAATAGTTGTGTTTTACATAGATTTAGGTAAGATATAACGCACAGATTCAACGTTTACTTTCAACGAAATACTACGTGAACAAATCTTACGTGAAATAATTTTTACTCATACGTGCGTAGGATATTTTTCAAATTAAATTTTTCAATCATCCTTTCCACTTTAATTTCATGTGTGTAGGTGAATTTTACAACAAATTGATTAAATTAAAATAAAATTATAGATTTCAAAAGGTATTGACAAACAAATTGAAACATAAATAAATATTTAAAAGTCTATTTTTAGGTACACGTTCATCATCTCATAAAGAAATAAATGAAAACATAGATATGCCTTTAAATGAAGAAGTAGTTATCCGTACTCCAGGTTATCCAAGTAAAAACTACGCAAGAGACACAACATACATGTGGCTAGTTACCGCTCCTAGCAACACGGAAGAAATTCATATCAAGATAAAAATGGACATTGAAGAACATTCTCAAGGTCGATGTAATGACTTCTTACAGGTTTGAATTTCTAAGATGTAATTTAATGTTAACCATTTTAAAAAAATTATTATAACATATATATCAATATAATAATTTTAATTTTACAATCATGTTTTATAAATTGTTTCTAGTTTGTCAAAGTAATAAAAATGAACTTATCATTGATAATTCCCTCTATTCAACACATGCAACAGAATAGCTATCTGTTCAAGTATTTACTGGGGTTAAAGTCAACAGTGATTCCCATGAGTGCCAATTGTGCCCCATTGTTAGCAGACCTATTTTTGTATTCATATGAAGCAGAATTTTTTCAACATCTTGTACGTGAAAAAAATAAATCACTAGCTGTGGCCTTCAACTCAACACTCAGGTATATCGACGACGTATTATCAATTAACAATTGTTACTTCCATACTTACGTCGACTCGATAAAACGCAGTGAACTTGAAATAAAAGATACCACAAAGTCTGCGTCATCTGTTTCATATTTGGATATTTTACTAGAAATGGACATTGATGGTAACCTGACAACAAAACTTTATGAGAAACGCGATGACTTTTATTTTTCTATAGTCATCTTTCCCTACTTATGTAGAAATATACATTCATCACCTGCATATGGTGTTTTTGTCTCTCAGTTAATTCGATACGCAAGGGTATGCTCTTCGTATGAACAGTTTCTAGGGCGAAGCAAGCTACTGACAAACAAGTTGATAAAACAGGACTATCAACAGTCTCGTTTGAAGTCGTCTTTTCGTAAGTTCTATGGTCGATACAACGACCTTGTCAGCAAATACAATCTTCCACTGGGTCGCATGCTGACTGACGTTTTTAATACTAATTGTTAGACCATAATTAATCACCTCATTGTCTACGGACTTTTCCGTTTTTCCCGATTACGACAAAGAGCACACAGCGGGTGTGACCGGTCAGCAGAGGATGCTCACTCGTCCATGGTACCTGATCCTACATCTATTTTTTTTTAAAGAGGTCCGTGTTTGCTCTGCTCTTGTTTTGTAATATTCCTTTAGATTTTTGAATTTGAACATTGTTCATTATCACCACATGTCAGGAATATCCGAGGGCCGAAATATTACCCGACATGAAGCGTCTCTGAATAGAATTCATTAATTAAATTTTGCAATCTGTCAATTTTCTTAACATCCTTGTCATTCAACTTTCATTGTTGATACATTGTAACACAGAAAGCATATCACAACAAATGTGGTTTTGACTTTTTAGCTCACCTGAGCTGAAAGCTCAATTGCGCTTTTCTGATCACTTTTTGTCCGGCGTCCGTCTGTCTGTCTGTCTGTCTGTCTGTCTGTCTGTCTGTCTGTGTTCACGAGAGAATATTAATTGGGTTCAATTTATGTCATTAGAACACTTATTGGGTACTTTTGACTTATTGGGTATACCCAATAATCGAATTGCTTTCATTGCGTTCCAGAGACATTTACTGGGTATTGGATGACACAAACCCAATAAATGTTCGTCTGAGATTTGTCTGTAAAATCTAGTCCATCTATTGGACTTCACTGTTTGTTGCAATTAAACTCTTTCGGGGCGCCTTCGGTTTTATCATCAACAATGAAGAATCCAGAAGAGTTCCAAACAACTATGACATGTGATAAGATCATCCAATCAGAAAGTAGTAATGGCTACTGTAACAGATGCTACATGAACACATCACCTAGAACTAGAAGAAAGAACTTCAAGGCCTTATTGCTATCTGGTTAAGAATGTAAGTTATTTTCTAAGTTTTGTATATTTCTTTTCTTTTCATAATTTATAAAGATAGTGATATAATGTATTTTAATCATAAAAACAACACTACTTATATGGAAGAATGAAGTACCCAACAAGTTTTTAGACTCGAGACTTCAGTCTTTGGAAAAGTATATTATGGATGTCCAGAATCCAAAAATGCAGCATGTGCAATGATGTGGTATTTACTATAACAGCTTATGATATCCATTAACATTATACATGTACATGTATATGACATTTAGCAGTAAATTATTATATCAATGCATATTTTCTATGTAATATCGGTATGTATGTGTGTGTTGGTCATTCGTAATAAGGTAAGATCATAATAAGGTACGATGAATCAGAAATAATCAGGTTAGGCATTTATCCCCCATTTGGTAAGTAAACGCTCAAATGATACCTAAAATTTTCCTCCCATATGGTGGCAAATTTCGTTTATCTCGGATAACGTTGTACTAGGGAAAAAAGGCATAATATTATTAAATGGGACAAGAACTTTGACATGTATACTACATAAATAAATATTTATTTATTTATTTATTTTAAGAATTTTCGTTTGAGGAAAAACAGACTGAGGTCAATGCATGGCCAATTAAAGTTTGCTTGCACACGTGCATGTAAATTTCTATTTGCATTTTCATGCAAAAATAAATTCGGCAAGAAATGTGCCACGGTGCGTATTAAGTATTTACTTTTAGAACTGATGGTATATGTGTTAACATTATTCATGTATAATATGACATTCAGCAATAAATTATAAATGTCAATGCATATTTTCAAGGTATTTATATGTAAGTGTGTGTTGGTCATTAGAAATGAGGTCAGGTAAACCAGAAATAATCAATCTGAATAAAATTTGTCTTTAATAGACCGTTTTGGGTTTGTTCGCCCTATCTACCTGTTCGCCTGGGTCAGTTAGCCCGGAGTCTGTTCGCCATAATTATCATTCACCCTATACCTTGTTCGCTCCATACCTGTATCTTGTTTAATTGTCCTAATGTTTCTTTTTTTAATTATCTTTTGATTTTGAATTTTTTGTTCATTTCACATAAGAAGGAGTTATATGTATATTTTAAGTGTCTTTTATTCTTATTTTACTGTGGGCAATGTTTATTGTCATTCAATAAGAACTGTTTTACATTTACATGTATTACAACTATTTAATCGTAAATGTTTATTTAGGACGTAATTGCCTATTGTTTCATGATTATTCTAATCGCTATAAGTATGTATAGCCTAGTTCTTCATGTTCACGTGATATGTTTTGAAACCTGCAATATTGGAGAAATAAGGGCGATATATCGAATAAGCCCAATAAGGAGATGAGCTCAATTATTAAAAAGACATTTGATTCAGAATAATGTGTTTTAATAGTCTTTATATTTGTTTGATACAGAAGTAATTTACTCATAATCTATAAATTATATCCTATATATGCTGACCATGCATGCAGCTATGCCAGTCTGGTCTTAAGAAACATAGCATGCTTTGACCCTTTGCATGCATTTTTATGTTTTATTTATTAATCAGATTTTCCAAAGGAAAAACCTGGTTATTGAAATGGTAAAAATGGCGTCGGGCGGGCGGCTGCCAAAAGGGTACCCCTATTGTACGGATAATTCCTTCTACATTTTCAAAATAGGAGGTTGTTCTTTTGCAGATAAATTGACATATATCAGAGGTGTGCATATTGCTAGGATTATGATTTCTAATGATTTATGAAAAAATACTAGCTGTTGAATTTTGTTATGTTTTGGCAAAATATTGCATATAGGGTACCCCTATTGTACGGATAACTCCTCCTACCTCCTACAGTTTTCAAGATAGGAAGTTGTTCTTTTGCAGATCAATTGTACATATATCAGAGGTGTGCATAGTGTTAGGATTTTGATTTCTGATAAATCATGAAAAAAATAACAGCTGTTGAACTTAGTTATTTTTTGGCAAAAATATTGCATATAGAGTACCCCATTTATCTGGATAGGTAGTGTTCATCAATTCAGGGTTGACAAATTGATTATGGATACTGTTCACACAAAAGAAAACCTGGTTTGCTGTCACATTGACAGCTTTTATTTTGTTTGATTCTGCATTTACACAAAAAAATCTTTTTGAAATCTTAATATGTTTTAACTCAATGGTGAACGGACCTCGGGCGAACGAATTTTAGAGTAAACTGATTCTTGGTGAAATGGAAATTAGAGTGAATGGTGTAAAGGGCATTTTAGGGGGAATGAACAAAGTATTAAATTCTTCATGTTGAAACATTTTGATTTGCACCAACTGCCTGTGTTCATTCCATTTCAACTCTGTTTTTTAATGCAGGTGCTAAGAACACAAAACAAAAATTTTCGAAACAAATGTTTTTTTTATGTACTAGTATACATGCCAAGGTTCTTAATTGTCCTATTTGTAGATATGATGTTCATTTTCCCGAGAAAAACGTAATCTGAGATAAACAAAAGTAATTAAATTTTAGGTATCATTTGAGCGTTTACTTACCAAATGAGAGATACATAACCAAATGGTGGGGTGTGCCCAACCTGATGTGGAAATGGTTCTATTTGCCATTAATCTGATCAGTTAATTTGAAAAAACAATGATATATGTAAAAAAATGTTATATACTTAAGTAACAGTAACTTGACTTTTCGTTGACAAAAGGAGTGATATATTTTTAAAAATAAATATTTTAATTTCAGATATGGTAATGTGATCAAGTAGATATGGCAACCCATTCAAGAGGAAAGAAAGTGGTATGATTTTCTTATCACATTCACTTTAAAATTTACTTCTTTGTATTGTCAATGCAACACCGGTGAGTTTAATATACAATAATGTAAAATATATGCAAACAAACCCCCGAAAATTTACAGAAATAAATTTTTGAAACCAATGGTTTTTAGGGTAGGCTAGCAGTAAACCCACGATATTCATGTACCTTCAAACAACCATATATGTTCAACTTTCTCTTTTGATTTAGAGGTTTTATATTTTTTGAGCCGCACATTTTTGAAAATGAAACCTTTCTCTCTCTAGCCAATCTGAATTTATGGTCATTGAATACTATAAAATATTCTGATTGGTATGAGGTATTTAGAAACCTAATGGCTATATGTATACAAACCCTGAAACGTACTACTACACCAGCTGTACGTTCGTCGCACGCTTCTCGCACACTATCCGGTTTGTACCATACGTTTCTTCCACGGTAGGGTATCCTTCTTGTATGATATAATAAGTTTCTCACATAGTACGGTGCATATTTCATAAGATACGCTTCTTGTATGTATTTTATCTGCAATATCGCTACCTTGGGACTCGCATGGATCATCAAAAAAGCGTTATGTTGTTAAACCGTCAGCGAGTTATTATAATTATTTTAAGTTTATAAGATATCTGGATAGTCTTTGTGTTACATTTTCTTTCTAATTCGATTAATACAAATTCATATCTGTACTATCACTGTAAATCTTACGTGATAGTACTTCTCCACTTATTGGAAAGATGCAGCGCATTTAATACTTCTCAGTATATATCATAAAAATCTTCTGTTTGTAAAATTGGTCCAAAACAGCAGTCTGAATCAAAAAAGATTATGCAAAATACACGCAGCATAGTATACACACGGTAGTATACACACGCCGTCAGGCTTGTAAAGTGAAATCAGGATATTCTTTTACTTTATTCTTAATCTGAAAAAGTTGGTTTCTTTAAACAGAATCAAATCACATAAAATGCAGGAAAAAGCAAGATTTATTTTCAAGTTTGCACAATATAATCATTTAATGGTTAGAATGGGAATTCCAGCTCATTGGTCGGTCATATTATGCATGTCCAAGTTAAAAATATATTTCTGTAAAGCATGCATTTATTATATTTTCTTGCCAAATTAATGTATTTCAGAACAACATGAATATATTGAACACATGTACACAAACTATCTAGAAGTTTGGTCTGTGCTGAAAATTAGGAAACTAAAGTAACAGTACTCTAAAACTAATGAGTTATGAATATTGTTCATTTTCTTCTTGAAAATATTCCGCCACAAAATATAGTCCCTTACAGAACTCTGTAGATATGTAATTTTCTTTTTAACAATTTTATTCAATATGGTTTATTTGGCATTGTAAAATATAAATATACAAATAGAATTAATATATTATGCAGAATTTTTAAACTAGAGGTGACATAAAAAAGTTTCCCTAAAAGAGAGGAATGAACCTCTTTAAGAGAGCATTCAGATCACGTTTTTCTTTACATGCATATGAATTTTAATTGGAGGCATACTTTGCCTAATTAGAGTAAAGTTTATTCATTTTTTGCTATTTTGAAATCAACAAAACGGTGCGATATATCCTATACATGTATATCATTTTTATTGCATGTAATACTTTCGCATTATTTACATTATTTACCAGCTGACCAATGATACATGTATCACATGTCGAGCATTTGTAGAGAAAAAATCACCCGGCCATTTTGTTTATTTTTCGGAATTCACGGAATTCTTGTTATCTGTCACACACCGGGAAGTAAAATTCACATAAAAAAAACGCACACGTTTCTTACGGTTTTTATACACTTTACAATACCATATGTCTACCATACGATATGATACGGTTCTCGCACGATATGATGTGCTTCTTATATGGTACGTTTCTCGCACATTGTGATACGCTTATTATACGATATGAAATTCGCACGCTCCTCATACGCTCATAAGGTGTAGTAGTGCGTTTCAGGATCTGTATATTAGATCCAGTAGGAAAGTTGTATGGAACTCTTTGGACCTCAAAATAAAAGCCAACCTCAGGGTCACTTTTTCTTGGCTTTTTGTAGAATCATGTGAATCAGATGATGACCCTTTTGATTTAGCACCTGGAAGAAAGTGTCAAGCCCTGGATGTGATCTCTAATGGTACGTCAACACATGCACAATGTATGTACACCATTTGTGCAATGTATGCACATGTTCTATGATGTACATTTAGTATGATTGTACATCACAGGGACTTGACATTATATACCTTTCTCATCATAAAAAAAATTACCCCATACCTAATAATACACAAGGTGCACACCGCTGCCATCACATAGGTTGGATTCATTTAAAACCATCAGTTCAAGTTTAAGCCTAAAACTCAATAATAAAACTACTTTTTGATCCTCTCTGTTTTGCAGACATTCATTAGAAATATCTTATCGTTAGTTAACTACATTGTGAACCACGATGTATTCGCAATTAATGGAAAATTTTCCCAATTCTGCATCTACTGCTTCAAGAAGGCAACAAAAGGCTAAATAGAGGATGGAAGTTTACATCTTTATGTAAATGAAATTCCCCTGCACTGTGCATTTGTGTTAATATTTCAATTTATAAACATTTTTAGACATATTTATATAAACTTTGTGTGATAAAAGTCATTTATATTCACAGCTTTTTCATCATAATATTCTTAATATACAATAGAAAAGCCATATGCCTTTTCCGAAGACAAGAAGTGTGCGAGTGTGTCGTTTAATAGGTCAATAAAAAAAAGATAATACAAAAGCAAATTGAATATATACACTTTGATGTAATTGAATAACTGGGATAAAGTATTATACTGAATTATTTATCTTTAAAATGTAAAAACAAATTGCTGTTGATCCCAGTTATTGTTATATGATGATTACATAAGTGACATATATGCATGCACCAAGATGGCGCTAATAGGGCACTGGGTCTCTTGGAAGGGTGACTAAAATTGGACTATGTTTATTGATGTTAACTGCTAGTTATTTCCACTCTTAGTCCATGTGTCACAACGAGATTTCTATAGGTGTCTCCAAAGAAATTTTTGACTGAATCAGTACTTTGATTCAACTGAATTTTTGAACATTATAAGAGTTAGAGTAAGCTTTTTTTTCAATAAATAAACCATGTATATGATGAGTTAATTTCAAAAACATCCCTTTGTCGGCATTTTCCGAATGTCTGCCTCCCTGTTATTTTATCAAAACTTTTTTTATTGATAACATCTTTGCAACAACATGTTCGGGCATTTTACCAAACCGTAAATTAAATTGAAATTGATACAGAGCAATGATAAAAGTTTGTATATAAAACCTTTATGATAAATAAAATTTTATGAAAGCCATTCAGTATTATCCACTTCCATGATTTTAACTTGTATGTTGATCTAATTCAAAATCATTGCTGATGACAAAGTTCAACAGAAAGTTGGAGTTCTGCAAAAGAATATGTTCTTGTTTGCAAATTCTAGTAAGAATTATTTAAAATCCTGTTAAGGGTCCCCTTCACCTCATGACTTGTGTCTTTTATGACAATATGTCGGAACATGGCAATTTCAATGACTTAATAAGACATTTTTTATATCAATGGATATGTATCTTTATCTAACTTCATAGCTCAGTGAGTAATGCATCAGATTATCCCAAGTTTGAATATGGCAGGTACTATCAATTGTATATCAATTGCAAGAAACTATTTATTATTAAGATAATATTTTGCCCCAAAATGTGCTATTTTTCTAGTCTTTTTTTCAAAATTGTTCACATTCAATAGTATTGTATTTGAGAAGAATACACCTTTTAGTGCTGATTTGGAAAGAAAACTCATAAATTATAAATCTGTTTTATTTCAACCTTTGAATTTTTTTATTTCAACCAGTCCTAAAAATCATTATACACTCATTTCGAACAAATGTGTATAGGAAAGATTACCTGGTATACAAAATATTTTTAGTTGTATCTACTGCTAAATGTTCAGTATTTGATATTTTTTGTAGGTCTAGGTGTTCAAAGAGAATATGATTCATTGAAATGTTGCTGTGGTCAAAATTCTCTGAAAAAATCCAAGGAGAATAACATCAGTAAATCTGGCATGTGTTGAAATACACAGCAACAATTGCACAGGTAAATATTGTTATACGTAACAGTATAAAACTAGTTTGTGCTTTATAGGAAATGAAATGAACAAGTTTAAACACTATACAGTTTGAAGGTGTTTGTGTAAAAACCATGCATAAACAAAATTACCTTAATATCAAATACGAGGGTTGTTCAAAAGAGTTCGTGGACACTTATAACTTTATTCAAAACAACGACGCCATTTTCTGGAAAGCATTTCAATATTTTAATATTGAGTATATAATAATGTATAATTATGTATAAAAATCAGAGCAATGTACATTATAACATTGGAGTTTTGATTATATATACATTGCCCTGTCTGACGTTAAGTTAAAATAACTATGTACATGTAGTTATAACGTTGTAGTCCTTGTTTTACCTGAGAGTGATATCATTCATTCATCGTCTTACCAGAGGTAATACAATAGCAAATCGGTTCTGTCACTTGTAGATAAGTGATCTCGAAGTATTTCGATGATTTTCCTGTTTCCTCCATCATTTCTTTTGTTTCTATTGGTGTTCTACAATTGTCGAAACATAATTTTATGATGGCGCGCTATTCCGTACAGTCAGCCGATGCTGCTCTTTCTTGCGCTTTTAAAGACATATTCTTGTCGTAATGTCTTTTAAAAACCATACGCTCATTTAAAAATGGCTTCAAATGACTTATGAAAATAACGTACACTTTACTAACTACTTCATAATTGAAGATTAGGATGTTTTGACATGTTTTATAAAAACTGTAAATATTCATATCTAAAACCTCAATAACGATGTTTGGACAATTTTACAGGCTGTGCGCACTTTCCATGACCCTTGAATTCATTCAAATTTTAGTTTAATTCATGGAAAATCTTCAAAACTGCTCTAAATTGATTTAGAATTTTATAAAAAAAAATATTTCGGTATACAAAATATATATATAAACCCGTATAAAATTACAAGAACGCGTTTGTCCACGAACGTTTTGGACAGTCCTCGTATGTACTTGGTACTATATAGATTTGCATAAAAAATGTGAAGATAATTCTTAATTTCAAAATAACCTAATTTGTTGATTTATTTTAATAGAAAACAAATTAAATTTGATTTCAATATTTGAATAATAGATTTTTCATCAATTGCAGAAATAGCAAGTAATCTACCTGACATACAGGGGAAAAGTAAGTTAATTATTTTTTTAAACTATTGATCATAATATTTGATATAAGGAAATATAAGGAAAAGAATTGTAGTGATAAAAATACTTCTTGCCCAGTGAGGTTATATTTAAACCTTGAAATGCTTTCTTGGGTGTTTCATATGGATTTGAAGGCATCATAATAGCACTAGCACAAAAAGCCATTTACTAGTCCTTGGTTTTAATGCACGTTATGATGATAAACATTTACAATTTTCTTCTAATACAGAATGTTGAAACAGGAAAACATTTCAATGTATACATGTTTTAACATTATATATTTTATATAGCAACAAGAATAACATGGTCAAAACAAGAGGAAAAGGAAGTAAGGGAATTTTTTTCAGACTGTTACACATCAAAAACACTACCAGGAATGAAAATGTGCCTAAGTGACGAAAGTAACAAAAGGCCAGAGGAATATTGTGGAAAACGAAATGGGGGACCATTAAGAGAAAAATATGAAATGACCTTAAAAGAGTAAAAAAGTAATAAATTTGCCAAGATTTGCACTTTTGATTGAGTTGTGTCATAAAGTACATGTAACTTTGATGATATTGTTAATAATACATGTATGTGCTCCTAGAAAAGAACATCATGCATATGCATTGTAATAAATATCATATTGATCATGTTACATGAAGTTTTTCAAAGTTTCTGATTGTTACATTATATGAATTATAATTCCACACACACAAAAATATCTGTCACTGTTTTCACCAACAATTTGAATTGAAAATGTACCATTATGTGGATATGAGAATTTTTAAATATTTTTAGATGTGTATTTTTTACAAGTCGGACAAGGACTGTTGAATATTTGAACATTCACTGCATTTCTGTAAGCGAGCTGAAAATTATGACTATTTAGAGGTCTATGAAATGGTCTGTTTGATCTTCTAACACAAACATGTCTTTCTGTAGTCATGATTTAAGACTTATGTTGTTTCAGTATAATTCATGTACATGCATACGCATTGTAATAAATTTCAAGTTTGATGATAATTGTTTAAATTGTTGATGATGATGAGATTTTCGAAGTTTGATAGTTATGTGAATTGATCACTTTTGAGTTTATCTTCATAAAATGTTGTTTGAAGTTCCTATGAGTTGTTGTTTTTCACTTTCCATATTAATGAAAATTCATAGTCGATGCATTTAAAGATGAAGTAATAAAAAACCCTACATGTTGCAAAGGTAATACTTTGAATAACTCAGATGTGCCCTGAATTACTTTATTGGCTAAAATTGTACATTTCTGAATAACCCAGTAAGCCACAAACATTGGTTGAATGTTGTAAGGAATAAACCCAAAAAGCATTGACAAGTTTGTGACTTACTGGATAATGGATTCTAGTATAGGTATTTACCAAATAATCAGAGACAATGTGCTACTTATTGGGTTATATAACAATACCCCAAAAAGCATGAAGAATTGTAAGACTTGTAGGGTGTTACCCAACAAATGATAGACAAGTCTGTGACTTATAGGGTATTACCCAACAAAACATGGACAAGTCTGTGACTTATAGGGTATAACCCAACAAAGCATGGGCAAGTCTGTGACTTATAGGGTATTACCCAACAAACATGGACAAGTCTGTGACTTATAGGGTATAACCCAACAAAGCATGGGCAAGTCTGTGACTTATAGGGTATTACCCAACAAAACATGGGCAAGTCTGTGACTTATAGGGTTTTACCCAACAAAACATGGACAAGTCTGTGACATATAGGGTATTACCCAACAAAACATGGGCAAGTCTGTGACTTGTCAATGCTTAGTTTGGTAATACCCTATAAATCACCCCACATCTATTACCTAGTAGATCACCCTTTTCTTTAATATTCCTTATCAAATAAATTCCTATACTAGCATATAACAAAGTAAGCCACAGGCCTGTTCGTACTTTGTTGAGTATTACTTTATCTAATCTAGTAACACATGCTTTGTTGGGGTACTATAATTATAAATTAATAATTACTATTTTACGTTTTGTAATTAAACCAAAATTTCAAAATATTAAATAAAAAACGATGGATAATGGTTGATACCCAATAAATGTAATGTGCAAAGAAATTTAACCCAATTAATGTATTCTCGTGTGAAACCATGTCATGTACCCAATTATGATACCCAATAATGTTTTGGACACTAAGCACCCAATATATGTCTAAATGTGTGTCTGTTTGTCTGTCTGTCTGTCTGTCTGTCTGTCTGTCTGTCTGTCCGTAAACTTTTTACATTTTCGACTATTTCTCCAGAACCACTGGGCCGATTTCAACCAAAGTTGGCACAAAGCATCCTTAGGTGTAGGGGATTCAAATTTGTTAAAATGAAGGGTCATGGCCTTTTTCAAGGGGAGATAATTAAAATATCATTGAAAATTTGTTGGTATTTTCAAAAATCTTCTTCTCAAAAACCATTTGGCCAGAAAAGCTGAAACTTGTGTGGAAGTATCCTCAGGTAGTGCAGATTCAAGTTTGTTCAAATCATGACCCCCGTGCATAGGGTGGGGCCACAATGGGGGGTTGAATTTTTACATAGGAATATATATAGTAAATCTAATTTGTCAGAACAAATAACTTATTTGTCCGAACGACTGCTAATTCGTCCGAACAAATCGTAATTCGTCCGAACAAATAACTTATTTGTCCGAACAAATAGCTAATTCGTCCGAACAAATCGTAATTCCTCCAAACAAATCCTAATACGTCCGAATAAATAACTTATTCGTCCGAACAAATAGCTAATTCGACCGAACAAATCGTAATTCGTCCGAACAAATAGCTAATTTGCCCGAACAAATAACTAATTCGTCCGAGCAAATGAGATTGATTTATTTATTTATCTGGCCCTTCCACGCAGCCGTAAAAGATGATAATATTTTTTTTAAAATGGCATGATTTTGCTAACATGTCAACTTTTTGCGCCAAACATTATTGGGACGTCAGCAACCCCGCAAGCTACCTTAAATTTTGCAGTTATCCATAACAACCAGAAACTTATGACATGCAAAAAATACATCCAAAAATAACCGTGTATATATTTATACCTTATAAGGTATTTTTAACCGGTATCGTTGTTGAAAGAAAGTTTCTAAAACAAAGCTTTCTTAATCTTGTTTAATCATAGAGTTAGTTTAAAGAAGTTATTTAAACCGAAGAAGTCTTGGGGGCATCGACCTCTGGGCTTACAATGGCCAATTGCAAATCGTCGACTGTTGTAAGGTTCTTAAGATGGTCCAAAACCCAGTTATTTTTTTCATTTCATTCGTTTTAGGCACGCTTACAAAAGTATTAAAACGATTTAGAAATATTAACCTTAGATACAACATAATATGTATGTTTCTGAGTATTTTATTTCTACAGATTCAGGAACTCAATCCGTTTAGTGGAAACTTTCAAGTCTTCAAACAATGCGGAAAAATAAACGTAGAGCGAATTACAAGAGGTAATCGACTATTAATCAAGCTTGTTTCAAACGACAATTTGCTGACATCCAAGGGGATCGAATTAACATTGAAAGGTAAATATAATTTGTTCATTCTTTGACTTTACCAACAAAACAATATCATTAAGTAGACTATGATGAAATACTTAACTGATGCTAAATTTCTTTCTGGCAAAATGAGTTAGGTCAAAGATAGTAATAACTTTGACGTAACGCGGTTTTTTTTTTTGTTTCAAGTAAACACCTTATCGAATTGTTTTAATTCAAAGTTGTAAACTTTACTTATTTTGCTTACAGAAGTAAGGTTCACGACTCATAATACGACTTTAATAATCTTTATCGAAAATTATCAATATTTGCATTTTTGTGTATAAACGGTATGTCTATAAAAAAAAAAATTGTGTCTTGAAAAAATGCAAATTTTATCTAAGTTATGATATGCTTGTAAATCCCTTTGTAAAAGTAAACATATAGAATAATAAATTATATAGTTATACAACATGAAATTATCTTTTGATTTAAAATCAGTGATTAAAGTACGATCACCAACTTTGAGCAAAACAACAACCGCCACAAACAAACATTCAACAAAATCATTATTATCAACATCATCAACAACCAAGAAATCAACGACAAAGTTGTCAACAACTGGAACGTCAACAGGTAATCAAATGATAAAAATCATGTTGAAATATTTATAATCAGAAAGTAATTTTGAAATAATGTACATATTCTGACTCGCGGGTGAAATGATATCTGTTGGCATTTTCATACAAACGAACTAGTTAAGTACTTGAACGAAACTCGCTTTTCACAAATGTGAATAATACAAGTTATCTTATGTTTAGCTGTGTTTGTCCTAACGGTTATACTGTTAAAAAAATATTTATATAAAGAAATATTAACTCTTTTTAAGATTTGGTAATATATTGGTAATATTTGTTAATTGGCACGGATGATGGAACAGGGTTTTTATGGCACTGAGGGACTTTCAAGTGTTAAAATATTCTAGGGTATCTCACTCGTATCTTACTCAAATGTCATTATTTAAGTTTATACAAAACATCAACTTAAAATTAATTACAAATACGTAATATTGTTTGGTTTTTGGGTAGAATAGGGATGGGGTAAGAGAAAAAAAATGATAATAATACTTTATATGTATTTACAATTTATCTTTCATTGCATACAATATTTTACTTGTGATATAATTGGAACATATGTTGCATGCCTTGTTTAACTTATAGATAAAACATTAAAGAAATAAGTTACTAATAAGCGTAAAAGGATGCAAAAACGTATATAAATAAAGTCTTAAAAATTCAAAATTTGCAGGAATTTTAGCGTTACTCGTTTCATAAACCTTACCAACACAGACACCCATATCTTATGTCAAGTAAATACCGAAGACTTATCTATATAAACTTTATTTCATAAATATATTGATATTCTCAAAGATTTTATTTTTCAAATCGAATTGTAACCAAATTATATGTACCTATTCTAGATGACAGAAAATCCCGACAAAATTATTCAGCTTCATGCAATTTTTTTTTTGAATCACTGCTGCCAATCTGATCATTCTGCATGATTTGAAACGTTATCTCACTTAAATTATACTGGCGACAAAAATCAATGCATCGAATACAACAATTTAAGAGCAAAACATTGAAATTTATAGGGATAAATACTGAGCCTTCTTTCCATTTTTTTAAAAATGTGTTTTGTTCTTTAGATTCCAATGATATACTTCTTGAGGAATTCTTGATACAATTACATTGAGGAATAAAATATCTTAAATTGCCATGTTAATGGAAAATTACTATTATAAACCGAGAAAGGCTCATAAGTGTATTGAAATATCATTTCTTTTTTTTTTTACGGATAAATGATAATGTATATTTCAAAGTTTACATCTCTAAATGTTTTCCCATGTATAGTACAATTTGAGCAAATCCTTGTCATTTCTGTATAACAGCATCTTCATGTTTTATGGAGTTTGATGACGTTGCGAACTCGTAATTATATTACCACATACATATCGTATACGAGGGCCATCCAAAATAAACGTAAACAATGTCGCTGTCTATCATATTTTTAATGAAAGTCATAAATAACACATTAATTTATGCACCAACCCTTTTTTTTGCTTGATATGTGAAGTTTCAGTCAATTTACTGAAAAGGTAGTTATGTTTCCTAATTTCAAAAACAAAATGTTTTATCACCATGGATCACTGTAACGTCTTAATCTTGACGTCACGATGACGCATGCACAGTTATTAAAACACCCAATATGCCACAATTAGCCGTTTATGCCTTTCATCCCCATTTTAAAACAGGTCTTTGCCAATTGACATCTTCTTTGCTCAGAATTGATCGAGAATCATTAGTTAATTATTCGATGTTCTGATTGTTTTACCGTGAATCTATTCGTTCACAGGAGGGTAAATATTGATAGCCAGACGTTTCTTGTTCTTTCAAAAAAATATTTACTGATATTTTATTTTCTTTCGGGCTGTTTGATCTACTAAACACGGTTTTTATCACCCCAAAAATGTATTACATTTTAACATAAATGCCCGAATAATTTTTGACCAATCATAAATATCATCGTGCATTTTCATAGTTTTATTATGTTATTTTTAAAGTTGAATCCATACTGTTATAACTTCGTGACATCCAGCGATGTCATTTTTGAGAGTCATAATTTGGTACATAGAATACCATGACAATAGTTTAATTTAATATAATATATTTTGATTTTAGATCCAATTTATAGAAACATTACTTTGGACATTTTTTATTGTTTATTGTTTACAGAATACAAAATTTGGTTGTGCGCAGTGATCTCATTTTTGCAGTTTAAAATGTTGAATAATTTTGATATACAAGAAAATATCTTATTATTTGATTCAAATTGATTGAAATTATTGCTTAATTATATCTAACGAATTTGGTGATACATGTAATGTGACGTAAAGTAAAAAAGCCATGACAAAAGTCTTCGTATTTTTTATGCCCTTGTAAATAAAAAAAAATATACATTATGTTTTAATTAAGTCGTCGTAAAGGGTCAAACGTTTGACAACTATGCCATTTTCATAAAGTATTCTTAATTTTAGAAAAATTGTGAATAACATAATTTATCCCTGCCTGAATAATACTAGCCTACGTTTTGTATGAAAAATATTTTTTTTCAACTTTAATATGAAATTGAATAATTAATCAAAACAATGATTTCAAAACAGAGAAAGAACGATCGACAAGATCTTTAAGTTTAACAACAACAATCGCAGAAACGTCGACACAACCATCAATGTCGGCTCCATCAACTACGGAATCCTCATCATTTGAATCATCAACGACAACAAGACTAACGACAACTTTGCCAACATTTGAATTCTCAACGACAGCAAAACTTACGACAACGTTATCAACGACTGCACCATCTACGGGTATAAAATAGTTTTTATTCACAATCTGATTATGATACAAGTAGACATTTTTTTTATTTCCATAAAGGAAAGGCATTAATTCGTTGGGGGTTAGTTACGCGTATTTGTATAATTGTCTAAATGTTCGATTGAAAAAAATGTATATATCTGAATAAAAACAAACCATCAGCAGTGAAGGTCTATAAGCGTTTAAGATCCTTTTAAGGAGTTATTGTGACACAATACATTTATAACTTGATTCACATATTATACAGTAAGATGATATGGCTATGCTTTATTAACTAGTCCTTCGGTACGTTGTTGAACTTTCCACTGAATAAGGAATGGAGATTTTGTGTACTTGTTTAAATAAACAATGAATTAAGTGTGGGGTTACCATCCGATGCATGTGCGTAGGAAATATTTGGGGGTTAAATATAAGGGGGTTTTAGACAATAGTTCCTTTCTTCACACCTATTTTGTTATTTTATGTTGGTTTTTCTCTGTCTTACGTGCGTATGTTTTGTTTATGGGCGTAAAAAATTAACTGGACAAATGTTCAAGGTACACGCAATAAAAATCCCTAAATGCTTACTTCAGATCTCTATAAGGAGCACAAGTTTGGGGGCGCTCAAACGTTGACAAAATAAAACCAGAAGTCTGTAAATTTAGCATCCTATAGAATTAAAAGGGTTAATAAGACTATTTCGTGATAGCCTAAATATACCCTGGGACCATTGGTATTTGATTCATCGCACGTTTCTTCCTTCATGAATTTTTACGCTTAGTCTTGGAAATAGCTTTAAATTGGTATAAACAAAATAAAATCTAATATGAATCTATTATCATTGTTATGTTAAAATCAAAATCAACATACTTTGTAATTTGGAAATTTCAACATGATATTTTGAATCAAATAAAATCTGTTTCACAAATTTTAGTAAACGGATTTTACTTTAGCCATGTATTTATTTTATCTATTGAACAGATCCAACTTTTCCGAAAACCTGTATTATTAACTGTACACTTTAAAAATACATCTATTCAAGAAAATGTGAGTCTTACAGAACAGATTACTGTGGAATAATCATTTGTGGAGGTCAATGTTCGTGGGAAGCCTAAATTTTCCAGGTTCGTTGGAACGTAATTCAGTTTATAGTGTAATCGAAATAATTTATATCCCTATTTCACAGTATTATCGGGATCTCAGGAAGAAGAAAAGCAATCGACCAGGCGGATTAAAACGACGAAAGGAACAACGATAGCTATGACTGAAGACTTGTGGATTTTAGGTATTTAACTTTTATTGCGGTGAGGGAGGGAGATAAAAAGATTTATTCCCCAAAGGGAAATATGATTTTTCAGAGGGAAATATTCTTCATATCTCCCGAACGTTCATGAAATCAATTGTTTATCATACCGAATGACAAGTAATTATTTAGAATACATCAGGTTCTATACGTTTTTCAACTCTTATAAAGCATAAACGTACTGAATATTAACTGTTATTTTTTTCTTTATTAGTTATCTGATATAAAAAGGATTTATATGTTAAGATAGGCTCTAATCCGATAATATTCTAGAAAAAATCATTTGATACTCGGGACTTTTTATAAGCAAGGAATGAAAATTCGCATTAATTCCGAAAGGGTGGAATGAGATGAAAACTATGACAATGACAGGGAAAATATGAAGTTTCATTGCCCTGACACGTGATTCTCTAGAACCATTCAGATGACGCGTTATATAGAAAAATCATATTTAGATAAGTAGTATTATAATATATTATATTAAATATTATTATATTATGATATAATTACTATATTATAATAATACTAAAGGTACAACACGCGTTTCAACGAACGATTTATATCCTGAGAGACTTAGACCAACTTCATTGGACAAAACTGGAGGTATGATAACATTCTATTTTTTTTTTCAAGTACTTGTTATTTTGAATACAAACTACTATTTAGAGAAATATATTCTTTTTCCATTAAGCAAGACATATAAGTTTTATTTTAGATAATTTTTATAAACTATCTTCTATGCATTTATAACGTTGACAGCAAATGAAAAAAAAAATTATCAAAGAAAATTGTAAAGTATCGGTTGTTTATTTCATTTAAAAAGTATCCGGAGTAATAATTAGATAAAAGTCTGCGTTTTGAACCCTTTGCTTGTTGTTCACACCTCGGGTTGATTAAAAGCGTTGGTATGAAATTTGAGTTTTGCGTATCGCGCGTTTCGCTTTTTTGAAAATATTTTTTGTACTTCGTCTTCATCTTTGACCGGATGTCCTATCCAATGCTCCAGACGGAATTATATTTGATGTTGTTTGCGGCGAAGAATCTGGTTTATATTAGCAAAGCCACTTATATAAACAGGCACAATAACTGTAAGTTAATCAACTGAATCAGTTTCTAATTCAGTTTCTAATCGTATTTACGACAATACAGACAGTTTGTTTAGACAGACAACAACAATATATTTGTATGCAGAACATTTCATAAATTTCTAATTGTTCTGGAAATAACTGGTAAATGTTCAACTAACTCGACATATTAATAGTTTAAAGAGCTTTCAGTTAAAACAAAAAACCCAGTGCTGTTTGCATATTATCCGGGTCACAAGCATGTGTTCAACCGGCTTGTCCTATGAATGAGAGTACAAGAATCAGATGGTTACATATGTAAAAGAGGAATGGAGCAATGTGCTTGGACCAATATACTTATTGATTGGTTTTACGCTTTAATGAGGTATGTAGTCTTATATAATATGTTGTCGCATGGTTCCACTCTAATGATAATAAATTTTCATTTAATTGCCCGTTGTATATCACCGATGCTTGCACAGGTCTTCTGAATGGAAAGTGTTAATTGATTAATCATCAGAGCAATCACTCAGGTCAGCTTTCATAGGATCTATAACAGACAAATCATTTAAGTAAAATAAAAATTAAAACGTTTAATAGTGAACTGGGTATATCCCTCCAACTATTTTTAGAATCGGTAGGACAACAAAGTAGTGCCTTTAAGCAAAATAGTTCCTATACTTGCAGAGTGGATATACATTTATTGGGACATTTTAAATCAGAATGCTTGACACATGTCAGAAAAGAGGATTTGCAATTTTAAAAGCAATTGTCAAAATCGAGTTATCATTTGAAGGAAAGAATTGAAATTGTTTGATGTACACCCTTTTCAAAACTGTGAAATTCCCTACTTTTACTTTCATTTTCAGAGTTTTTCAATACAGACGCATTTTGCGGGAAAACGAATCTGACTTCACACCACGAAATTTTAACAGGGGAGAGACAATTTGATGAGCTTTCATTCAAGAGGTCCCTCGTTGCTGAACGAAAATTAGGGCCGGAGCTATGAACCCGAACGTTAACATTACCGCCTATGGAAAATGCATTAGTGGACTATACCCAACTATTGAAACAAATTATACAAGTGCAATGAATGCAAAAAAGAATGTTAAATTTTCATTATGTCACTTTTAAGCCACATACAGAAAAGTGAATATATCTCAAAACACTGTTGACTGTTAATCTAATTACAGTCCTGCCCAATCAAACCCTGATAAGTTTAATCATTCAATCTAGAAACAAACACCATGCGACTAAATGGTTGTTACATGTACACGGTTGCCTCAGGACGCAAATCGCTCTTGTCAACCCGTGTAACAACCCTTACTTGTTTCAGAGATTACAATAAATTATGGAATTAGGAAATATCGAAAATTATGTTAATAAAAAGATAACTTAAATAAGGGAAATAAAAACTGTACGTTAAGTGTAATTTGTTGCCGGTCGCTTTGAATCTTTATATAACTGTATTCATACGTGTAAATAAGCTTTTTCAAGAAAATAACTACACATACATGTCTTCACAGGGGCTGTGAGAAAGGGGGACTTAAACATGCCATCACGTTGCACAGGATGCAAAAATAAAGACTAGTTTCTATTGATATAGACACCTTTTACTCATGTTCACGTAGTCGCAGCTACTTGCTATAACTAAATTATATTTTGAGTTTGATGAGTGCTATTGGAAAATGTCAATGCATCATTAACGTTAATGCCGAGTAACATATCAGTCTAAAAGTAGCGACTCTTTCAAGAGCTGACCGGCTAGTTATATAAAATTGCAACATTGATTTAATTAATTTGGGTTTTTAATTTTTTAATACATGTAGTTTATCATATTACATTTCGAATGCCTTTGTTACATATGGCATTATATGCATATGAATTCACATGTATAAACATATTAAAATTTTATCATTTGCAACACTCTTAAAATCCTGCATTTTTGTTTTAAACGTGTGATAGCAAAGTTCTAGTTTATTTGAAATGAAATAAAAAGAAAATATTTTTTACTCTTTACACTTTAGCAATTAATATGGTTTAAAAGAAGAATAGTTTAACATTTTTCATTAAAAAGAAGATTCCTTTTACAGGTATATGTATAAATAATATTATGAGCAAAGGCCAATATAGGATTCATTTTCTTATTACGCATTATTTTTTATGATGAGATTTGTATAACTAATTAGTCAATATTCAAATTACATATTTTGCATAAGTTTACTGCGTTTTCATAGACTGGAGAAATATCAATCCCTTTGACGAAATTGTAATAATTTGATAGACAAAAAATATAAATATACATCAAATCAAATATTTATCAAAGAGATATATTTATTGATCACAGGTATAGGAGCAAATTACTACGTGTACGCCTACCTATTACTCTTTGATCTGCAGAAAGGTGTCTCAGATTCAGTCTCTATGACACTGACTTCCTGGAACATGAATTTTAAACATGGACATGGTTACGGTTTATATTTTAATTTAAAAATGAGCTAATTCTAGAATTGAGAAAATTTTACGAATTGTATTTGGTGAAAAGAACACCCTGATAAACATAAAAGTTTAACTGTTAAAATTTAAATCAACATTTTCCTAACATTAAATGAAAGTTTACGGATATCATTTATAGTATGGTGTTCGTTTTCATGATTGCTGTGTCTTACTAAGATCTATTGGTAGAATCAATGTATTTTTTTCTTCAAGAACGTTAGTGCATTTGATGCACATGCTCAAATTAAACAAATTAAAAATCAACACGACAAGAAGAAAGTGTCGAGTTTTCTTTACAAGTAAGAAAAAAAAAACAATTGATCAAGTAAGCACACACGATCAGCTTTCATTCTATTTGTATTGACTGCCATTTATCTTAGTTGTAATTTCTAGTGATACGAGTCGAAATTGAAAAAAAAAATAGACAATCAATCAAAACAGCATGTGTTTCACTTGGATGACCAAACAAGGAAGAAAAATTAAATTCACATTTGTTGAGATATTAATTTCTATGATTTTTGTGTAAAAAATTCTGAGATTTGTTACAAACAGAAAGAGTTTACATCTACATTTATATGTTTTCGGTTTTTTTTTTCTTCTTTTGATCTGCTGAGAAAAGGGAAATGATTAATACATATATAAGGAACTCAGAAGTTTGATAATCTGAACATTTCTCATATCTCAAGATGACATTCTGTGATGTGTTCTGTGCGGTATTACAGTAACCGTAATTATTAAAGCATAGACATTTCTTTTGTACGAGCCATTGTACCTATTTTATATTATAATATGAACATGTTAAACTTGGTAACAATATAAAAAAGTTAAACTAAACTAAATTAACAAATGCGTCGGCACTGTTTAGAGGATAATGAATTGTAACTCCAATTTAAAAATTCGATGTTACAATCATTGAATTAAAAAGTACTATTCATTCTAACATCAACGGTACTTTTTAACTAATATATTTTACAAGAAATTTAAAATATTTCGCCCGGTTTTTCTCAAAACTTTGCTATTTTCAAGATTCTACTACATCCGTGTCTGCAGTGACATGGTTGGACTGCATCCGGGACGACAGTATGATACAGGACTTGACAGGGGTATAAATGGGTTGTGTATAAACGATTACAGGGGCGACATGGGATGACAGGGGGATCACATTAAAATAACAGGGGATGTGTACAGTGAATGATAGATGATATAAAAGTGTACATGGGTAAAAGAAAAAAGCAAGGGAATTGTTATGCCAACATTGGTTTTCAGAGCCAGTTGTGTAAGCGAGATCATCATTAAAAAACCTAACAAACCGACGCAGGTGAAGATTATCATAAATAAGATCATTAATACTTGCATAAAGTTTTGCAATTCTTTTTCCTCAACTTTCTTTTTTTGTCCTTTGCATATTTTTTTCCTATCTACATGTTTTTTTCTATCAAGATTTTTGTAACTAATAATCTGTATATCTGACATAAAAATGTTGCAAAATTGAAAGTGCTGTTATAACACATCTTCCTTATTGTTCATGTTTCAAAATATACTATATAATAATAAATAACTTATATTCTTCCCTGATAAATTAATTTCTATCATACTATTTCCTCTTACAAATCTGTATCTTTAAAATAACAAACTTTGTCACATCCAACATTTTATTGCTTAAAGCTGCATGGTCTGATTTTTTCGCTATTACAGTATCAAATTCAATTTTCCATACAAACCAATTATCTTAGAAAGTTATAGACTTTTGTCTATTTACACCAGCAGAGTTGGTCTCCTTTCAAAGTTAGAAATAATTCAAGTAAATAAAACAATTTCTTTATGGGCATACAATAAAAACAAACAAACCAAACTGCATCATGGGGAATATTTAGAAATCGGAGCCTTTAGGTTTCGTCCCCCGCATGATAAGGTTTATTCAACCTGCATTTTACGCATCGATTGTAAACAAAGCAAACTTCATAAATATCAGTGATCAAAATGTACACAGATTTATTTTTGATTTGCCAAAACCTTAAGATATTTATTTATATCATTCAAATTCGTAAATAAAATCTTATACAACTAGAACCGTGTTCGTTGCAAAGCAACGAAAAGGTCTTCCGTTGCAGCTTCGAGTCGAGAAAGGATTGACAAACAGTCTGATAAAAACCACCCCCTTTTCCTTGCACTTGTCAGGGCCTGACAGGTATTGATTGAAGGTCATCTTCACACGACCACTACTTCTGACCAATGAGACCTTTAGAAAATCAATAGGAACTCTTCAAAGGAGACAGACAAATTAATTCATGTCCATTTATATGTAACCTCCAGAATAATTATTGAAGATATGCACCTAAACATTAAACATATAAAGGTATGCCTTTGGTAAGTAAGAGTATATTTAGATTGTATGCAAATGTGAAGTTCTAGATCTTGTAAAGATGACCTGTTGTCGATACCTATCAGACCCTGACGAGTATTAGAAGAGGGATGGTTTTAATCAGATTAGACTGTCAATATGATAATAATACGTGCGGAAAATCGAAAACGAGGCTCAATTTCAAACACAGAATGAAGCTGTGCCATTATGTCAACTGAAACGTGACTGAAAGGTTACTAAAATCTAACTGAATGGCATAGCTATGCCATTCAGTCACATTTCCAGACAATTCAGTTACCATTCAGTTGACTGAATGGCAGAGGTTCATCCTGTGAAAGTATTTTTTTTTTACCAGGCAAGTTCTCCGTTTAACTTACTTCATGTTAACATCAGGTTAGGATAATTTGTAAAAAAAAAAACCATCATATATGTACATGTATATAATTATTCCGAACACAAACACAAAGTGATAAATACGTTTATGTACAACTGATTACAAGATACAAACTGTGCCTAGCCTTATATCAAAGTGTGATCAACACAAATTCCACTGCGCTAATGCATGAAACAAACAGTGTTATGTCTGATAAACATTTCCCGGTACTCATACTTACAGCTCTACTGCTTACTAAGGGAATAATTTATGTAAAGGGCAGTGTTAAAATTAAACAATTGAAACGAACAGAAATTGTAAATAAACGATGACGCCTTCTCCCGCCTTAGGATACGCTATACGAGAGGTGCTCAGCAGGAGGGACAACTCTCCATATATCGTTTGGCCATACAGCCACTCAGCATCGTTTTTGCTAAGGGGAACATATTTATCCGAAATCTTGACAAGCAAATCTTCAAAGTCCTAATCCGTGGTGGTGGTAGTGGAGGGGAAGCTGTGAGGCAGCTGTATCTTCTATTGTTTAACATGCTTTTGTTTTAAATTTGCAAAAAAAAATTTTGCTTTCTCCTTAAAAGAGTGTGTGTGTGTGGGGGGGGGGGGGGGACAATGCCCCAAAATCCAATTTTCTAAATGTTAATTTAAGGAAAATTTTGATTGCGAGGAAGGGGGGAGCAGTGCTCCATCTGGATCAATTAGAGGTACTGTGAACAAGATAACAAATGATACCCCCGCTAAGAAAAAATCATAACTCAAGTATTTCTCTACTAGAAAATAATTGATGCTTCTTATTGTGTCACTGAACTTGCACAAATGACCAAAGCTCAAGTCAGAACATATTTACAGGTCTCAAGCAATCTTTGTGTCAAATTTTAGCTTCTGATCATTTCTATTAAGATTATGAAATTTTTCTTCCACTGACCTTTAATTTGCCAAAATGACCTTGGGACAAATCATTACATACCCTTAGGTTATAAGCCAACATTGTGTGAATTAGAACCTTCAATGTTTTTCCATAAAAGTTATATAGACCAGAAACGAATTTTGCACTGTCAGTTTCCTTGATCTTGTCCAAATGATCTTGGGTCAAGGTCATGACACACCCTCAGGTCATAATCAATCTTTGTATGAAGTAAGAACTTCCAATGTTTATGCATACGAAATTAGGATATGGACAGGACACGAATTTTGCGTTTTCCCTGCCAGTGACCTTGCCCAAATGACCTTGCATCAAGGTCATTACGGACCCTCAAGTCATAAGCAATATTTGTGTGAAGTAATAACTTCCAATGTGATTCCTATATAAGGTGATTCCTATATACCCCCCAGAATTCGTTTGCGGGGGTATAAAAATCCTTTTCGCCACTTTAGTGCGGCACATAGAACGACCTATGTTTTACTATCATTTCTATCAAATCACATATACATGTACATGTATATGTGTTAGTTAGTTAGTTATTCATATTTTGTACTGTTTAAATATACATGTATTGACCAATGCATTGTATGTACATTTGCACTCGGAACCCACGACTTTTCTATCCGTAACACTACACTTCGTAACACTACCTTAAAAGCAGTATAATGGATAGGAAACCTGTGGGTTCTGACGATGTCTCCTCATTGACATTTGACAATTTGCAACATGATTTCCAAGTGGTAAGGTATCAAAGCTTTTGAAAAGTTAAGATACTGAATTTCTACAGTTCTTAGTTTGAGGTAAAAAAGAAAAACCCCAACACTTTTTTATATAATGAAACAAAAACAAAAATACCTTAATGGACTCATACACATAAATAAGAAGAGGAGCAAAAGCCATAAAGACATTATTTCTTTTGTTCTAGATTATTTCTGAGTTAACAAGCTACAAGTTTACAATCTCCTATTTTGACAGGCCAGATGTAAAAATAAAATATTCTGCTTGGTTTTCAGTCAATTAAGTTGCATTACTATCGCATACTACACAGCTTCAATAAAATGTTTTTAATCAATGTGCATATAAAAATAAATAAAATCCCGAAGAACACATATTTATCTCACTTAAGTGTAACTTTAAGAAGTGCATATATTTTTGGGGAGGAAAATATGTCGCTATATTATTGTTTGTAAGCCAAGTGAACAATGGTCTTTCAAAGAAATAAGAAAACTGTCGACAATTGCAGTACTCTGACGATTTCTATGGCGACTGACTACATTGCATCATATAATCGTATTTCCTAACTTCAAATCCAGAGAACCAATTTTATTTAAGATCTTTGACTTAAAACTTTTAACTTATAATATTTATTTTATTCTGTTCATAACTATAGAAGTTTAGGGTGTTCAGCAGTTTAATTTATTAGCCCCATTCTCAGATTACGATCTCGCACCTTAAATTAAGATGACTGACTTTGAGTTAAATAGATATCTAATTGTTTAATAATTGACCACGGCAGTGAAAGCACCTTTCTATGTGTTTACTCAATTACATATCAATTGATGATCTGCAGCCATAAATAACCTGGGGCTATATATATTTGGTCGCATGTAGGATAGAATAACACAGGATGATCGAATAAACGAACGGGTGGGAAAATTTTTCACTCAATAGGTCACCAAAAATTGATATTCGCCACATTTGGATTCCTTTTCGCCAGCTTTGAAAAAAAAATCAGCATATCAGCACTTAGCAGGGGTGATCAACACAGCAATGAGTTCGTTTTTACTTTTTACACCCTGCTAAATAATGCATGCAATTTTGAGATATCTTTCTCTCTCTCTCTCTCTGGAGATAATCATGGATACATAAATTAATGTTCAGTAAAAACACAAGTTGATTTTATGCAATTGAAACTCAAATGCCAAAAAATTCATAACTCTGTTAAAAATGAACGAATTGGTCTGGTAATTAGTACAGTATTCTAGAATGGTACTAGGTTGAAATTAAAGGTCCAAGATCAAAGATGAAGTAAGATCAGGCCAGGAAAACTAAATGATTCTGTGAATCGGCAAAGAGGGGGGGGGGGGGGGGTCGGTGCGTGTACTGTGTAAATTTTAATTCCCCGTATAGGTAATACGCGCCGTTTGATATAAATTGTTCAATCCGCTGCATATTTGACAGACAATAAGAATGGGATCTGAGGTACATTTACACAAATTTTTTTTCATTAGGTTTGAGTGAAGGGCTCGGAAGTTAGAAATTTTTTCTACAGTACATGTCAAGCACGCCAATTGAAACTCAAATGCCAAAAAAATCATAACTCTGTTAAAAATAAACGAATTGGTCTGGTAATTAGTACAGAATTTTAGAATGGTATTAGGTTGAAATTAAAGGTCCAAGATCAAAGATCAAGTAAAATCAGGCCAGGAAAACTAAATGATTTTGTGAGTCGGGGAAGGGGGGGGGGGGGGTCGGTGCGTGTACTGTGTAAATTTTAATTCCCCGTATAGGTAATACGCGCTGTTTGATATAAATTGTTCAATCCGCTGCATATTTGACAGACAATAAGAATGGGATCCGAGGTACATTTTCACGAATGTTCATTAGGATTGAGTGAAGGGCTCGGAAGTTAGAATTTTTTTCTTCAGTACATGTCAAGCACGCAATTGAAACTCAAATGCCAAAAAATTCATAATTCTGTTAAAAATAAACGAATTGGTCTGGTGTTCTGTACAGAGTTTAAAAAGGGTACTAGATTGTAATTCAAGAATTAAGATTAAAGATCAAAGAAAGGCAGGTAAGATAACTTTACGATTTTTGGAATCGGAGGGGGGTGACTTTTATATTAAACTTTCAATATCAAATTCTGAATACTACATTATAAATTATTACTTAATCTAAATGCATATATTAGAACACTGTTTAAGCGTTGTAACTTTTTAAAAAAACTATTTCAGTATTAATATGTATCTATGAAACTCAATATCCATTGCTCTAACGAATGAGCTACGTGACCTCTGCATTGCCTGTTATGGTTTAATCATTTCTGTATTTGAGTCTTGTGTACATCTTTTTACAACTATTTAGACTTACTTATCCACCATTAATCTTTTGCCTGACGATGCTTAGATTGGAAATATAAACATTTATATGTAATAGAACTTTAAACAATTCTTTGTGAACCCATGTATGAAGACGCGAATATTGTGTATTAGATAACCGCTGACCGCTAGGTAGACCAGCCGCAACCATGGCGACCGATTTTCTCGGCCGCGAGCTAGGGGTCGGTTACGAAATGGTACAAACAGAGATCAGAAACCAGGTTAATGCTTGCAGACCTTAATAAAAGTGACATATAGTCCTCACGTAAAACTTTAAGAAAATAATGCATACTGTATTGAAACTTTTACAAATGTGGCGAATTTATGTCGGTTGAACACAATGACTTTTCGTTAACTTGCCAAATGAAAACAGGTACATGTTAACAAGTAAACCTTTTTACACGCATATTACACAATATCCTAACAAAGTAATATTATAACAACATTGATAAGATCCCAATAAACAACTTTTCCCGCAACAGCCTCATCGAAATCCTAACCGTTTTTGAGTTATATAGCAAATACTTTCAAGGAATCTAGGCCCTTAATTGAAGGGGCCAGTCCCTTTTCAACGCTGTCAAACGAAAGCCCATAATATTCTGCACAACTTTTATTCTTCATGTCTTAACAAAATATTTTTTGTTTAAAAGATAAAATGGAAAACATGTGTAAATTTTTGCACCTTTTGGAACCCTATAATTTGACCCCCTACCTATTTCTAAATAAAAAACGTAATGAAAAAACAAAATCAACTGTGCAAAACTGCAATTTCCCTGTTATTTAAATTCGTTGAATTTTCATTCCCTGCTATTATAAGCTCAGAGCCTTAGTCTGGAAACCAAAGACCCTAAAAAAAATTCTAAGGGTAATAACTCGTTAACGGAACAGGGATTTTACAGTTTATGACAGGTTATAATTAGTGCTTTGTAAAGTCTATTAGTCCTGAAAATTTGGACAAAAACCGTTAAAAAATGAGCAAGATATGAAGCCCCTATGCGTCTTGGAAAAAAAAATAGAAAAAAGAAAAATAAGAATAGCTTCCGTACTCGGAATTTCCGGTCAATGATTTTTCCTCAGTGACCTACACTAGCACGTCCTCTATCCTGAAAATTTCAGCTTTCTATCTTTAGTCGTTTTTGAGGAGATGCGTGGACAAAAAGTCAAGAAAAAATGACAAAATGGCGAATAAGTCCGAACCGGAATTGATTTTGACAAAATCAAAAAAGATGTATAAACTTCAGATGATAATACATCGATACTGAAAATTTGACGAAAATCGGACGACACATCTCTGAGAAATCTTCTGCACAAAAATTGTGAAGAAAAGAAGAGGGAAGAAAACTGAAAAACCTGAAATAGAATAATAGAAGGGTCTTCCGCTGAAGACGGAAGACCCTAATAAGAAACGGTACGAAAACAATAAGGTCTTCCGTTGGAAACGGAAGACCTTAATGATAGGGGACGTTCAAAGTGTACATGGGTAAAAAGGAATCTATACCTTATGAGCGACAACAAAAGACGGTTTTAAGTGGAATTATCAAAAAGAAAACCTACAGAGGTGAAGATTATAAAATAAAATCCCTTACACTAGTACTAGCATAAATGTGTGCAGTCCTAGACTTTCGTTTCCTAGCCTTTTACACATTTTTTTCTATCCATTTTTTTCCATCAAGTTTTTTGTAATATCTGTATTGAATTTGTCTATGAAGCTTAATTAATGATCAGTAGCCCTTTTCACAAAAGATCTTACGATCAATTTTTATCGTAAGTAAAATTTAAGTTTTTGTTTATTTTCACAAAACATCTTATGATATTCTTACGTGTAAAATTTGTCGTAGCGTTACGATAGCACATACCCTCTCTTCAGTATTTCAAAACTGTAAAAAATCATCACATGATGTAATATGTACAAAAGAAACAGCTTAATTTAACGTTTTTGGCCCCATTATACCGTTATTTTGCATTATATAGCAGTTATTGTCGAAAAAATACACAAAGAAATTCTCCAAACTTTTTACGGGAAATGTTTCTCTTAAGATTTTCCTACGTCACATTAAACACACATTGTGATTGTAACGTCATATTTTGATTTCTACTACATCACATTGATTTCACTCAATGTAAGTGGTGTATAACTTCAGTTTTGCGTCCTGTTTATGAGAATTTTAGTTTATTTATATATTTCTCCTCTTTTATAAGAATTATTAAGTGAATTGAGATCGTTGCTAGGGAAAGGATAACTCGTAAATAAAATCTTAAGTGAAATATGTTACGAATGCGTTCGTGAAAAGCACTTAAAATTTCTCGTAAGAGATTCGTAAGTTAAAATCTTACGCAAAATCCTACGTGTTTTTTTTTTTTTGTGAAAAGGGCTGCTGTTTTTCTGATTTCAAACATGTTGTCACATATTTGGAAGTGTTTTATAATACATCTTACTTATTGTTTATGATTCATAATATCTACGATATAAGAATAAAAAAGTTATATTCTTTCCTGATTAATTAATTTCTATCATATATTATAAGTTTGAATTTCGTGCAGGGATTTTTTTAAAATGAAACAAATGTTGTCATTTCCAATATTTTAATTATCACTTAAGGAATTTATAACTGTTTCACTCTTTTGTATGAAATACATTTCGTGTTGGGAATTTGAAGCAATTTGAATAAAAATGCCTTTATACAATAAGAAAATTAATATAGCACTTCAGTAGCAATACATATATCAAATACAATTTTAATCTAAGAGGAAAAAATTATAAATTGAAGATACCTCAACGTTCAACACTAATGATGAAACAAGACAAACAGGAATTTGCATGTTGATTCCGGATTAAACTATTTATCTTGTTAGTTCTAATATGTATGACTAAAAAAGTCGGTTTATATGTGGTTCATTATAACTTCCTTGTTTTCCTCAACTGTAATGTAACAGGTGTCAATATATAAGGAAATGTTTGATGTTTCCATTTGCTGGTGTTCTTTCCTTTTTTACACTACGACGTTATGATTTACATTTCCGTCGCATTTCATAAAAAAAACATTATCGAAAGATAGTATGAACTAGACACGATCTCGTTGCGAGCAACGAGGAGGTCTTCCTTCCAATTTTAGAAGTTGAGATACATGTATGACCTTTATTTTGCTATTTACCAGCTAAATGATTTGTAAAAAGAAAAAAAAAGATCTCTTGATTCTGAACAGACTATTTTCTTCTATTTCTTTATCTTTTTTCATTTTTTTTTTCAGCCCCTTTTTTCTTGATATCAACTGAAATATCTTATTATTTTAAACACATTTTGTTCATTAAGTGTTCAGAAATGTGTTACCGTTCTTGAGATATTTGGGAAAGATTGCTTTAGGGGCCGACCCTTTATCTCCCTGTAGGGTCCATTTGACGAAACTTTGACGGTTAAATTTTATTACGAACACAATTCTAAGCATCTTCTCTTATATAATGCTTTTCAAAATATTTCTCCTTTTTAAGATATAAATGATCAAAATATTGGACTTCTAGCCCCTCAAAACCCCTAATTATGTAACATATCCGAAAACTTTTAACATGCGTAGATAAAGAGCTAGAAGATTAACATTTTTGCTTCTATATCACATTACAAAATGTTTCTTATTAAAGAGATATAGATGAAAGACTTTAGACCCTTCTGGGCCCCTAATATGAGGGTTCAGCCCCTTTTGCTTGGTGTCAGTTGAAAGGTCTTGTTTATATAAACTTTTAATGTTCTACATATGTTAACAAAATATTTATGACAAGAAAGATATTCGTGATCAAATCTCAAATTTCCCAAAAAACTGTCAAAAAAGTTAACATCAACATTTTCAGGTTCAGGCGAGCTTCCAGGACAATGACTTCTAGTCAAATCTAAAACAAGCATGCAAATCTACCATAACCACTCTATCTTGCACATAAATTTCAAGTCTTTAACTATAACGGTTTTTGAGGAGATGCGTGGACAATATCATGTCCCAAAATACATGAAAAAGGGAGATAATTCAGAAGTGGAATTGAATTTTCAGACAAAAAGTTGTATGCAATGAGAGGTTCACCTAAGACATCATCCCTGTAAAAATCATTAAAATCGATGGAAAAATGGCTGAGAAATTAAGGGTGTCTACCAAGAAGAATATATAGATAATATAGAAGAATGAGAAACAGTAGAATAACAGTAAGGTCTTCCGCTGAAGACGGAAGACCTTAATTATTATTCATGCAAGGAAAATATTATTTCTTTTTTGAAATAGTTTTATGTATCTTTTAAAGAACGAAAAATCATCGACGTGCTACATACTACACAGTTTTAAAGCATATTTCTGTGGAAAGAAACATTATCAAAACTAATTATCTAATATTAAATGTCAACGTTCCATTTCATCATGCATAACATTTGTAGTCATGATTTGATCAGTTTTATTACATGAACTAATCAGTTTTACGCAATCTGTTTATTATAGAGCAACACCTCAATCTGGATCAACGTGTGATGAATTTTTTATGATAGATTTGATTCCACCCGACCACATTTAAAAACCTCGTAATATTCAAAGAATGATTCCTTCTCAAATGTTTAAAATTTTCAGCAATTGTACGATCAAATATCACATACACAGTTCGTCCTCTCCCTCCTGTAAATCAATGTGGTCTGCCTTATATCCCGGTATATCCCCTGTATATCCCAGTGCGACACAGTTCTTCACTCCTTTGTAGGTTTCTTTCATCCCTTTCATCACGCACCTGCTTGTATCATCCCTTGTACATGCCCCTTTCATCTTCTATCCGGTATTTGATTGTTCATTAAAAGGAGGTATTCTTTACATTTAGTTTGAAGGCAAGTGGGTTTATCTCTATAACTTTTTTTTCGAATCGCTAGGACAACAATGTATTATCTTTAAGCAAAATAGTTCCTTTACTTGTAGAGTGTATATACATTTATTGTGACATTTTGTATCAAAATGCTTGACACATGTCAGAAAAGAGGACTTGAAATCTTAAAAGCAAGCGTTAAATTTTGAATTATCATTTATGGAAATAGTTACAATTTTCTTGTTTTACGCCCTTTCCAAAAGTGGAAAATTCCCTAATTTAACTTTCATTTTCAGAGTTTTTCAATACAGACACATTTTGCCGGAAAACGAATCTGACATCACACCACGAAATTTTAACACAGAGAGACAATTCGGTGATCTTTTATTCAAAGGATCCCTAGTTGCTGAACGAAAATAAGGGCCGGAGCTAGGTATGAACCTTGATGTTAACATTACCGCCTATGGAAATGCATAAGTTGACTGTACCCAAGTTTTGTTTTAAAAAATAATTATGTGTTAATTACGATGATGTAATTAAATCAAAAGATATGATCATGTTGTACGATGCTAGTTAAGCTTAAGTCATCTTTGTAATTTACTATAAATCGTTTATTGTTTTATTTATCATTTGCACTATGTATATTACAATGTATATTGTGCCTTTAGATATCTGTTTTACACAGAAATTATTTTTTTTCTGAATTTGTTTGTACATCATGTGATATAAGTCAAAGGTCAAAATAAATAAATAATATTTAATAAATCGATATTTAAAAATATACAGTTTTCCGGCGTTAGTTCCTTGTTTTCTAGTATATAGCTCTATGAGCCATGGACAAGGAATTGTATTGGGTTTTTCTTTTGTAAAACAATATTACTTGGTACTATACTACGGTAAAAAAAAAATGAATATTCTTATTGAAGCGTTGGTGGCGGTTTTCTTTTGTACCTGTAAGTAAATGTTTGAATGTTAACTGAATAATACTAAGCAGTGAATATGATTTAATTACCAGTTTAAAGTAAATGTAATATCGACCAGGATTTTTAATTTAAAGGAAAATTACAGATGATTGTGATAAAATGCTATTATTCATATAAAACTATTTTTTCATAAAATACTTTATTCGAATGCGAAAAATATCCTAAAATGATTATGTATTTGTTTACAGATAGGGCGTTTTAAAACTTAAAAATTGTGCAAAATCTTACTTGCATATTATTCAGTCTTAAAAGTGAGCTTCTTTTAATATGTTTACGGTACTACCGTTGTGGCGAGCGCAGCAAGAAGCAAGAATTACACACACCTTGCATCATATTTTGATAATGATCAACTAACATCAAAGAATTTGGGAGAGAGAGAGAGAGAGAGAGAGAGAGAGACAGAGAGACAGAGAGACAGAGAGAGATGGAGAGAATTATTTAATATTTCTAAGTTTAAAACAATTCTTACAAAAAACATAGACTTGATTCCCCCTGAAACCATTTTTTTTAATTTTGGAGACAATTGATCAATCTGTTAAATGTAATTTGTGTTTATTGTGATAAAAAGTGTATACGATAAATATTATTTTTCTTTCGTACCTTGCTGTTTTCTGACTATTGTTTTTCTGGTTCATAATTCTTTTTTTAATTTGCTTATTTTTGCATTCTAAATACATATATGCGTTGTATCCGTGACCCGGTCTCAGTTTGTATGTGTGTAATTTCTCAATTTCCAATTTAATGGTTTGACAATATGCAATATCTACATGGATTTTTAACTGTTTATTTTTTTTTCTTTATTCTTTTTTTTTTAATTTCAAAATGGCGAGGCTGTAACTTTGATATCAATGTATTTTGTTTTAATTTCCTCCCTACTTAAACATGTACATGCATGCAAAATTAGCTTAAAATTGGAATGTGACAGTGAGTAAAATGTGGCTCTTGCTTGTATATATTTAATCTTTCTATCAAAACAAAAAAAAATCAAATCATCTGAGGCAGGTATCCCAGTTTATACTGAAATGATTTGTACACACATTACAGATGTTTGATCCACCTCTAAATTTATCGCAGAAAATATAGCGCGAGATCAATGTGACGTCATACGTTAAAATCTATAATCATTTGTCTATGTATCTCGACTCAATACGAAGGAATGGAAGCGTGTAATAAATCTCTTGGGTCTCACTAAAGCTTGTGCGATACTCTAAACGTGTCTTTAAACCTCACGAAACCGTAAATTAAAAGTTATATGTCAGCCATTTTTGGCATAGCACTACGGGAGAAAGCATTAGAGAGCATTATGGGATGCTGCCAAAAAATTCTTGATGAATCTGTAGGTTTAGCTTGTTCATTTTCGCGCGCACTAGTTCATAGAGTTCGCTTCGCTCGCTGTAATGATATTATTCAAAAAAGGTCATAGGCTGTATTACACAGTATGAGACCAATTAGAATGAATACACAATATAAAGCCTTTGAGAAGAAATAATATATTGTTTTCTCAACTTCTTAGTTTTTTTAATTGTGTAAATCTATTAATTATGAATTTCCCGTTTTAGGAAAATTGCTCAAATGTATTTAAAGTCAAAGTTTACAGTACTGAAACAAGGCAAAACATAAAAATATATCCTCATCCTTTACTGTCAAACCAATTAACATTATGTAAAGGTTTTGACAAAACTTTCAGCATAATAAATACCATAACATATATTAATAATTTGCAAATAATTTAAAACTTAGTTCGTGCATTTTGATATACTTAAGGGTTGATATAAATTTATGAATGATTCATCAAAACAGGCATTCCAAATCTTAATAGCCTCTCTATAAAAGGAAGCATATTTAACTTAAGAGATTGATGAGGTAGACTTTTTTTATTCTTAAAATATATCAATATTTTTTACTGTCATTAACTTAACTTATATATATATATATATTAAAAATACAAACAACGAAATTTGTTGTATGCCAGAATTCCGATTGTGTGAATTCATTTGTAAGGTGCAAAAATACTTCGGTTTGAATTTTTCAATACTATACAACTAGACTGTATATTTATTTTCCTATCTTCATTATCAGCTTGGGGAATGAAAACATTATAGCATCAAATATAGGCTGCAGTATTTAATACGAAAACTTGTAGTATGGCATATTCGACGTGCTTCGTTATTCCAGGAATATACATGGTTGTTTGAGTGATATTTTCAGGGGGAATTAAAGAAATATATATTGAAAAACAAAAATCAATTTGTTGATTTTTTTATGATATGATTCCACATTCTGACAAATATCAGCATACATATTTAATAGATTTAAAGTATAAATGTTTTTACTCACTGTTGTTTTCTTTACATTTTAGGTTCATCAAGTGATTTTGATGCTACCTTTTTAACAATTCCTTTATCTGAAAATGTGGTTATAAAGTCCCCCGGATATCCAAAGATAAACTACACGAAAAATAGTTACAAGAAATGGCACGTTAATTCATATGGCCTCACAGAGAATATTTCTATTAACATAAATATGGATATATATGGATATTCAGCTCGTTTGTGTTTAGATTATTTACAGGTTAGTCTTTCATAAAATAATTTGTCATATATCGTCTAGTAATTGAACGTTTTAATTAAAGGTTAATTTCTTCAATATAAAATACCAATATTTTTATTTAGCTTTTCAGTATGTAACTTCATTGTATTCTTATCCGTACATGCATGCCATTTAGCGGTGTACTTGATTTAGTGGTATGTGTAGCTGCTTTCCGTCACAAAAAAAAAACGCTAAAAAAAAGAATATACAGCCAAACGTAATATCTTTACAAAAACGTTACCATTATGCGCATATTTCGAACAATTTACCGAATGTTTCTAAGTTAACAAAGTTATTATCTTTTGAAATAAAAAGAAATCCCTGAAATTAGAAATGGCAAATATACGATATTCTAATATAACAATTCATAGTAGAAGGGAAACTACTTTTTAAAAATATATTGGGCTGATAAAAAAAAATAAAAATGAGCAATCTGTCAAAAATAAGAACACTTGAACGATAAAAAAAAAACAATGGCATATATCCTGGCTGAAATAAATTAAATGATATTCATTAGATTAAACATATACAAGCAAAGATTGATTTAGATGAACAGAATTTGAAAAGGAGATAATTGAATTATTGCCGAAATCGATTCATGTATCCATTACACTTTACATGTTAAAGGCAAGATAATGGAATAGAGTGTCCTTCCCTACGGTTGGATGGTATCCAACTCTCCTCACCTTCGGAAATTTTTTTCATATGGTTAAAAAAAATAATTTTTGTGCTTAATTTAATGTGTATATTTTCTCCTTTTTTGACCGCTTTTTGTCCGTCCAAGACACAATTTTTTTAAACAGAAGTATGATTCGAGTTCTTTTCATGGAGGTGACAACGCCACTTCAAATATTATTTTAGAAAAAAAGAATGTAATCTGTAAAGATTAATTTCATGTTTTGAATGCATATTACAGTATTTGTTTAAAATTAAAAAAAATCTGTTCATGTCTCAACTCTGTATTACATTCCCCGCGATTCCTCTGGTACGCTGTCTTAGCTATATCCGTAGTCCTCATTTGATCTATACACAATTCTACTATTTTATGATACTTTGATGGACAGCAATATCCTCTGTAGAACTTGTTCACTTTAAAATCGTAAACATTGGATCCGCTATATTTACATAAATATATGCGAACCGGTAGCTCAGTTCTTGGCGATTACAATGTTCAAATTTATTTCGTTTGAAATTCCGGATTTTTAGGACTTGCATGTATTTATGCTGATAACTAGTATAATGAATAAATAAAATAATAATTAAGGCTTTGGCATAGTTAAGTAAGGTACAATGTTTATAATATTTTAAACTATTGACAGTTCTCAACGGATTTACCCTATTAAAGCACAAAAAATAGTCCATAATTTTAGTAATATAGATTTTGATATATTTTTTCATCAAAAGATTCAGGAATTCAGTTCCTCAACTGGAAACTCAACTATTTTCAAAAAATGTGGCAAAATGGAAGTAAATATATCATCAAAGGAGGAACGACTATTGATCATATTTGTTTCAAACAGCGATGATTTTACTTCAAAAGGATTTGAACTCATTTTGAAAGGTACATACAATTTATTAATATCTCGGACAAAAAAGCTACAAAATCAAAACAAAATTTCGTATTTGATGGCATGATAAAAATTGAGATTATTTCACGAATGCTTTTAACGGAGAGAAAATTTTATCTGAAAAGGATGAACTAGTTTAAATAACTATTATAAACGTCCATCAAGACAATGGGCCCGCCTAATTCACTTTAATTACTTAATGAAAGAACAAACAATTGTTATTTCTTATATCAAATTTGTTATTGGTTCAACTATTCAAGTCTAAGTCGAATCTACAACTTTAAAATACATTAATAATGAATGTTATCGAATAATTTTACGTATATCACATTTATCAGGCTATTCATCAATAAAAGAAATAGCTAAAACTGTTAATCTGTCCTCGTCTGAAGTGGTGGTTATCAAATCCCCTGGTTATCCGAATGAAAACTACGAAACAGGAGCAACCTACAAATGGCTTGTTACGGCACCTAGGCCTACCATAGAAATTTTTATCCAGATAAAAATGGATATCCATAAACCCAAGTATGGTCGATGTGAAGACTATTTGAAGGTTTGTGATTCACATAAAAATATTGTTATCAACTAAAATATATTTTTAAAATAGCATGATGAAGCGTAGAGTTTTAAATTATTAAAATCTTTTCTGATTTTGAAGTTAAGTATAAAATGGCTGGTTTTGATATGTTAGTCATACTTATCCTGTTAATGAACAGATTGGTACCAATCTTCATTTCAAAAATTTGAATTGAAAAACAGACATGTTAAATAAAATATAGTTCAAATACAATGTTCATGCTTATGTTGTTTTATAATAATAATAATAGATTGAGGAGGTCAATCCTAACAGTGGAAACTTTCCAGTTTTCAAGCAATGCGGGATTCAGAAAGTAAACAGAACAGCAAAAGGAAATCGACTTCTAATCAAACTTGTTTCAAACAATGACAGATTGACTTCCAAAGGAATCGAGTTACAATTTAAAGGTGGATATATTTCTGTTATCGATAAAAAATATTAATGATTAATGACTATCGAGAACATTACAGCATGTTTATTATTATCATGCTAGTATACCATTTAAGGTTATGTATTTAGAAATATAATTATTTAAACCCCAAAGTAGATTTTTATTGAAAGGTTTTGTAATTATAAGGTCCGGTTTATTAAAAAAGGACGCTTTTGGCAGAATTTGAGTTTCAAAATCAGACTAATATTAAGTTTAATTTAATCAAAAAATGTTCTAAACAATATGTGATACATATGAAAACAATTGATGTTGACAAAACATTTAATAAATTATTTTTTATGTCACGAAAATAGTCCCACTCTAGGACTGAGCTTTTCGTTAACATAATTTTAGCAAATATGTTGTTGATTTAATATCACTTATGATTCCATATACATAATAATTCTTGATATGCGATAAAAAAGCTTGACAAATTCTTAAAAGCATAAATAAACAGCATATCTCAAAAATTTGATCATATATATTGTATAAAGAAAAATTAAACGAAAAATGTTCCCAAAACACCATTTTAAAGAGTTTATTCTAAGCAATTTTCATAATCAACAAAACCTCAATCATAATTTTAAATTTCCAGGGATATTTAAAAACATTTTATAAAGAATGAAATTGACTTAAACGACAACGAGAGCCATTATCTTAATCTTTCAAAAGTGTTAAATAGCATTAAACATACGAAAGACTGAGGGTTTTTCATAAGGCATCAGTAGGTTTTTTTGCATTTGAAGCAATTGGCATGGCTTTTGTTTAATAAATCATTATGAAGTATCAAATGTTTAAAATGAGTATTTCTGAGGAAAAAGAAATGTTAAGTCAAAAAAGGTTTTTATTCTTTAAAAATGTATTGCGTTAAACATTTTTATTGTTGTGCATATTTTGGTTTTTTTAGCTATTGGTAAACATTTGGGTATATATTCAACCTATCATGAAGCAGTAAGCAATTTTAACTAAGATAGATTTTTCTCATTTAAAAACAGTCACAAAATTTCTAACAACAACCTCAAAAAGCTTAACAGCAACAGCCACAGACTGGATGTCAATAAAATCTTCATCATTGACATCATCGTCAACGACAACAAAGTCAAAGATAATGTCCACAACAACAGAAACATCTACAGGTACAATTTAAGTTCTCAAGAAACGGCTTTTAAACATACTCTATGCGTTTAACTAATATTCTTAAAAGACTATTAAAGTGATAAACATATGAGTATAGACTATTTGTATATAACAACGTCTTGATTTAATGAAAACTCAGCTTTGTATATTTATACGCGGTATTCAAATGCTCAACTTTTTAACGCACTGATGATATTTCTGCACAAACGCACAAACGTAAACAAATAAATCGATTTATATTTATCTTTTAGGTATCGATGAAAAGTTAAAACACTATTTAACTATAAATATCTATTTCAAACAAATCTTAACTGTATATTGTATATCATGTCTTCCATTGATATGATAGAATTTATTCAAAAACTTCTACGTGAAAAAAATAAATCACTCTCTGTAGCCTGCAACTCAACATTCAGGTATATCGACGACGTATTATCAATTAACAATTGTTACTTCCATACTTTCGTCGATTTGATATAGCCCAGTGAACTTGAAATAAAAGATACCACAGTGTGTGCGTCATCTGTTTCATATTTGGATATTTTACTGGAAAAGGACATTGATGGTAACCTAACAACAAAACTTTATGATACACGTGATGACTTCAATTTTTCTATAGTCAGCTTTCCTTACTTATGTAGCAATAAACCTTCATCACCTGCATATCGTGTTGTTGTCTCTCAGTTAATTCGATACGCAAGGGCATGCTCTTCGTATGAACAGTTTCTAAGGCGAGGCAAGCTACTGACAAACAAGTTGATAAAACAGGACTATCAACAGTCTCGTTTGAAGTCATCTTTTCGTAAGTTCTATGGTCGATACAACGACCTTGTCAGCACATACAATCTTCCACTGGGTCGCATGATGACTGACGTTTTTCATACTAATCGTTAGACCATAATTAATCATCTAATTGTCTAATGACTTTTCCGTGTTTTTCCCGATTACGACAAAGAGCACACGGCGGGTGTGACCGGTCAGCAGAGGATGTTCACTCCTCTATGTCACCTAATCCTGCCTCTGAGGTTTTCCAGAGGTCCGTGATTGCTCTGGACTGGACTTTTGATTAAATACCGAATTGTCTAAGGATTTTTCTCCGTTTTTCCCGATCATGACATTTTTCCCAAAATACGATTTCTCCTATTATGACATTTTTAATGATATGACATTTGTCTCACGGCGGTTGTGACTGGTCGACAGAGGATGCTTACTGTTCCATGGCACATGATCCTACCTCTATTTTTATAATTTTTTTTAAGAGGTTCATGTTTGTTCTGCTCCTGTTTTGTAATTTTCCTTTTGACTTTTGAATTTGAACACTGTTCGTTATTACCGCATGTCATTGATTAAAAGCTCAGATTTAATAGTTAGAGCTAGAGTGTCAAAAAATTGAAATGTTTAATATTTCCAATGAATTTCTTAATTTTTGAAAAGTAAGAAGTAATAAATGAACTTTTGTTTTTGAATAGAAATACGTCATAAGCTTGAAATTGTGTTATACAAGGAATAATTAAAATATCATACTGTTGATTTCAAAACTGTCACAAAAGAAGGACCAATGACATTTATCAGCTTAACGCCAAACTCATACAAGGCAACAACGGATCCCTCATCATTTACATCACCAAGAACGACGAAAAGAATGACAAGGTTGCCGACAACTGAAACCTCTACCGCTATGCAACGTGAGATATTAACAATCTTGCTATAATATAATTTAAATAAGATCGAGTTTTTGCAGAACGTTAAGACATAAGTTTATTTTGAGATTAGTAACATATACTATTGTCTGGTTCGATGGAATGAAATCAGAAATATTTTGCAAACAATCGTACTAAGCTATAGATTTCAGGACAAAAATTAAATCATTGTCTGCGTTTACTCTTTTGATGGCATATCATAACACAAAACAGAAATATTTGGATACCATAAGACAAAAATAATTGGATTCTCATTTTACAATGTTATAAGACAGTTCTGTGTAAACGTGTAATAATATTTCATAATTTGGCGATTTCAGGAACTGTTGATAGTACATCACATGTAACAACGATGGATGCAAATATTGAGAGACACAGAACAACAGTTGATATATCTACTTCATTGGACAAATCCGGCGGTTTGATATTCACCTATTTATAATATGATATTCGATTTCTTTAAATACATGTATTCACAAATTCAATGTATTGTATGAGTATGCACAACAATATCATAAAAAATATATATGATATTCTATTAAAAACATTTATTTGACTTTTTAAAAATATGTTTAATATATTTATTGCACTTATACAAACAGCAACAGACATAAAAGAGACTACAATGTCATTCCAATATAATGCATCTTCCAGTCCAACATCAGATATTTTATTGGAAAACAAAACAGGTATGTTATTGTATATAATTTCTCTTGCAATACAAGGCACAAATCGATATGTTTTCAAACAATTACCTGATTTGTATAAATTGTCTAAAAATAAAAATAAACACATCTATTCATCATATTCATGTATATATTTGGGTTTTATTCTTTTGTACATAGTGTTGGTGATTGTTGGACTAGGCGTTGTAGAATTGACGCTGATTATTGTTGGAGTACTAGCGGCAGCAAAATATAGACGTCGAAGGTATGAATTGAAATATAACAACGATGCAAGATGAAACAAAATAAATCTATATGATTCTCAGTTGAGTTTATTAATCAATATTTATTTGCTTCATGTTCAGATCATACAGCACCCCTTTACGACAAACGGATAGGAACGATGATCAATTACATACGAGACAAAATGGTTGCAGGTCGACCCATGTATATGATGTAATCGAATTAGACGGCTACGATGAACCAATCGAGGATGACAAAAACCCTTATAAAGAACTTCCAGAATGTGAATACGATAAAATATTCCAAAAACGCCCTCATGTAAATAATGCCGAGGTACAAGATTCGATATATTCAAAAGGAGCCATCGTATTGAATATGTTTCGTCGATCTTCGTTCTTCAAGAGAAAAACAAATGAAACGCCTCCGGCCATTACATTTTCTACGTTTAAGGACCCGGATTTAAGTTAAATGGATGAAATCCAAGATAGAAAAGCACTAATGTGGAGCCAATACCCCTATATTTGTTCAAATTACTCTGATTTATGTGTACATCAATTAAGTCACAGAATGGGTATGATAATTAGTTTTGTCAATATCTTGTTATATTGTTGGGGTTTTTCCCCCTTATTTTTGTATTATTTTTTCATGATAATTTTTGATTATGAACCTTCTTTTGTGTTCAATTTTGAAAGTACTTTCTTAACCATCTAACTGCTTGATAATGAAATGTATCTTTGAATCTATACGATCACTGTTAAATTCGGGGTGGGGGGTGTTACTTTATTTATACAAATGTATTATTTAATTTTAATTTAATATCATTTGACATATAAAAGTAAGTCATTTTTTCAACCCAACTTTTTATTATCAAATTCAGACTAACCATACTAAACCAAAACTATTAATGCATTTCATCAACTTATCATTTTAGTATTATTGTTTATATTTCAAACTTCTATAGAACATCTGGAATAAACACAACCGTTAAGGGGTGTTCGGTGTCAGTTTTTTATGGTCTTGAACAGGAGTGTACATTTGGAGCTAGTTTCTATCATTTAATATATCATTAAGGTTTTAATAGAAATTAAACTATAAAAAAAACTATTCCTTAGAAATAAAAAAAACATATAATTTATCAAATGCATGATGTACTACGACAACAATAATGATCTTTCAACTTTGTGGAATTGAATCATCATTATTTCTATTGAAATCAGTGTACTTGTCGGTATTCATTGTAATTACATGATGATTACACAAGATTTCAAAAGCTTTACCTGTGCTCAAGAGATCAAGAGAATCGTCAACTAACTGGGTTTAAACTGTATAAATTTATTCAAACAAAATAGCAACAAATTATAAAAGTAAAGTGCAGGTGGGGATAATTAAGACAAGATAAATCTGTACCCAAATGGGTAACAAAGCGTACTCTTCAGTTGCAACTGGCGAGGCCAGATATTCAACCAAGAATCCAACAGATCTTCCTAAAAAGTATTTTGTAAGCCTTAAACGATTTTTTTAAAAGAAAATTTCAAACACTTTACAATATAAATATTTTCCTATACCTATATAAAGATATTTTTGTAGGAGATTAATATTGTCCTTTTATGACCATGTAAATCCATCCATCTAAATGTGTCCTAATACTTCAAAAATACTGCACTCTAACGTTAAACTAGCCTTGCCGCTACGTAGATATTCGTATCCTATTTTTTTATGCTATGCATCAAAGTCAAGATGGCTACCTTAGTTACCACTTTGTACAAACATGACATTTATCTATATTAGTGATATTTTGTTCATCCTATAAGTTATCATGAATTTTAACATGTACATTTCCGCTTGAAATTAACAAACCATGTCGATATAATAATTCTTCAGTTGAATATTCCCAACCTAAAATCAGAAACTCACCGGCTAATCTAGCTTATCGTTCAGTAGACCTAGCCGCTAGGCTAGCTGCTACGATCTTGAACGCAGCCCAGATCACAGAACCATAGAAAACTGATGTTGATTCCTGAAGCATGTAATGATTTCAATGATATACAGTAAAACACGGTTATAGAGAACACGCTTATAATGAATTGACGCTTATAACGAAGCAAAATAGCCCGTCCCTGGCAGTTTGTTATAAGCGTGTTTTACTCACATCGTCGAAAATTCAATGACTTTCCATTAATAATTCTTTGCTTTCATAACTTCTTCATTAAAACCATGTATGTTTTTGTTAGTTCGCCGAAAAATCATCTGATGTTTTAACCCGACCTTCTAAAAAGTAAATCTTTATTAAAGATTAATTGTAGATTTATGATTACTTTAAAGAATTCACTGAATAATTTTTTTCCTTTTTATTGCAAAAAAAGTAGAACGCAAAACTGTTCTTCATGTTAACATGTTTTAAAACATATTGTTATAAAAATAAGATTATTACTTCTGATTATGAAATATTAAAAAATAATTTGATACGAATAACTAAGAGATTCAGTAAAATGTTATAATTAGCAAAACGCAAGCTTAATTTTCTTTTATTTCAAACTAATGAACATATTTTTCTTAATGAAGTATCAATTATGTCTTTACAACGCCGACCAATGATGCTAAGGATTTTTCTTCTGAAATATGAAATTCTTTCATTTGAATTCCCTTTTGAAAATTTTATTAGCTTATAATTTGTTTTGAGAATTGACATACTTATTTAAAAATATCTTCAAATGTATAGAATTGGCATTTGTTTACATTAATACATGTAGGCATACCGGTTTAGAAAGAAAAAAATATATCCACTTTTCTGAAATGTGTTCCTAATGCATATTAAGCTTTAAAGTACCATTGCAACTGGGAAAAAATCTTATTATAATAAGAAAATCAATTTCGTGTGCCATATAACTTCAGACATTATTTCTCTCAGTTAATTCGATACGCAAGGGCGTGCTCTGCGTATGAACAGTTTCTAAGGCGAGGCAAGTTACTGACAAACAAGTTGATAAAACAGGACTACCAACAGTCTAGATTGAAGTCATCTTTTCGTAAGATCTATGTCGATACAACGACCTTGACAGCAAATACAGTCTTTCATTGGGTCGCATGCTGACTGACGTTTTTCATACTTATTGTTACATGTAGATCATAATTAATCACCTAATTGTCTACGGAATTTTCCGTTTTCCCGATTAAGACAAAGAGCATCCTCCATGGCACCTGAACCTACATTATACCTCTAAGTTTTTAGGGTTCCGTGTTTGCTTTGCTCCTGTTTTGTATTTTTCCTTTGGACTTTTGATTTTGAATACTGTTCGTTATCACCACATGTCATTTTCTACAAGCAGTACCTGAAATGTTGAGACGATTTTTTATTGCAAAAAATTATCTTCCGAGAGAGGATAGTATTTTGGATCGAATAAGAAGTTATTACTTCCAAAAGTACATTTGAAAATGAAACTACTTCTATAGATATCATTGACATTTTCTAGTGATCCCCAATGTCACCGCTTCAACATCCCGTGTGTTTATAATGCAGAACATGATTATAACTGGCGATCAGAGTCCCTTTCCTTGCTGCCGTATTTTTTATTACTAGACAAGTTCTTAATATATTAATATATTAATATATTTATCACTTTTAACATTCATTTGTTGATTACCGGTTATTTTTCCGTGTCCTGTTTACAACGAGTATGTTAGTAAAAAGGTAAATGAAATATAAAGTGTAACCAGCATTTGTAAAACGTCAGCTAAATCGCATGCATACAGTGAAGAGCGGACACTTGTCCAACAAAATGATAAATATCGTTTTATTAAAAGCTATTGACATATTGTGTATATCCAATTGTGTACATATCGTAAGAAATATGTTACATGTACATGGATAGTTTAACGGAATAAAAAAACTAACAGTCATATTTTGACTATATACACGATGTTAGTTCAGGTAAGAGAAGCGATAACGGGTTACTTGTAGGTGTGATCTGTGTATACGAACAAGTGCAGAAAATCATAGACTCAATATTTAAATTAATAAAAATCCGTTTCGGAAAACTTTATAACAGTTGATTTTAAGATTTCTAAACTAAAATTCATTTTTTATCTTATCATAAATTGCGTGTATTTAAACGTCGTCTATTCACCAGGGGAATTTGATCGGCCACAGTTTGCAATAAAGAATGATTATAAGAACTATGAATAAAGAAATAGAAAGATGCTTGTAAAAATAACCAACGAGCCGAAAATCAAGACAACGATAAAGGAAACTAAAGAAATATCGGAATAAAGTCGGGGTGATTTTTTATAGCAATCTTAAATGAAAATATTTAATGACTTCAATACAAGTATATGTATAGAAATAGAAAGATGCTTGTTAGAATTATCAACAGGTCGCTGAATTAACAAAAATATATCGGATTAAAGTCAAACAGTTCTTTTAATCTATTGTAAAAATTACATTTATTTAAAATTAAATACGAATAATACATGTAACATACTTATCAAAATTTAAACTACCGCTTCCTGGCCCCGAGGTTATAAAACTTTCTTGAGTACGATCTCATACTCCAAATCTTATTCCCTGCTCCAAATCAATCTCGTACTCGAGGTATCGAGGTTATAAAACTTTTTCATACTCATACTCGTACTCCGGCTGAGTACAAAACGGCGATTTTCTGAGTAAGCTATGGAGCTTTCTCAAAGTTGTACTCAAAACATTTTATCCAAATTAAATGTACTGCAACCATATTAGACTGTTACATATTGAAATGTTGCTGTGTTATACGCTATAATTGAATCATAATTACATGTATATAAATAAAAATGGAAAGTTTTTACCATTTTATCAAATAAAATGGAGATGAATTAAAGAGTAAGGGGGAGCTGCAACCAAAATTATCCAAATAACTTTTTGATGTTTTGCTTCATTAATTATTGTACATATACATGTAAATATATGTACACAATAATTTCACTGAATAGTTCGACTTTCTAAGAATTTTGTTTTTAGTCAAATACGACCCATGCTCTCCATCATTTAAAAAAAAAAATCAATGTACACATGTATCGCTATTAATTAATATTAATCAGATGCACTTGCGGGGTCCCTTCTTTAATTTCAGTGAGAATGTAGGTTAGTTCTAAACATTACAAAGGATGGGGGTGCATAAAAGTATAACACTCTCTTTTACTTACCTATTAATCATTTATCACTTATGTTACATGCCACAAAACTTAGAAAGGGAAAAATTTTATAGAATAAGCAGTAAATCAGTGGCGGATACAAGGGGTGCGCATCCAGCGCGTCCCTCACCCCCTCCCCTAGAATTGTCAAAATAAAGTTAAATCATAATCCTTCTGGGAAAAAAATGGATTATCATTTTTTTTTTAAACTTATGGGATTTTTCTACATTAAACTGATTTCAATGGTGTAGTATAGTTAAATTGTGTAACGTACATAGAAAACCCATTTTAGTTACGCTCTCCTTGGGTTGTGACCAGTCACCCACCTTTAAGTAATTGGTTATACTAGTCTAGCTAGTGTTTTTAACAACTCTTCTATATTTATTTTAATACAAGCAGGCATGGTAAAACTCTTTTAAAACTTCATTTACATCGTCCCATTGAACTTGATTTTTTAAAACTGATTGAAATTTACAGCCATTCGAAACAAAAATATAAAAGGAAATGTTTCTTATATATCTGCAAGGCAGAGGGAATTGATGGGATTACTACAGGTCTTAAATCTACAAAACTTTAAATATGTAAATAATTTTAGTATTTTAAGTATAATCACGAGAAGAAATATCACAAAAGTCTAAACTTAAAGACTTCATTTTTACCCTACAAAATAGAATCCAGTAGCTTCCGGGGCCGGCTTCGCCCCTGGGCCACCTACAGGGCTTTGCCCTGGACCCAATGGGGGCCTCAAGGCGGCCCAAACTCGGATCCCCTGCCTTATTCTGGTGCCCCCTCTAACTTCAAATCCTGGATCCACCCCCTGGTCCTATATATTTCAAAGAGAAGTTGGTGGGTGTGTGTGTGGGGAGGGGGGTCGAATCCTTCTTTCTGCGGTATATCTATTTTTTTCAAATTTATAATTATACTTTTAATTTTCATTGAGCAGCCACTGCCTGTCGAAAATATTGGCTTTTAAAAATTGTTTTTCCTCTACAGTGTCAAAAATCCCTTGAAATATGAAAATTTAAAACAATTTTGTACATGGTTTATTTCGTTTTTGCGAAATATCAAAACGGTTAAAAATAATAAAAAACCTATTCTGAAAGTTAACAAAAAGCAACTTTACTTGAAAATATAGAAACTAATCAAGAATCAGCAGTAGTAAATAAAATGCGTGTTAAAGGGCATTAGATGTAAACTTAAATAAAAAGATCGCAAATTTTCAATTTTTATGTTTGCAATACATGTATTTTTAAATTATGTTGTACATATTTGGCTTCCTATGGGACCTTACACACTAGCTGCAGAGATCTAGATGTGTTCTTTGTCTAATATAGGCCGGAACTTTTATTTTGGTTTTACTGCCGGAAGGTAGGGTTTCCATTCCGAACCATCTACCAGCATTTGATTTTTATTTTCCAAATATCAAAGTCATTTTGACCACGGAACATCCCCTAACTCATGATCTTTAATATGTATTTTAAATTAAAATATCGAGAGCAGAGACATGTCAACGTATACGTAAAGTGAAATATATTATTATTTAATATTTAATTATAAACGCTCGAATATTTAAGGAATGTGGATCCCGGTGACCCCATAGTCTTAAGTCTTATATTATTGTATTTCCACAAATGATTATTCAAAAATAAATTTGGTGTTATGACATCAAATTTTATTCTTGAATAAACATTTATGGAAAGATATTAAGTATGATCGATGTATGTATTCTGCTTGAGTATTCGGGTAATTTACAGTTAATTGAAAATGAGCTTATAACACGCATGATAGAGGATAAAAATTATGAGAGAGAGAGAGAGAGAGAGAGAGAGAATTACAGACATCGTTAATTATCTTGTTCCTTTAAAAGTTGTTTATATCCACGACCCCTGCCCTCTTTTCCAAAAACATTTGACAAAATCCCAATTTGTTGATAAGTTCTCCAATAACACTGGATTTATCGTCTTTGTTGCTCAAAAGTTTCCTCTTTTTGTTTTTGTATTTTTTATTCTTTCCTTTTCTTTTTTATTCTCTCTCTAAGAATATTCACTTGCTGTAAATGTTTACATTGAAAACCTCTCCTAAAGGCTTATGACCTTGTGTTCTTTCCATGTTTTTGAGAAATTATGCAGCATTATAATGAGTACATTTCCGGCATGTGAAAATCACATTCAACGCGATACCGTTTACAGATATTGTTACGGTAATTAAGAAATGGAAAATTGATTTGTAAAACATTTAAGCCTGGTGATTAGGATAGAAAGCTAAACTAACTTTAGAAACAAATATGTCGGCACCGTTTAATGCATGCATTGAATTATTACTCAAATTATTACACAATAATTGAATTAAAAAAGTAAACAATATTTATGAATGATATCTTACTATCACCAAGAACACATTATAACCCTAGTATTGTACAGAGGACGACAGCAATATAAAGGATTTGACAGGGGTATAAGTGGGGGTGTATAAGCGATTACAGGGGCGACATGGAATGACAGGGCCGTACATGGGATGACAGGGGGTTACGTTGGGTGAGAGGGGCTTACAGTAAAGAACAGGGGATATGTATAGAAAATGATAGGGGATGTTCAAAGTGTACATGGGTAAAAAGGAATATATACCGTATGAGCGACAACAAAAGACGGTTTAAAGAGCCAGTTGTGTAAGTGGGATTATCAAAAAGAAAACCTACAGAGGTGAAGATTATAAAATAAAATCCCGTACACTAGTACTAGCATAAATGTGTGCAGTCCTAGACTTTCGTTTCCTAGCCTTTTACACATTTTTTTCTATCCATTTTTTTCCATCAAGTTTTTTGTAATATCTGTATAGAATTTGTCTATGAAGCTTAATTAATGATCAATAGCCCTTTTCACAAAAGATCTTACGATCAATTTTTATCGTAAGTAAAATTTAAGTTTTTGTTTATTTCCACAAAACATCTTATGATATTCTTACGTGTAAAATTTGTCGTAACGTTACGATAGCACATACCCTCTCTTCAGTATTTCAAAACTGTAAAAAAAATCATCACATGATGTAATATGTACAAAGGAAACAGCTTAATTTAACGTTTTTGGCCCCATTATACCGTTATTTTGCATTATATAGCAGTTATTGTCGAAAAAATACACAAAGAAATTCTCCAAAATTTTTACGGGAAATGTTTCTCTTAAGATTTTCCTACGTCACATTAAACACACATTTTGATTGTAACGTCATATTTTGATTTCTACTACATCACATTGATTTCACTCAATGTAAGTGGTGTATAACTTCAGTTTTGCGTCCTGTTTATGAGAATTTTAGTTTATTTATATATTTCTCCTCTTTTATAAGAATTATTAAGTGAATTGAGATCGTTGCTAGGGAAAGGATAACTCGTAAATAAAATCTTAAGTGAAATATGTTACGAATGCGTTCGTGAAAAGCACTTAAAATTTCTCGTAAGAGATTCTTAAGTTAAAATCTTACGCAAAATCTTACGTGTTTTTTTTGTGAAAAGGGCTGCTGTTTTTCTGATTTCAAACATGTTGTCACATATTTGGAAGTGTTTTATAATACATCTTACTTATTGTTTATGATTCATAATATCTACGATATAAGAATAAAAAAGTTATATTCTTTCCTGATTAATTAATTTCTGTAATATATTATAAGTTTGAATTTCGTGCAGGGATTTTTTTAAAATGAAACAAATGTTGTCATTTCCAATATTTTAATTATCACTTAAGGAATTTATACCTGTTTCACTCTTTTGTATGAAATACATTTCGTGTTGGGAATTTGAAGCAATTTGAATAAAAATGTCTTTCATACAATAAGAAAATTAATATAGCACTTCAGTAGCAATACATATATCAAATACAATTTTAATCTAAGAGGAAAAAATTATAAATTGAAGATACCTCAACGTTCAACACTAATGATGAAACAAGACAAACAGGAATTTTTTGCATGTTGATTCCGGATTAAACTATTTATCTTGTTAGTTCTAATATGTATGACTAAAAAAGTCGGTTTATATGTGGTTCATTATAACTTCCTTGTTTTCCTCAACTGTAATGTAACAGGTGTCAATATATAAGGAAATGTTTGATGTTTCCATTTGCTGGTGTTCTTTCCTTTTTTACACTACGACGTTATGATTTACATTTCCGTCGCATTTCATAAAAAAAACATTATCGAAAGATAGTATGGATTATTATTCATGCAAGGAAAATATTATTTCTTTTTTGAAATAGTTTTATGTATCTTTTAAAGAACGAAAAATTATCGACGTGCTACATACTACACAGTTTTAAAGTATATTTCTGTGGAAAGAAACATTATCAAAACTAATTATCTAATATTAAATGTCCACGTTCCATTTCATCATGCATAACATTTGTAGTCATGATTTGATCAGTTTTATTACATGAACTAATCAGTTTTACGCAATCTGTTTATTATAGAGCAACACCTCAATTTGGATCAACGTGTGATGAATTTTTTATGATAGATTTGATTCCACCCGACCACATTTAAAAACCTCGTAATATTCAAATAATGATTCCTTCTCAAATGTTTAAAATTTTCAGCAATTGTACGATCAAATATCACATACACAGTTCGTCCTCTCCCTCCTGTAAATCAATGTGGTCTGCCTTATATCCCGGTATATCCCCTGTATATCCCAGTGCGACACAGTTCTTCACTCCTTTGTAGGTTTCTTTCATCCCTTTCATCACGCACCTGCTTGTATCATCCCTTGTACATGCCCCTTTCATCTTCTATCCGGTATTTGATTGTTCATTAAAAGGAGGTATTCTTTACATTTAGTTTGAAGGCAAGTGGGTTTATCTCTATAACTTTTTTTTTCGAATCGCTAGGACAACAATGTATTATCTTTAAGCAAAATAGTTCCTTTACTTGTAGAGTGTATATACATTTATTGTGACATTTTGTATCAAAATGCTTGACACATGTCAGAAAAGAGGACTTGAAATCTTAAAAGCAAGCGTTAAATTTTGAATTATCATTTATGGATATAGTTACAATTTTTTTGTTTTACGCCCTTTCCAAAAGTGGAAAATTCCCTAATTTAACTTTCATTTTCAGAGTTTTTCAATACAGACACATTTTGCCGGAAAACGAATCTGACATCACACCACGAAATTTTAACACAGAGAGACAATTCGGTGATCTTTTATTCAAAGGATCCCTAGTTGCTGAACGAAAATAAGGGCCGGAGCTAGGTATGAACCTTGATGTTAACATTACCGCCTATGGAAATGCATAAGTTGACTGTACCCAAGTTTTGTTTTAAAAAATAATTATGTGTTAATTACGATGATGTAATTAAATCAAAAGATATGATCATGTTGTACGATGCTAGTTAAGCTTAAGTCATCTTTGTAATTTACTATCAATCGTTTATTGTTTTATTTATCATTTGCACTATGTATATTACAATGTATATTGTGCCTTTAGATATCTGTTTTACACAGAATTTTTTTTTTCTGAATTTGTTTGTACATCATGTGATATAAGTCAAAGGTCAAAATAAATGAATAATATTTAATAAATAGATATTTAAAAATATACAGTTTTCCGGCGTTAGTTCCTTGTTTTCTAGTATATAGCTCTATGAGCCATGGACAAGGAATTGTATTGGGTTTTTCTTTTGTAAAACAATATTACTTGGTACTGTACTACGGTAAAAAAAAAAATGAATATTCTTATTGAAGCGTTGGTGGCGGTTTTCTTTTGTACCTGTAAGTAAATGTTTGAATGTTAACTGAATAATACTAAGCAGTGAATATGATTTAATTACCAGTTTAAAGTAAATGTAATATCGACCGGGATTTTTAATTTAAAGGAAAATTACAGATGATTGTGATAAAATGCTATTATTCATATAAAACTATTTTTTCATAAAATACTTTATTCGAATGCGAAAAATATCCTAAAATGATTATGTATTTGTTTAAGGATAGGGCGTTTTAAAACTTAAAAATTGTGCAAAATCTTACTTGCATATTATTCAGTCTTAAAAGTGAGCTTCTTTTAATATGTTTACGGTACTACAGTTGTGGCGAGCGCAGCAAGAAGCAAGAATTACACACACCTTGCATCATTGTAAACTAAGTGATATTTTGATAATTATCAACTAACATCAAAGAATTTGAGAGAGAGAGAGAGGGACAGAGAGACAGACAGACAGACAGACAGAGAGAGATGGAGAGAATTATTTAATATTTCTAAGTTTAAAACAATTCTTACAAAAAACATAGACCTTATTCCCCCTGAAACCATTTTTTTTTAATTTTGGAGACAATTGATCAATCTGTTAAATGTAATTTGTGTTTATTGTGATAAAAAGTGTATACGATAAATATTATTTTTCTTTCGTACCTTGCTGTTTTCTGACTATTGTTTTTCTGGTTCATAATTCTTTTTTTAATTTGTTTATTTTTGCATTCTAAATACATATATGCGTTGTATCTGTGACCCGGTCTCAGTTTGCATGTGTGTAATTTCTCAATTTCCAATTTAATGGTTTGACAATATGCAATATCTACATGTATTTTTAACTGTTTATTTTTTTTCTTTATTCTTTTTTTTTTTAATTTCAAAATGGCAAGGCTGTAACTTTGATATCAATGTATTTTGTTTTAATTTCTTCCCTACTTATACATACTGTACATGCATGCAAAATTAGCTTAAAATTGGAATGTGACAGTGAGTAAAATGTGGCTCTTGCTTGTATATATTTAATCTTTCTATCAAAACAAAAAAAAATCAAATCATCTGAGGCAGGTATCCCAGTTTATACTGAAATGATTTGTACACACATTACAGATGTTTGATCCACCTCTAAATTTATCGCAGAAAATATAGCGCGAGATCAATGTGACGTCATACGTTAAAATCTATAATCATTTGTCTATGTATCTCGACTCAATACGAAGGAATGGAAGCGTGTAATAAATCTCTTGGGTCTCACTAAAGCTTGTGCGATACTCTAAACGTGTCTTTAAACCTCACGAAACCGTAAATTAAAAGTTATATGTCAGCCATTTTTGGCATAGCACTACGGGAGAAAGCATTAGAGAGCATTATGGGATGCTGCCAAAAATTCTTGATGAATCTGTAGGTTTAGCTTGTTCATTTTCGCGCGCACTAGTTCATAGAGTTCGCTTCGCTCGCTGTAATGATATTATTCAAAAAAGGTCATAGGCTGTATTACACAGTATGAGACCAATTAGAATGAATACACAATATAAACCCTTTGAGAAGAAATAATATATTGTTTTCTCAACTTCTTATTTTTTTTAATTGTGTAAATCTATTAATTATGAATTTCCCGTTTTAGGAAAATTGCTCAAATGTATTTAAAGTCAAAGTTTACAGTACTGAAACAAGGCAAAACATAAAAATATATCCTCATCCTTTACTGTCAAACCAATTAACATTATGTAAAGGTTTTGACAAAACTTTCAGCATAATAAATACCATAACATATATTATTTATTTGCAAATAATTTAAAACTTAGTTCGTGCATTTTGATATACTTAAGGGTTGATATAAATTTATGAATGATTCATCAAAACAGGCATTCCAAATCTTAAGAGCCTCTCTATAAAAGGAAGCATATTTAACTTAAGAGATTGATGAGGTAGACTTTTTTTATTCTTAAAATATATCAATATTTTTTACTGTCATTAACTTAACTTATATATATATATATATTAAAAATACAAACAACGAAATTTGTTGTATGCCAGAATTCCGATTGTGTGAATTCATTTGTAAGGTGCAAAAATACTTCGGTTTGAATTTTTCAATACTATACAACTAGACTGTATATTTATTTTCCTATCTTCATTATCAGCTTGGGGAATGAAAACATTATAGCATCAAATATAGGCTGCAGTATTTAATACGAAAACTTGTAGTATGGCATATTCGACGTGCTTCGTTATTCCAGGAATATACATGGTTGTTTGAGTGATATTTTCAGGGGGAATTAAAGAAATATATATTGAAAAACAAAAATCAATTTGTTGATTTTTTTATGATATGATTCCACATTCTGACAAATATAAGCATACATATTTAATAGATTTAAAGTATAAATGTTTGTACTCACTGTTGTTTTCTTTACATTTTAGGTTCATCAAGTGATTTTGATGCTACCTTTTTAACAATTCCTTTATCTGAAAATGTGGTTATAAAGTCCCCCGGATATCCAAAGATAAACTACACGAAAAATAGTTACAAGAAATGGCACGTTAATTCATATGGCCTCACAGAGAATATTTCTATTAACATAAATATGGATATATATGGATATTCAGCTCGTTTGTGTTTAGATTATTTACAGGTTAGTCTTTCATAAAATAATTTGTCATATATCGTCTAGTAATTGAACGTTTTAATTAAAGGTTAATTTCTTCAAAATAAAATACCAATATTTTTATTTAGCTTTTCAGTATGTAACTTCATTGTATTCTTGCCATTTAGCGGTGTACTTGATTTAGTGGTATGTGTAGCTGCTTTCCGTCACAAAAAAAACGCTAAAAAAAAGTATACACAGCCAAACGTAATATCTTTACAAAAACGTTACCATTATGCGCATATTTCGAACAATTTACCGAATGTTTCTAAGTTAACAAAGTTATTATCTTTTGAAATAAAAAGAAATCCCTGAAATTAGAAATGGCAAATATACGATATTTTAATATTGAAACAATTCATAGTAGAAGGGAAACTACTTTTTAAAAATATAATGGGCTGATAAAAAAAAAATAAAAATGAGCAATCTGTCAAAAATAAGAACACTTGAACGATAAAAAACAATGGCATATATCCTGGCTGAAATAAATTAAATGATATTCATTAGATTAAACATATACAAGCAAAGATTGATTTAGATGAACAGAATTTGAAAAGGAGATAATTGAATTATTGCCGAAATCGATTCATGTATCCATTACACTTTACATGTTAAAGGCAAGATAATGGAATAGAGTGTCCTTCCCTACGGTTGGATGGTATCCACCCCTCCTCACCTTCGGAAATTTTTTTCATATGGTTAAAAATAGTAATTTTTGTGCTTAATTTAATGTGTATATTTTCTCCTTTTTTGACCGCTTTTTGTCCGTCCAAGACACAATTTTTTTAAACAGAAGTCTGATTCGAGTTCTTTTCATGGAGGTGACAACGCCACTTCAAATATTATTTTAGAAAAAAAGAATGTAATCTGTAAAGATTAATTTCATGTTTTGAATGCATATTACAGTATTTGTTTAAAATAAAAGAAAATCTGTTCATGTCTCAACTCTGTATTACATTCCCCGCGATTCCTCTGGTACGCTGTCTTAGCTATATCCGTAGTCCTCATTTGATCTATACACAATTCGACTATTTTATGATACTTTGATGGACAGCAATATCCTCTGTAGAACTTGTTCACTTGAAAATCGTAAACATTGTATCCGCTTTATTTACATAAATATATGTGAACCGGTAGCTCAGTTCTTTGCGATTACAAAGTTCAAATTTATTTTGGTTGAAATTCCGGATTTTTAGGACTTGCATGTATTTATGCTGATAACTAGTATAATAAATAAATAAAATAATAATTAAGGCTTTGGCATAGTTACGTAAGGTACAATGTTTATAATATTTAAACTATTGACAGTTCTCAACGGATTTACCCCTATTAAAGCACAAAAAATAGTCCATAATTTTAGTAACATAGATTTTGATATATTTTTTCATCAAAAGATTCAGGAATTCAGTTCCTCAACTGGAAACTCAACTATTTTCAAAGAATGTGGCAAAATGGAAGTAAATATATCATCAAAGGAGGATCGACTATTGATCATATTTGTTTCAAACAGCGATGATTTTACTTCAAAAGGATTTGAACTCATTTTGAAAGGTACATACAATTTATTAATATCTCGGACAAAAAGCTACAAAATCAAAACAAAATTTCGTATTTGATGGCATGATAAAAATTGAGATTATTTCACGAATGCTTTTAACGGAGAGAAAATTTTATCTGAAAAGGATGAACTAGTTTAAATAACTATTATAAACGTCCATCAAGACAATGGGCCCGCCTAATTCACTTTAATTACTTAATGAAAGAACAAACAATTGTTATTTCTTATATCAAATTTGTTATTGGTTCAACTATTCAAGTCTAAGTCGAATCTACAACTTTAAAATACATTAATAATGAATGTTATCGAATAATTTTACGTATATCACTTTTATCAGGTTATTCATCAATAAAAGAAATAGCTAAAACTGTAAATCTGTCCTCGTCTGAAGTGGTGGTTATCAAATCCCCTGGTTATCCGAATGAAAACTACGAAACAGGAGCAACCTACAAATGGCTTGTTACGGCACCTAGGCCTACCATAGAAATTTTTATCCAGATGAAAATGGACATTCATAAACCCAAGTATGGTCTATGTGAAGACTATTTGAAGGTTTGTGATTCACATAAAAATATTGTTATCAACTAAGATATATTTTTAAAATAGCATGATGAAGCGTAGAGTTTTAAATTATTAAAATCTTTCCTGATTTTGAAGTTAAGTATAAAATGGCTGGTTTTGATATGGTAGCCATACTTATCCTGTTAATGAACAGATTGGTACCAATCTTCATTTAAAAATGTGAATTGAAAAACAGACATGTTAAATAAAATATAGTTCAAATACAATGTTCATGTTTATGTTGTTTCATAATATTGATAATAGATTGAGGAGGTCAATCCTAACAGTAGAAACTTTCCAGTTTTCAAGCAATGCGGGATTCAGAATGTAAACAGAACAGCAAAAGGAAATCGACTTCTAATCAAACTTGTTTCAAACAATGACAGATTGACTTCCAAAGGAATCGAGTTACAATTTAAAGGTGGATATATTTCTGTTATCGATAAAAAATATTAATGATTAATGACTATCGAGAACATTACAGCATGTTTATTATTATCATGCTAGTATACCATTTAAGGTTATGTATTTAGAAATATAATTATTTAAACCTCAAAGTAGATTTTTATTGAAAGGTTTTGTAATTATAAGGTCCGGTTTATTAAAAAAGGACGCTTTTGGCAGAATTTGAGTTTCAAAATCAGACTAACATTAAGTTTAATTTAATCAAAAAATGTTCTAAACAATATGTGATACATATGAAAACAATTGATGTTGACAAAACATTTAATAAATTATTTTTTATGTCACGAAAATAGTCCCACTCTAGGACTGAGCTTTTCGTTAACATAATTTTAGCAAATATGTTGTTGATTTAATATCACTTATGATTCCATATACATAATAATTCTTGATATGCGATACAAAAGCTTGACAAATTCTTAAAAGCATAAATAAACAGCATATCTCAAAAATTTGATCATATATATTGTATAAAGAAAAATTAAACGAAAAATGTTCCCAAAACACCATTTTAAAGAGTTTATTCTAAGCAATTTTCATAATCAACAAAACCTCAATCATAATTTAAAATTTCCAGGGATATTTAAAAACATTTTATATAGAATTAAATTGACTTAAACGACAACGAGAGCCATTATCTTAATCTTTCAAAAGTGTTAAATAGCATTAAACATAGGAAAGACTGAGGGTTTTTCATAAGGCATCAGTAGGTTTTTTTGCATTTGAAGCAATTGGTATGGCTTTTGTTTAATAAATCATTATGAAGTATCAAATGTTTAAAATGAGTATTTCTGAGGAAAAAGAAATGTTAAGTCAAAAAAGGTTTTTATTCTTTAAAAATGTATTGCGTTAAACATTTTTATTGTTGTACATATTTTGTTTTTTTTTAGCTATTGGTAAACATTTGGGTATATATTCAACCTATCATGAAGCAGTAAGCAATTTTAACTAAAATAGATTTTTCTCATTTAAAAACAGTCACAAAATTTCTAACAACAACCTCAAAAAGCTTAACAGCAACAGCCACAGACTGGATGTCAATAAAATCTTCATCATTGACATCATCGTCAACGACAACAAAATCAAAGATAATGTCGACAACAACAGAAACATCTACAGGTACAATTTAAGTTCTCAAGAAACGGCTTTTAAACATACTCTATGCGTTTAACTAATATTCTTAAAAGACTATTAAAGTGTGAACATATGAGTATAGACTATTTGTATATAACAACGTCTTGATTTAATGAAAACTCAGCTTTGTATATTTATACGCGGTATTCAAATGCTCAACTTTTTAACGCACTGATGATATTTCTGCACAAACGCACAAACGTAAACAAATAAATCGATTTATATTTATCTTTTAGGTATCGATGAAAAGTTAAAACACTATTTAACTATAAATATCTATTTCAAACAAATCTTGACTGTATATTGTATATCATGTCTTCCATTGATATGATAGAATTTATTCAAAAACTTCTACGTGAAAAAAATAAATCACTCTCTGTAGCCTGCAACTCAACATTCAGGTATATCGACGACGTATTATCAATTAACAATTGTTACTTCCATACTTTCGTCGATTTGATATAGCCCAGTGAACTTGAAATAAAAGATACCACAGTGTGTGCGTCATCTGTTTCATATTTGGATATTTTACTGGAAAAGGACATTGATGGTAACCTAACAACAAAACTTTATGATACACGTGATGACTTCAATTTTTCTATAGTCAGCTTTCCTTACTTATGTAGTAATATACCTTCATCACCTGCAGATCGTGTTGTTGTCTCTCAGTTAATTCGATATGCAAGGGCATGCTCTTCGTATGAACAGTTTCTAAGGCGAGGCAAGCTACTGACAAACAAGTTGATAAAACAGGACTATCAACAGTCTCGTTTGAAGTCATCTTTTCGTAAGTTCTATGGTCGATACAACGACCTTGTCAGCACATACAATCTTCCACTGGGTCGCATGATGACTGACGTTTTTCATACTAATCGTTAGACCATAATTAATCATCTAATTGTCTAATGACTTTTCCGTGTTTTTCCCGATTACGACAAAGAGCACACGGCGGGTGTGACCGGTCAGCAGAGGATGCTCACTCCTCTATGTCACCTAATCGTTTTCCAGAGGTCCGTGATTGCTCTGCACTGGACTTTTGATTAAATACCGAATTGTCTAAGGATTTTTCTCCGTTTTTCCCGATCATGACATTTTTCCCAAAATACGATTTCTCCTATTATGACATTTTTAATGATATGACATTTGTCTCACGGCGGTTGTGACTGGTCGACAGAGGATGCTTACTGTTCCATGGCACATGATCCTACCTCTATTTTTATAAAATTTTTTAAGAGATTCATGTTTGTTCTGCTCCTGTTTTGTAATTTTCCTTTTGACTTTTGAATTTGAACACTGTTCGTTATTACCACATGTCATTGATTAAAAGCTCAGATTTAATAGTTAGAGCTAGAGTGTCAAAAAATTGAAATGTTTAATATTTCCAATGAATTTCTTAATTTTTGAAAAGTAAGAAGTAATAAATGAACTTTTGTTTTTGAATAGAAATACGTCATAAGCTTGAAATATCTATCTTGCTATAATATAATTGTGTTATACAAGGAATAATTAAAATATCATACTGTTGATTTCAAAACTGTCACAAAAGAAGGACCAATGACATTTATCAGCTTAACGCCAAACTCATACAAGGCAACAACGGATCCCTCATCATTTACATCACCAAGAACGACGAAAAGAATGACAAGGTTGCCGACAACTGAAACCTCTACCGCTATGCAACGTGAGATATTAACAATCTTGCTATAATATAATTTTAATAAGATCGAGTTTTTGCAGAACGTTAAGACATAAGTTTATTTTGAGATTAGTAACATATACCATTGTCTGGTTCGATGGAATGAAATCAGAAATATTTTGCAAACAATCGTACTAAGCTATAGATTTCAGGACAAAAATTAAATCATTGTCTGCGATTACTCTTTTGATGGCATATCATAACACAAAACAGAAATATTTGGATACCATAAGACAAAAATAATTGGATTCTCATTTTACAATGTTATAAGAAAGTTCTGTGTAAACGTGTAATAATATTTCATAATTCGGCGATTTCAGGAACTGTTGATAGTACATCACATGTAACAACGATGGATGCAAATATTGAGAGACACAGAACAACAGTTGATATCTCTACTTCATTGGACAAATCCGGCGGTTTGATATTCACCTATTTATAATATGATATTCGATTTCTTTAAATACATGTATTCACAAATTCAATGTATTGTATGAGTATGCACAACAATATCATAAAAAATATATATGATATTCTATTAAAAACATTTATTTGACTTTTTAAAAATATGTTTAATATATTTATTGCACTTATACAAACAGCAACAGACATAAAAGAGACTACAATGTCATTCCAATATAATGCATCTTTCAGTCCAACATCAGATATTTTATTGGAAAACAAAACAGGTATGTTATTGTATATAATTTCTCTTGCAATACAAGGCACAAATCGATATGTTTTCAAACAATTACCTGATTTGTATAAATTGTCTAAAAATAAAAATAAACACATCTATTCATATATTCATGTATATATTTGGGTTTTATTCTTTTGTACATAGTGTTGGTGATTGTTGGACTAGGCGTTGTAGAATTGACGCTGATTATTGTTGGAGTACTAGCGGCAGCAAAATATAGACGTCGAAGGTATGAATTGAAATATAACAACGATGCAAGATGAAACAAAATAAATCTATATGATTCTCAGTTGAGTTTATTAATCAATATTTATTTGCTTCATGTTCAGATCATACAGCACCCCTTTACGGCAAACATATAGGAACGATGATCGATTACATACGAGACAAAATGGTTGCAGGTCGACCCATGTATATGATGTAACCGAATTAGACGGCAACGATGAACCAATCGAGGATGACAAAAACCCTTATAAAGAACTTCCAGAATGTGAATACGATAAAATATTCCAAAAACGCCCTCATGTAAATAATGCCGAGGTACAAGATTCGATATATTCAAAAGGAGCCATCGTATTGAATATGTTTCGTCGATCTTCGTTCTTCAAGAGAAAAACAAATGAAACGCCTCCGGCCATTACATTTTCTACGTTTAAGGACCCGGATTTAAGTTAAATGGATGAAATCCAAGATAGAAAAGCACTAATGTGGAGCCAATACCCCTATATTTGTTCAAATTACTCTGATTTATGTGTACATCAATTAAGTCACAGAATGGGTATGATAATTAGTTTTGTCAATATCTTGTTATATTGTTGGGGTTTTTCCCCCTTATTTTTGTATTATTTTTTCATGATAATATTTGATTATGAACCTTCTTTTGTGTTCAATTTTGAAAGTATTTTCTTAACCATCTAACTGCTTGATAATGAAATGTATCTTTGAATCTATACGATCACTGTTAAATTCGGGGGGGGGGGTGTTACTTTATATATACAAATGTATTATTTAATTTTAATTTAATATCATTTGACATATAAAAGTAAGTCATTTTTTCAACCCAACTTTTTATTATCAAATTCAGACTAACCATACTAAACCAAAACTATTAATACATTTCATCAACTTATCATTTTAGTATTATTGTTTATATTTCAAACTTCTATAGAACATCTGGAATAAACACAACCGTTAAGGGGTGTTCGGTGTCAGTTTTATATGGTCTTGAACAGGAGTGTACATTTGGAGCTAGTTTCTATCATTTAATGTATCATTAAGGTTTTAATAGAAATTAAACTATAAAAAAAACTATTCCTTAGAAATAAAAAAACATATAATTGATCAAATGCATGATGTACTACGACAACAATAATGATCTTTCAACTTTGTGGAATTGAATCATCATTATTTCTATTGAAATCAGTGTACTTGTCGGTATTCATTGTAATTACATGATGATTACACAAGATTTCAAAAGCTTTACCTGTGCTCAAGAGGTCAAGAGAATCGTCAACTAACTGGGTTTAAACTGTATAAATTTATTCCAACAAAATAGCAACAAATTATAAAAGTAAGGTGCAGGTGGGGATAATTAAGATAAGATAAATCTGTACCCAAACCTAATCGTAAATGGGTAACAAAGCGTACTCTTCAGTTGCAACTGGCGAGGCCAGATATTCAACCAAGAATCCAACATATCTTCCTAAAAAGTATTTTGTTAGCCATAAACGATTTTTTTAAAAGAAAATTTCAAACACTTTACAATATAAATATTTTCCATACCTATATAAAGATATTTTTTGTTGGAGATTAATATTGTGCTTTTATGACCATCCAAATCCATCCATCTAAACGTGTCCTAATACTTCAAAAATACTGCACTCTAACGGTAAACTAGCCTTGCCGCTACGTAGATATTCGAATCCTATTTTTTTATGCTAAGCATCAAAGTCAAGATGGCTACCTTAGTTACCACTTTGTACAAACATGACATTTATCTATATTAGTGATATTTTGTTCATCCTATAAGTTATCATGCATTTTAACATGTACATTTCCGCTTGAAATTAACAAACCATGTCGATATAATAATTCTTCAGTTGAATATTCCCAACCTAAAATCAGAAACTCACCGGCTAAACTAGCTTATCGTTCAGTAGACCTAGCCGCTAGGCTAGCTGCTACGATCTTGAACGCAGCCAAGATCACAGAACCATAGAAAACTGATGTTGATTCCTGAAGCATGTAATGATTTCAATGATATACAGTAAAACACGGTTATAGCGAACACGCTTATAATGAATTGACGCTTATAGCGAAGTGATTTTCATTCCCAGTGACTTTATTTCATGTTGTAATCTTGACGGATATAACGAATTACTTAATAACGAAGCAAAATCGTTCGTCCCTGGCATTTTGTTATAAGCGTGTTTTACTCACATCGTCGAAAATTCAATGACTTTCCATTAATAATTCTTTGCTTTCCTAACTTCTTCATTAAAACCACGTATGTTTTTGTTAGTTCACCGAAAAATCATCTGATGTTTTAACCCGACCTTCTAAAAAGTAAATCTTTATTAAAGATTAATTGTAGATTTATGATTACTTTAAAGAATTCACTGAATAATTTGTTTCCTTTTTATTGCAAAACTGCAAAAAAAAAACGCAAAACTGTTCTTCATGTTAACATGTTTTAAAACATATTGTTATAAAAATAAAATTATTACTTCTGATTATGAAATGTTAATAAATAATTTGATACGAATAACTAATAGATTCAGTAAAATGTTATAATTAGCAAAACGCAAGCTTAATTTTCTTTTATTTCAAACTAATGAACATATTTTTCTTAATGAAGTATCAATTATGTCTTTACAACGCCGACCAATGATGCTAAGGATTTTTCTTCTGAAATATGAAATTCGTTCATTTGAATTCCATTTTGAAAATTTTATTAGCTTATAATTTGTTTTGAGAATTGACATACTTATTTAAAAATATTTTCAAATGTATAGAATTGGCATTTGTTTACATTAATACATGTAGGCATACCGGTTTAGAAAGAAAAAAATATATCCACTTTTTTGAAATGTGTTCCTAATGAATCTTAAGCTTTAAAGTACCATTGCAACTGGAAAAAAATCTTATTATAACAAGAAAATCAATTTCGTGTGCCATATAACTTCAGACATTATTTCTCTCAGTTAATTTGATACCCAAGGGCGTGTTCTGCGTATGAACAGTTTTTAAGGCGAGGCAAGTTACTGACAAACAAGTTGATAAAACAGGACTACCAACGGTCTAGATTGAAGTCATCTTTTCGTAAGATCCATGTCGATACAACGACCTTGTCAGCAAATACAATCTTCCATTGGGTCGCATGATGACTGATTTTTCATACTTATTGTTAGACTATAATTAATCACCTAATTGTCTACGGATTACGACAAAGAGCACACGGCGGGTGTGACCGGTCAGCAGAGGATGCTCAATCCTCCATGGCACCTGATCCTACCTCTAATTTTTTGGGGTCCGTGTTTGCTCTGCTCCTGTTTTGTATTTTTCCTTTGGACTTCTGATTTTGAATACTGTTCGTTATTACCAAATGTCATATTTCACAAGCAGTATCTGAAATGTTGAGATGATTTTTTTATTGCAAAAAACTATTCTCCAAGAGATAATAGTATTTTAGATCGAATAAGAAGTAATAACTTCCAAAAGTACATTTGAAAATAAAACTTCTTCATTGAAATTTTCTAGTGATCCCCCAATGTCACCGCTTCAACATCCCGTGTATTTATAACGCAGAACATGGGAGCTTTTCAAGGTGCCAATCCAGTATTATCACGCAGATACACTACAGTCAACGTGGATCCCGTATATTCCCGCGACCCCGTCCTTTCCGCGATACATCGGTACCGTCGCGGTATTGTCATCGGGTTGGTCGCGGGGCCACAAGTTTACCGCGATGGTGTAAGACACCGTAACGGGCGTGTGTTCGGTCTCAAGGAATAAATTGAGAAGAAAAAACACGCTATTTGATTTTTGTTTATTTTTTGTTAAAATCAAAATAAAGATATCATAAGAAGAAAAATTCATTACTTTCTTGGAATTGTTTTAAACAAAAACTTATAGAAAAGTATTGCTAGATGTTTTTGTTAAGATTGTACAAGACACCCAAACATAGCAATGGATTAAGCAATTCATGCATATATGTGTACTCGAAAATTAGTAATAATTTAAAGTATTATTTTTTCTTCTGATGAGTATAAAATATGCCGCAGTGTTACAATGCACTTTGAAAAATTACGCACTTTAAAAAAAGTTTTCAAAGTGCGTTAATTTTGGGACCGGTTCAACCTACTTTGAAATTTTTTTTTTTTTCAAAGTGCGTTGATAGCATCGATATTAACGCACTTTGAAAAAAAATGTTCAGAGTTTGGTCGAAATATTTGATACCTTTATATACAATAAATGATTGACTTAACCTTGCCTAGCTCAATGGGATATATTTAAAAAAGAATCCAATGCATTCTCAACTAACTTGATAAACAGATTCTCGATTACATTTTTTTTCTCATAAGCTTACGTAGTTTGGCATTTACACATAAAGAACAACTCGAGAGATTTAAATTATCCAAATATGATATAAACTGCATCGCTTGGCAACTGCCTTTCCTTTTTATGGGTATGCAGCAAATTTACTTCTTATCTGGTGCATTGGCCTATGCCAGAAACGAAAAGTATCGATATAATATATTTCAGCTTTTTTTAATTGCATGTGCTTATAAATAAACATGCCATTGGTGTCGGGAAAAAGGGATACGTAGTAATGTTTATCAAAAACAATATGACCTATTAGAACATCAGTGCGAAAAAAAACCAACACCCCATTTTTGTAAATTCATAATTATTTAATTTTTATTTACTGTTTAGCTCACCTTAGCTGAAAGCTCAAGTGAGCTTTTCTGATTACCTTTTGTCCGGCGTCCGTATGTCCGTCCGTCGGTCTGTCCGTAAACTTTTTACATTTCCGACTTCTCCTACAGAACCACTGGGCTGATTTCAACCAAAGTTGGCACAAGGCATTCTTAGGTGAAGGGGATTCAAGTTTGTTAAAATGAAGGACCACGCCCTCTTTCAAGGGGAGATAATTAATAAATAATTGAAAATTTGTTGGTATTTTCAAAAATCTTCCTCTCAAAAACCATTTGGCCAGAAAAGCTGAAACTTGTGTGGAAGCATCTTCAGGTAGTGTAGATTCAAGTTTGTTCAAATAATAATCCCCAGGGGTAGGTTTGGGCCACCATGGGTAGTCAAATTTTTACATTGGAATATATAGAGTAAATCTTTAAAATTCTTCTTCTCTGAAACTGATCAGCCAGAAAAGCTGTTACTTATGTGGAAGCATCCTCAGGTAGTGTAGATTCCAGTTTGTTCAAATCACGATCCCCAGGGGTAACGTGGGGCCACAATGAGGGGGGGGGGTCAAATTTGGCCAAAAAAACTGCAACTTGTATGAAAGCATCCTCGGTAAGGGTAGATTCAAGTTTGTTCAAATCATGAACCCCAGGGGTAGGGTGGGGCCACATTGGGGGGTCAAATTTTCACATCGAAATATATAGAAAAAAATCTTTAAAAATATTTTTCTCAGAAACCGATCGGGCAGAAAAGCTGTAACTTGTTTGGAAGCATCCTCAGGTATGGAAGATTCATTCATGTTTGTTCAAATCATGATACTGGGGGTAGGGTGGGGCCACAATGGGGGGGGTCAAACATTTACATAGGAATATATAGGGAAATATCTTTAAAAGTCATTTGCCTAGAAAAGTAAGTTCAGATAGTGTAGATTAAAATTTGTCAAAATCATAATCTTCAGGACTAGGGTTGGGCCCCATGGAGGGGGGGGGGGGTCCTATTTTACAAAGGAAAACATTGAAATTATCTACAAAAACTCAAATGTTATTATATATGGTTTTATTTATAAGCAATCATTTTGAATTATTGTTGATTCTTCAAAATTGTTTAGACTCTAGCCCCTGGACAATTCTTTGACCTCACAAGGGGTTCAAAGTTTGATGTAGGTTTATAATCCATATATAAACAGTTGTTTAAGTCTGATCATTTTCTCGAGAACTGCAATGCTCAATATGTAATGACTGTAAAATCATCCTTTTACAAAAGGGGTCAATGATAAACATAAGAATATGCAGGGGAATTTTTTATATACAGGATCTATTATACGACATCGTTTAGATATTTTGTATATGACTCCATAAAGCTGATTTTATTATGTCTATCATTGCTCAGGTGAGCGATGTGGCCCATGGGCCTCTTGTTTTTAAAATGCAGTGATTTATTTGATTAGAATTTGAAAAGATCGTTTTTGTTGAAACATTTACAAATTCTTTAAAATACCATTTGAGAAATTATTGTTTGGCCACCTCATTTTTTCAATATCATTGTACTCAATTTTCAACAAAGCTTATTATTTCTTTTTCCGTTCTTATACGTTAACTACAAGTTGCTGAATATCATGTTTTGGAAGGAAAAATGAGGGGTAGGGGACCTTCTTCCTGTAATCAATTAAATGGAGTACTAGTAATTGACCTGTATCAGTTGTTAACCCTCACCCCCGCCCCCGTTCTCATTTTTGTAAATTCATAATTATTTAATGCTTTTCAATGTAACTTTTTTTTATAATGCAGTGGTTTACTTGATTAGAATTTGAAAAGAGGGTTTATGTTGAAACACTTATAGATCATACAACATACTATTTGAGAAATTATTGTTTGGCCGGCTCGATTTTTTTCAATATCACTGTACTTAATTAACAATAAAGCGAATTCTTTTTCCGTTTTTATACGTTTACTCCAAGTTGCTGAATATCATGTTTTGAAAGAATGGATGAGGGGTTCGTGTAATCAATTAAATGATGTACTGGTAATTGACCTGTATCCATGGTTAACCCCGCCCCTGCCCCCGTTCTCAAAGACGGTAATTTTTTCAAAGTGCGTTGCCATAGCGCCGATTTTAAAAAGACAAATTTTACGCGATGTACTATTATGAGATCGCTACCTTAAGCATCAACTCAACATGTATGTTTTCCCCCTAAATATTAATCTGACTCTTATTTAATTCCTTAACTACTTACCGCTCGCTCGCTCTCTTTTTTCTCTCGCTCTTTCTCACACACACACACACACACACACACACACACACACACACACACACACACAGAGTCTCCCCCTCTATCTGTAGTTTTAAATTACTAAAATTTTATTTTAAGTATTAATACATGTAGCCGTTTTCAGACAAAAATAAAAAAAATTAAAGAAGTTTTATATCTGCAATAATGTGTTATCATATGAAGGCGACAAAAATATTGTACGCGCTCTCGATCTTAACGATAGGTTGACCGTCTATAGCTGGTCTATATTCGAACACAAAATATTGCATAATTCAGACAGGTACATTGAAAATCAGTCGTCCCTGTGTATACGTGTGTGTCTGTGACAGCACCCGTGCTCTGACCACGTGCAGTAAGAAATTTAATAGAATGTTGAGACATCTTTCATACTCCTCTCTCTCTCTCCCTCTCTCTCATTCCATATGTTATGTGAACTGGTCAAGTAATACATGTAGCCGTAACGGCAATCTGATTAAAATGCCGATCTCTACATAAGCGCACATGCTGTCGTAACGGGCGTTTTCAGAAATATATCATACGCGCTTTCGATCTTTACCGCATGAAGATAAAATTATGCATGATTCAGACAGGTACATTGAAAGCACAAGTACAACATAATTTATAAATAAAAGCTCTCCCTGTGTTTTCAAATGTGTATAACTATTACATAACACTTCCTGTCTGTGAAAGCAATCGTGCACTGACACGTGCCGTGAGAAATCTTATCGAATGTTGGGACCTCTCTCTCTCTCTCTCTCTCTCTCTCTCTCTCTCTCTCAAATCAAAATACTATAGCATTAAATCATGATTTTTTTTTTTGAAAGATACAGTGTCATAACTGCAGTGGTGTGTGCATACAAATTGAGTAACGCGCGTTAGCGCGTTATGAAAATTTGTATGCACACATCTGCAGTTATGAAACTGTATCTTTAAAAAAATCATGATTTAATGCTTATATTTACATTTTTTTTCTTGCCTTGTGTGCAAATGTGATTATACCTTAAAATTCCTACCTTATCCTAAGGGTAAGTTCATATTAATGGAAGAGCCACTGTAACAACCACAAGCGTGCACTTTGATTTTCGCTTGTGACGTTGCAGTTTGCAGCGTTCAACGTTTGTGACGTCATAATAAAACTCGTCATTTTAACCTTTGAGTACCCTGTGTGTATTATAGTGTTATAACTGCCGTAGCTTTCAACACACTTTACAAGCAAAAACTATGTGGAATGTAAATATATATAATTCTACCAAATTTGAGAATAAAAACTTTCTTAATTTTACGATGGCTATAAGAATTAATAATGCATCGCATATCATGTAAACAGTGACATATATAACATATTTCTGTCTCTGATGTAAAGAAGTTTTTATACTTCTGCACATGAATCGCATGTTCACATGATTCCTGAAATGATTCATAATATACGTTCATTCAAACAATCGCATTTTTACCATTTTAAAAAATACACCAGGTATACCGGTATATAAAATCTGTGTTTTCAATTACTATCTCCATTGCTGATTAACCCTGGTTATAGTCTGTTTGTTAATTGTATTTTAATCGAGCGCGCCGTTTAAGTATATCATTAACATATAATTTTAAAGATGTATTTTCTAAACACTGCGCTATAAATACGTTGAAGAAATTATCTTTTGACTTGAATTAAATATAAATTTTCATTTGTTTGAAATTCAATTATTCTATTAAGGATGGATTCTTCTCATCATTTTTTACCCCAAATGGGTCTCCATATATCAACATGTCGTAAAATTCAAATTACTATAATTTACAATAAAACCTATAAATTCTTCATTAATTAGTTTATCTTCGCAAAATATTGCCATATTTAATGTGTAAATGACAAAGAAATGGTTAAAACCACGTCATTTACGACATACCGTAGTCGGCGCGAACAACAACAAATAATGGAGAGGGGAAGGAGAAAAGGTCGCCTCTTTTCGAAGCGACGGAGACGGCAGTACGAATCCTTTAAAAATATCCACTGACAGAGATGGGATTAAACGGAATAATAATCAAACACGAAAAAATCGCCACCACAACTATTTTAGAAACTCTGCAACCAACAAGCGAGGTGGATCAGAGGAAATTCCAGTAGAGGATATCTCGTTTGCAGGAAAAAAATGTAAGTTTGAAGTGCTTTTGACATAGTAAAATTGAGAAAAAGAGCAATGTAGCGCACTAATTTCATAACATACACATTGCAAGCTCAACCATCGCACATTCATGACTGTATAACATTATTTATATTCTGAATATACATTCAAATCACACCAGCTGCACACTACTGGAGTACAGAGTCAATCCCCATTGCACAAGTAGACGATCGAGAATTTAATACGTTGCATTATATAGCATGTATTTATGTAATTTTGTAAATATTAAGAATAAAGTCCCTTAGAAATTGATAAGAGAAAAGTTCTACAGTCTACTAAAAAAATTCAACTGTTTAATCTCAATTGTAAAATCTATGGCGGCCCATACGGATACAGACAATACTTTACAGGAGAACTAAATACATGTAAATGTATTGAATTTAGAACTTCACATTTGTAAAATTGATATAATATCATTTTATTTCATTATCATTTTTATATAAAAAGTTTATGCAATAATGAATAGTTTAAAACATAGACAAAATAAAATAAGGGAAAAAACCTTGAACTACTAAATCAGAGATTTTGAATGTGGAAATTTTAGAATATGAATGTTCTTCTCTTTTTTATCAATTATAGTAAAAACAACACACTAGTCTTGGAAGCACTCAAGCAAATGAAAGCTTTAAAAAGACAGTGGCACACAAAGCCTGCCTATTCAGTCACATCATTGGTTACAGAGTGGCAGCTAGTGTTGCTCAGAAATAATACACTAAGCTATTTGGCAGAGGTAAGCTTCATACTGTACATTTATACGAGTATATCTTACTTTCATTCAATGATAAACAAATTAACACTTAAGACCACTTATATTAATGATTTGCTGGTAATGTTATTTTTAGTGTTTGCCATTATTTTTCTGTTGCTCTAGTCAATCACTTATAAACCCATATTGTATAATATACAAATTGAATATAATGGCTATCTTGTATTGCAGCATAATCATGTGTTATTGAATGTGAAAGAAATTCTTATTTTAGGTGAACAAAAATTAGGACGTTCACCAGAAGAACAGGCCACAAATTTAGCAGCATAAAATTACCTAAAATGCAAAATCAAAGAGGAGGAGATTATTTCTCAAGGCAGAAAGGTTACTTGTTGAATAGTAAGTACATTACTTCGAATGTGTATTAATGTTTCACTTAGTCCATCAAGTTGCAAGTTTGCATTAGAGTTGGTTCTTTAGATAATTTCAAGAATAAATTGACAGCTTCAGTAAAAAACTAGAGAAGGTTCATTTTACTCTATAGTCTGTCCCAAGGTATTGCTTCCATCACCTTTTGATGATTTTTAATAAAAATACACATACCTGTGAAATAAATACTGTTGAAATCGATAAAAGGAAAATATCCAAAATATCTTCATTGACACATTTTCATTTTTCACTCATAAAAGTTCACATGAACGAAAACAATTTCTTACGGAGATTTATAATGGGAAATGTTTAATCTTTTCTCCATTTGGAATTACTCGGAACACCTCGCACAATTTTTCAATGTTATCATAAGGGCTATTTCATGGCTGATGCAATGCAAAATCCCCATAGACTTTCTATTTTGGGTTGTGTATTGAAACCTGAAGTGGTAGAGGGGGAATTTCAAAACAGATAATCTGGACATTTTTCATATTAGTGGATGAACGTAGTTTGAGCACAAAGGTATTTATGATTATCGAAATATCAAGCGAAAAGTGGTGGAAGCAAAAACTCCGGACAGAGTATAGTGATGTTTCTTTGTACTAAAATAATGACAGTGACCACATTTGTCTTTTTCACCTTGAAACAACAGGACATTTTTTTTTATTAAAAAAACATACACATTTGTCTTTTTCACCTTGAAACAACAGGACATTTTTTTTTATTAAAAAAACATATTGGAACAAATCAACATCTTTTTTTCCAATCTTATGTATATCATGTACAATTTAAGATTCTTCATTTTTAGCAAGATATTCTCACATCACACAAATTGCAGCTCTCAATGGAAGGAGGTTTTCTCAGAAAATGTCATGCCAGAAGGCAGAAGTACATCTTACACAGAGAAAAAGAGAAATTACTGGAATAACATTTTTATCAGGAAAAATGTTTTGTAGAAATGTTGAAATCAATGCTATCAATCTCACTGCTGTTGTTGAATCCTTACTTGATTTTTTTCTCAAAGTTTTAGTCAAAAGTAGTTTGATTAACCATAATGTTATATTATTTGACTGCCATTTATTTTTCAATTCTGTTGAAAAAAAATTAAAGATGAGTTTTCTAAATGAAATTGAAAGTTTGTAGATACATGTACATGTATAAGGTGACTTTTTAAATTTTCTTTACTCAAAGTTGAAATCTTGATCCCAAAATGAACTTTAAAAGAGTTATCTTTTTTTTAATTGCAATGCACATGATGTTTTCAAATCTGCAAAAGTTGTTGTACATTAAACTCTTATTATTCACAATGTGATATGAGAGAAAATTCAGAATAATTATGTACATGTAAACCTCATAAGCATGAAATACTATTAAAATAGATGTTTATTACTATTATCAATTACTTAATATATGTCTTCATTATCTCAAATTGTTATTTTATTGGGTATAAAACCGTTAATTGTTTTGGACATTAACCAACTTTCTGTATATTCATGATTTTTGAAATGTAGAGTAAATTCAGGCTAATTTTTTATTTATAATTTGCATGATCCTCATATCAGTTTTACTGTGTAGGATAATCAAGAACCTTTGATATATCTTCAGAGAGAAAACTAAATATTTGACTATATTTGGTCCATTGTAAAAATCAAAATGAAATTTTGTGTCTGTTTATGAAACACATAGAAAATTTATGGAGGAAACTCGGATTGAAGATATATATTTTTCGAACATAAAGTTTTTCTTGTTTTCTTTTCATCATTTTATTACAATTGAATTTGTGTTTGATAATAAATAACAAATTTTAAATTTGTGATGAAAAATATTTGCTTAGTCTGAGTTGTTAATTCACATGCATAGATTTACACCATCTCTTTTCGGAAATGTGAAAAAAGGTCCATGTAGTCTATTCATCTTTTCAAATATTTTGCATCAAACTGTGAAAGCTAAGATTTCAAACGAGTGCTTTGGGTGTACTATTTTTTCATGTACAAGTATATATATTATCAATACCTTTTAAGAACAAAATTTAAAATTTGCATGGTTGATAATATTGCATTTTTAGCGTTTTTTACACGGATATCTGTAAACCATATCAGCCAAGTGTTCATTGTAAACATCAAGATAAAATTTCAGTGTACATTTTTGAGATGTTTGATCATACATTTATAAAAAAAATCTTAATACAGCTTCATTTTGTGGCTTTGTTTTGCAATCTAACATAATAAGAGTAAAAAAAAATGTTACTTTTTTAAAATCAATTAATCTAATATATTTTGTATCAGAGGAAATTCGGACAGAGAATTTTACTATTTATTGACTTTAAACATTGTAATAACAGATATAATTCATAATATCACATTTCATAAAGAATATATTATCCAACTGCTTGTCTGGCCTTATTAATTATTGTCTTAGAAAATACATGATAATATTTTCATTTTTTTAAAGAAAATTTTAAAGATGAGGAAATTCGAGCTAATCTGACAATCTTATATGCATGAATACCCAATGATTTCTTTACTGTTATTTTTTTTCTTAGTAAGGATCTTTACTATGAATCTAAAAAAAATAAATTCTGAATATATGATAATATCGAAATAATCATTGATAAAGGGGGGTTAGCGAACAACAAGATATCAATTTATAGAGTGTACAGAGGAAATTCGGAATAAATATTTTGTGGGATTCAAGAATAAAAGTTCGGTTTTTTACTACTAAATATCATGCTTTATCATAGGACTTTAGACTTTAGTTGCTTTTTTACATTTGATCATCTTTATTTTTCTTAAATCATCAATTAAAGATACCACCATGAAATTTCTTTGTTTTTACAAGGAAAAAATCTATTTTTAGCATTGACATTTCAATTGACCTTCAAGGAAAATCAAGCAAGATTACCCTACACTTTTTTTGTTTTATTAAAATGTGCATATCTTAAACTCTTAACATGCTTAATTTCATCATTTTCTGAATACATGAAATATGAAAAGAATCCATCCTTAAGAAAACTTCGCTGTCTGTAAGGACAGACTATATGCTTCTATTTAGCGGACCCCAAGTCACACTAATTGCTGGAGGACACCAATCCCGACGGCAGCCACCTAAAATTCTGTCCACACTTCATTTCATACATTTACACATAATAAAAACACCCTCTAATTGCATTGCAGCGCACCGAGCCGACTGACGCCAGGTTTATTTTTCAAACACATTAACAAGCCATTGAACTATGCACTGATATTAAGTAACAAAACATTATGTGCATCCTTAATACTATATTAAAACATGATTTAAGCCTCCTCCGCGCCCAGGAAAAACCATAGATAAAAAACAAATATTTGAAAATCCTATGGAAACCTTTGTATCCGCGGTCAAATGCGGAGTCAGCAAACATGTGAGTGGCGGAACCTCACTCATATAAAGATAATTTGAAATATTTTATCGAACTGACAAATAAAAAATACACCTATATATAATTTTTTTTTTACAAAAGCACGACTTGCTCGGGACAGCGTGCGCTAGAAAGTGAACCTTACTTATAACCCATGAATCAATTCGAACACGTACACTCAATACTGAAATTTCATTGGCTGAATCCTACATAACAAACGAAACTTAGTAACCCCACACTTTCGTAATAGTTTACATGTCGTCAGGACAATTATTTTTCGCTATACTTCGTAACGCGAAAAAAACTTTAGTATACACATACTGTATATGTAATGTTACGCAATTCCCCGTCCTCAGTAGGTCAACTGACACTTTGCTAAATTTTAATTAGTGATGGATTCTCAAGGATATATGATCATTCATATCTTTAAATCCCGGGTTTTGAACGATCAACAACAATTTTGGGCGACACACTGAACATCATACTTTTGCTGAATCGGATAGGAATGTCAGATTTAAAATACACACGATTTTAACATTAGCATTATTTATCTACATGTACTTTGTTGTTCATTAAACGAATTCTTTAAACGTATTTTAGATTAATGATTAAATGTAAGAAATGTTTTAAAGCTAAGAATTATGAAAAAATTGTAAATGAAACGCCAATTATTATCCCCGTTCCCGAGGCTAAATAAGATACTATGGTGAAATGTTTAATTAAATAACCTATGGATAGCCGAAAATTGTCAATGATGAATGTGCCAAAAACAAATATTTAACGGTATCGGAAGTATACAAAATTCTCTATTAGCATAATTACACGTTCCTTTTATTTTCATCACCTTTTTAAATAACAAATAGAACAATCAACTCCACTTATAAAATAAATGAATATTCAATAATATTCATCAATTCACTATGATAAATATGAATTAATATTCATTAATTCCCTCAATCATATTTTCCGTGTTAGAAGAAATTGGCGGAGGTAACTCGCGTTAAAAACAAGAACAGTTTTCACATGAGACTGGTTCCACAATACTGCGACGCAGTACCGCGAGGATGCGCGATTTTACTTGAGTTACCTGAGCTAAACCGCGATCAATTTCACACCACGAGGTCTCGCAGTAAATACGCAAAGTAGTGTAGGTACCAAAAAAATGAAGAACACTGTAAAAATTCAGACAAACGTAATCGTAGTTTTGTTAATCAGACGCAAGATATTTATTTTAGTTTTATTGGAACATCTTTTGTATTATCATGATCGTCCAAGAGGTCGCTAAACAGCAACGCTCATCATAGCAACTTCTTCAACTTCCCCAACAATGTACATTTCTGACTAAATTGTTTATTGCAAAAAGGGAATAGTTAAGGCAAGTTCAATATAATCATTTAACAGACTTGCACTCATTTATATGCATCTTTGTTTGAATTTCGAATCAAAAGGCATAAATTGTAACAGGTTCTTTAAAATTGAGTCTAAACTGGTCCTATACAGTGCGACGGATGGGCGGAATAAAAAGAGGCAAAAGAATTGACGAATAGTAGATACATGTAAACATAAAAGGCAGGATAAAAGTGAGGAAGGCATGAAAATACACAAAGAAGAAAAAAAAAACAGTCATTAAAATATCGTTTAATTTGCTGATGATAAAGAATACTTCTGTTAATCTGGGGGGTTTTTTAAGGGGGGGGGTGTATGGATTTTTTCGATCAAAATTCGAAACAATGAATTTCTTGAATTGTTGTTAACAATTAATACAATTATACACATTGAAACTTGTCAATTGCTTTGATGGACTAATACCACAAGCCTCATAAATGGAAAATAGTGAAATGTTAACACTTCGAAATATGATTATGTCCAACAAACGTGTTAACTTTCGGCTTTTTTAAGACTTTTTTTGCAATTCGATATCAAAAGGTACACCTTACTGACTTTCAACAATAATCAACGTAATATTAGCGAATTGTAATTCTAGCAGACGTTTATACTTCCATCGAAATTGAAACTTGATATTATTTTCCCATTTCAAGAAATGGTGTTACTTTTGTATAATTTGGCGTGTTGAATTTCGTCTACATACGCACATTCACAGCTTTTTACCCAAAATGTGTTTCAGTATTATTAATTAGTTCATTTGGCTTTTTTTTTCTTTTTAGATAATATTGATTTAGCATACCTTTATGGTATAAAATGACACAAACTTGGTAAATTTTATGAATACAATTTGCTTGTTCCACAGATTCGTGTAAGTATATTAAATTTTATTTGTTTTAACTAGCAATAGAAGAGTTGTGTTGTATCTTGTATTTGTTTGAAAATGCTTGCCTATGCAACGTAAATATGTATATGTTCAAGATATTAATAGTCATTTGTAAAAATGTTATTCGAAATATAATTTTGATAGATTTTGAAATACTAGTAAACCCAGAACCATTTATGTTTTATACACATTGTAACAATTTATAATAAATTACCAAGGCATGTACTGTGTTGATAAACATAAACTACCAGCTTTGTTGTGTTTAAAGTTTTTTGTGACAAGTGACATTTTTGAAAAACATAATTTTGCTATCAACTTATTTTTGGGTTTGATTTGAATAATCATCTTTATCATTGAAATTGTCCAAACGCATACATATAAAATTTAACTCTTTTCAATAAGATCAATATATAATGTGTACAATTCCTTTAGAAATGACATGTGGTGATAACGTACAGTGTTCAAATTCAGAAGTCCAAAGTGAAATTACAAAACAGGAGCAGAGCAAACACGAACCTCTAAAAAAAATTTGAGGTAGGATCAGGTGCCATGAAGGAGTGAGCATCTTGCTGAACGGTCACATCCGTTGTGTGCTCTTTGTCGTAATCGGGAAAAACGGAAAAGTCCGTAGACAATTAGGTGATTAATAATGGTCTAACAATTACTTGTAGTATGCAAAACGTCAGTCAGCATGCGACCCAGTGGAAGATTGTATTTGCTGACAAGGTTGTTTTATCGACCAAAACACTTACGAAAAGATGACTTCAATCGAGCCTGTTGATAGTCCTGTTTTATCAACTTGTTTGTCAGTAGCTTGCCTCGCCTTAGAAACTGTTCAGACGAAGAGCATGCCCTTGCGTATCGAATTAACTGAGAGACAAAACACCATATGCAGGTGATTGAGGTATTTTGCTACATAAGTAAGGAAAGTGGGTTTTTTTTAAGAAGTCCGTGTTTGCTCTGCTCCTGTTTTGTAATTTTCCTTTGGACTTTTGTATTTCTCTGTTCATTATCACCACATGTCATTTGTTATGTATATCTATTGTGTATAGGTCCACATGCCATCAGATTAAACGATCATTATATATATATGGTGATAGCCTCCGGTACTCTATACATACCGGTGAGCGGTGATGTAATTAAGGTCTTCCGTTTCCAACGAAAGACCTTTCTATTATTGTGCTGGTTAAGATTATTCTTATTTTTCTTTTTTTCTTTTTTTCTTCCTAGACGCGAACTTTGAAACTTCATATCTTGCTCATTTCTAAACGGTTTTGCTCAAATTTTCAGGGCGAATAGACTTTACAAAATACTATCTACAACATATCATAAACTTTAAAATTCCTCTTCCGTTAACGAGTTATTTCCCTTTGAAAAATTGTTAGGGCCTTTGGTTTCCAGACAAAGGCTCTGAGACTATAATAGCAGGGAATGGGAATCCAACGAATTTGAATAATAGAGGCATCGAAGTTGTGCACATTGGTTTTTGTTTTGGTATTTTTTTTTATTTAGAAAAAGGAAGGGGGTCAAAAAAGGGATTCCAAAAAGTGCGAAAATTTACACACATTTTCCTTTGTATGTTAAACAAAAAATATTCTGCTAAGACATGTAGAATAAAAGTTGTGCAAAATTTCAAGGGCTTTCATTTGACACTATTGAAAAAGGGCTGGCCCCTTACATAAGGGGCCAACAGCCCTTGAAACTCTTTGCTTTATAACTCAAAAACGGTTTAGATTTCGATATAGCTGTCGCTGGAAAAGTTGTTCATTGGGATCTTATCAATGTCGTTACAATGTTATTTTGTTAGGGTATTGCTTAATTTGAGTGTAAAAAGCTTTACTTGTTAACATGTACCTGTTTTCATTTGGCAAGTTAACGAAAAGTCTTTGAGCGTACAACTGACATAAAGTTATCACAGAAAGTGTACCTGTTTATACAGGATGCTTTAATTGATAAGAAAAGGGTTTTTTTTACAGTATATATGCTTTTATGTGAGGATTATAAGCCAATTTTGTTAAGTTTTTAGTGAAAAATCCTATAAAAATAATAAACACAAAATATAAAGATTCTTTTTTAGTAAGACACAAATTACGGATTAAAAAAATCTTTGTTATACATATTAGTTATTATACTGCATGCATTTGAAATCTTTCTGGGATCTGAGCTGTGTGTGTGTATACCATTACGTAACCTATCCCTCGCCCGCGGCCGAGGAAATCGGTTGCGGCTGGACTACCCAGCCGTCAGCGATTATATCTAATACACAAGATTCGCGTCTTCATATATGGGTTTATTTAGCCGCAAACACATAGAATTGTTTTAATTTTGATTAGATATAAAAGTTTATTCTTCTTAAATTGAATTAAACGGTAGAGTGTTAATTAAGAAATCGTGCTGTTAATTTACAAAAGCAATGTAATTCTCAATTAGAAGCAACATCACACATAATCCAATGGTTGGTATTTATGTGAAAAAAATAACTTTTTGTAATATATTTAAGTCATTTAATAATACTGCTAGCTTTCTAAATTATCCTTGGTTCACCTATCCCTCGCCCGCGGCCGAAGAGATCGGTCGCTGCTGGATTACCTAGCGGTCAGCGGTCATCTTATACACAGGATTCGCATCTTCATATATGGGTTTTTAGCCGCAAACACAAGAACTCATCTGTTTTAATCTTATGTTATAGAAGTTTCTTCGTCTTAGAACGATAGAGTGTAAATTAAGAAATCGGTCTGAAATTTAATAAAAATATATTATTCCAAATCAGAAGCATCGTCAGTCATAGATCAATGTTGGTTTAGTAAGTCTTTTAGACTAAAAAGTTCTAAAAACTGTACAAATAATGTTTAGGATTAGCACAAAAACCCACAAAGATTACACCTTTAAAGACCGAGAAAATAAGCTCCGTCTTCAAATTTATCTGGTCAGTGTACCCCTGTCAATCAACTGAATCGGGGCCTCAGATTGGATGATAGAAAATGCATGATTAACATTCGTTTACTCGTCCTGTGTATACCACGTTTGGCGCCCGTGATGATCGTGCAATTAACTTTTGTCTTTTAATGCATACCTTGACGAAGAAACTACCTTCGACAGATTAAATTTTCTACTCTTGGAAATTGAAAGATCTGAAGTAGAAATTTACTCGTACTTGCATGGTTATGTACCATACCAAACGCGCCGATCACCTATAGTCTATCTAAATCACGTGGCGCCGATCATCCATGAAAAATTTCTTTTATAATTAAAGATGTTTGGGAATAATTGAGATTAAATAATTATATAAATAAATGAAATATTGCGTCTGCGATTTATTTTCTAGATCATCGGAAAAACTCTGTTGAGAGCATTTTAACACCCGTGCATATAGACAATATACACAAGCGAGCATGTTTCCCTCGGAGCTTCACACCTGAACACCTGTAGTAAACCGACCGGTTAAAAACCTCGGCCTCTAACGGGCTTGACCGGTCCATGTAAAATCGACTTGTGTTTCAACTGAAGATTAATTTATGTATCCATGATTATTTCCGTTAATTTATGCTGAGAGTTTTTACAGACTTCGAAGAAAATAAAGGAAATTTTCTTGGAGTTGCGCGCGCGCGCGCGCGAGCGAGCGAGCGAGCGAGAGAGAGAGAGAGAGAGAGAGAGAGAGAGAGAGAGAGAGAGAGAGAGAGAGAGAGAGAGAGAGAGAGAGAGAGAGAGAGAGAGATCAAAATTGGATGCATTATTTAGCAGGGTGTACAAAGTAAAAATGAATTCAAAAAATTAAATATTCTCCGAGCGTTCAAGGCAGTCAAAAAATCAAATCAAATTAAAATCAAAGTTCCGTGTTACAATGTTACACGTATGCGGTAGGTGCTGGCACGATAAAAGAAATGCCCGGAATTGAGGGATTGGGTGATTTTTTAAAAGAATATTCACATGAGTTTTGAACAATTTTTGTTTTGATTCTAGCGATCACATACTCACTTTTGTATTATTTCTACATGGCCGTTTGTTTCATTGTGAAATTAAACGAACTCATTGCTGTGTTGACCACCCCTGCTAAGTGCTGATATGCTGATTTTTTTTTTCAAAACTGGCGAAAAGGAATCCCAATGTGGCGAATATCAATTTTTGATGACCTATTGTGTGTAAAATTTTCCCACCCGTTCGTTTATTCGATCAGCCTGTGTTATTCTATCCTACATGCGACCAAAAATATATAGTCCCAGGTTATTTATAGCTGCAGATCATCAATTGATATGTAATTGAGTAAACACTTAGAAGGGTGCTTTCACTGCAGTGGTCAATTGTTAAACAATTAGATATCTAGTCTAACTCGAAGTCAGTCATCTTAATTCACGTTAAAGGTGCGAGATAGTAATCTGAGAATGGGGCTAATAAATTAAACTGTTGAACACGCTAAACTTCTATAGTTATGAACAGAATAAAATAAATATTATAAGTTAAAAGTTTTAAGTCAAAGATCTTAAATAAAATTGGTTCTCTGGATTAGAAGTTAGGAAATACGATTATATGATGCAATGTAGTCGGTTGCCATAGAAATAATCAGAGTACTGCAAGTTTCGACAGTTTCTTATTTCTTTGAAAGACCATAGTTGACTTGGCTTACAAACAATAATATAGCGACATATTTTCCTCCCAAAAATATATGCACTTTTAAAGTTACACTTAAGTGAGATAAATATGTGTTGTTTGGGATTTTATTTATTTTCATATGCACATTGATTAAAAACATTTTATTGAAGCTGTGTAGTATGAGATAGTAATGCAACTTAATTGACTGAAAACCAAGCAGAATATTTCATTTTTATATCTGGCCTGTTAAAATAGGAGATTGTAAACTTGTAGCTTGTTAACTCAGAAATAGTCTAGAACAAAAGAAATAATGTCTTCATGGCTTTTGCTCCTCTTCTTATTTATGTGTATGAGTCCGTAAAGGTATTTTTGTTTTTGTTTCATCATATAAAAAAGTGTTGGTTTTTTTTTTACCTCAAACTTAGAACTATAGAAATTCAGTATCTTAACTTTTCAAAAGCTTTGATACCTTACCACTTGGAAATCATGTAGTGATGCAAATTGTCAAATGTCAATGAGGAGACATCGTCAGAACCCACAGGTTTCCTATCCGTTATACTGCTTTTAAGGTAGTGTAACGGACAGAAAACTCGTGGGTTCCGAGTGCAAATACAAAATATGAATAACTAACACATATACATGTACATGTATATGTGATTTGATAGAAATGATAGTAAAACATAGGTCGTTCTTTGTGCCGCACTAAAGTGGCGAAAAGGATTTTTATACCACCAGCAAACGAATTCTGGGGGGTATATAGGAATCACCTTATATAGGAATCACATTGGAAGTTATTATTCACACAAATATTGCTTATTACCTAACGGTCTGTAATGACCTTGATACAAGGTCATTTGGGCAAAGTCAGGATAAGTGCAAAATTCGTGTCCTGTCCATATACTAGTTTCTTATGCAGAAACATTGGAAGTTCTTACTTCATACAAAGATTGATTATGACCTGAGGGTGTGTCATGACCTTGACCCAAGATCATTTGGACAAGATCAAGGAAACTAAGAGGAAAAGTGCAAAATTCGTGTCTGGTCTATATAACTTTTATGAAAAAACATTGAAGGTTCTAATTCACACAAAGATGGCTCATAACCTGAGGGTGTGTAATGATTTGTCCCAAGATCATTTTGGCAAATTCAAGGTCAGTGGAAGAAAAATTTCATAATCTTAATAGAAAGGATCAGAAGCTAAAATTTGACAAAAAGATTGCTTGTGACATTTAAATATGTTCTAACTTGAGCTTTGGTCATTTGTGCAAGTTCAGTGTCACAATAAGAAATAGAAGCATCAATTATTTTCTAGTAGAGAAATACTTGAGTTATGAGTTTTTCATAGCGGGGGTATCATTTGTTAGTTTGCTCAAAGTACCTCTAATTGATCCAGTGGGAGCACTGCTACCCCCCCCCCCCCTCCTCGCAACCAAAATTTTCCTTAAATTAACATTTAGAAAATTGGATTTTGGGGCATTGTCCCCCCTCCCCCCCCCCCCCCCACACACACACACACCACACTTTTAAAGAGAGAGAGCATTTTTTTTGGGGGGGGGGGCAAATATAAAACAAAAGCATATTTAACAATAGAAGATACAGCTGCCTCACAGCTTCCCCTCCACTACCACCACCACGGTTAAGGACTTTGAAGATTTGCTTGTCAAGATTTCGGATAAATATGTTCCCCCTAGCAAAAACGATGCTGAGTGGCTGTATGGCCTAACGTTATACGCTGAGCACCTCTCGTATAGCGCACCCTAAGGCGGGAGAAGGCGTCATCGTTTATTTACAATTTGTGTTCGTTTCAATTGTTTAATTTTAACACTGCCCTTTACATAAATTATTCCCTTAGTAAGCAGTAGAGCTTTAAGTATGAGTACAGGGAAATGTTTATCAGACATAACACTGTTTGTTTCATGCATTAGCGCAGTGGAATTTGTGTTGATTACACTTTGATATAAGGCTAGGCCCTGTTTGTATCGCGTAATCAGTTGTATATAAACGTATTTATCACTTTGTGTTTGTGTTCGGAATAATGATATACATGTACATATATGATGTTTTTTTTAAATTTATCCTAACGTGATGTAAACATGAAGTAAGTTAAACGGAGAACTTGCCTGGTATAAAAAAAAAATACTTTGAAATTGAGCCTCGTTTTTGATTTTCTGAACGTACTATTATCATATTGACAGTCTAATCTGATTAAAACAATCCCTCTTCTAATACTCGTCAGGGTCTGATAGGTATCGACAACAGGTCATCTTTACAATACCTTCACATTTGCATACAATCTAAATATACTCCTACTTACCAAAGGCATACCTTTATATGTTTAATGTTTAGGTGCATATCTTCAATACTTATTGTGGAGGTTACATATAAATAGACATGAATTAATTTGTCTGTCTCCTTTGAAGAATTCCTATTGATTTTCTAAAGCTCTGATTGGTCAGAAGTAATGGTCGTGTGAAGATGACCTCCAATCAATACCTGTCAGGCCCTGACAAGTGCAAGGAATAGGGGGTGGTTTTTATCGGACTGTTTGACAATCCTTTCTCGACTCGAATCTGCAACGGAAGACCTCTTCGTTGCTTTGCAACGAACACGGCTCTAGTTATTGTCAATTTTAATGTAGATTTATTAAAATAAGATTCCTACTCATATATACTGTATGCATTTAAAACAGAACATTAAAATGTCTTTTTTAAAACCATAATCGGTCAATATTTACATGGAAGTCAATACGGAAGTGACTTTATTGACATAGCTACGACATACTTAAGAAAATTGCGATCTATTTTGCTAAGAATTACTCAGCATGTTGCTAAGAATGTTTATGCAATGGAAATTAAGCATCTGGCATAGTTAAGGTATATCACTCATCACGTTTTAATTTTGTTGCGCACATGCTCATTATATTTAAACTAAATATGATTTTAGCTATTAAATCATCACAGAACGATTATGTTTTTCAGAATTACACAAATTTCATAAAGAAAACCCATTTGAATTCAATAAACAAAGAAGTTTTTGGGGAAACTATTTTCAGTGCGGAAGGTATTTTAGACGAAATTGACGAAAACAAGCAATTCTATGAATTTTCAGCATACTTTCCTTTTTATTATTTTTCATTCATTACGCACATTTTTAACATTTGATGGGTTTGTAACATACTCTGTAGGTTCTGTGTGACATGTACAAATTTAAATCTTGAGAGTGAGAGTGTGATAGACTTTTAGCATGAGATAATATAAATATATGGAAAAAGTCTGAAACGTTTTAAGCCAAGTTTTGCAGGAATTTTACATTTGAAGCCCTCTATCTAAAATTTGATATCACTGACCCCAATATTTTATTATGTCAAAATAATACTGAATACATAACGATGCAAACTTAATCACTCCTATATATTTATTGAATTCAAAAACTTTTTATTTCAAATTAAATTGTAACTATAAAGAAATTTTCATTTTTAAGAACAAAAAAAGGTCACGAAAAAATTTATTCAGCTTCATACAATTTTTTTTTCGTAATCTCTCTATTCAATCTGATCAATGTGCATATTTGAAAACAATTTTTGATTAGATAATTTTGCTTAATCAAAAATACTGGCAACAAATGCTGATCAGACTGAAATGGTATTTAAGGTGCAAAAATGTCAAATTAAATGGCCATCACTCAGAGGGATAAAAACGGATCCCTTTTTTGTATTTTTTTCATATGCTTTGTCTACAGCTTCCAATGATATACTTCAAAAGACATTCTTAATACAACATTGAGGAGTGGGATACCTTAAGAATATTCTTAAGAAATTTAAGCATAGACTTACGAAAATTATTAGATTTCTTTTGCATACGACCCTTGGTTTTCATGATGCTGTTCTAGTTATGTTATCATGGGTCTTAGCGATCTTGAATTACTTTATGTGATTGTAAATAAATTATATAAATATACGTATAAATACGTGGTTACTGTCTTGAAATATAAGCGATATTTGGGCTAGAGTAAGAAAAGTGACAGAGGGCGAGGCTTGCCGAGCCCTCTTTACGTTTTCGACTTGAGTGCAAATATCGCTTATTTTTGAAAACAGATAACTTGCAATTAGTTTATCTTGCAACATAATATGACAATCCAAAAGAGCTATTTTCAACAAATATCGGTTTAAATCTGCAGCTCATTCCATGCCATGACGCCATTGCCTTATCGAGGCACAAAATATGATGTCACAATGCAATAAAACGTCAGATAAACGCACGAGGCTATCTTGAGGCATTGATCAAATATATAGCTTCATTTTATTGAGTTACATTTATTCGGTCAATTCAAGGGTAAGTTGCAGGATAAATAACACTTTTTCGTTTTATGAACTCATGTGATATTGTATCTTTAATATAATACAATATCATACAAAATATCGTCGATTATATGATAAAACAAAATAACTTACATGATTTTGTGGTACCTTATTAAAAAAATTAACAAAAGGCTTAACTAATATGCGTTAATAATATTTGATGATTATTTCAGATCATTGGATTGCTTCTAAGAGTAAAATAAAGGATGAATACAAAAAACCTGAAGTTCAAGTGGGTTCAACTATTCTTGTTATGCTACGCTAAATATGCATCATCGGAGCTGGTTGAAAAGCAAAAGAACATCAATATATCGCATCTAATGTCAATGTATATACCTGTATGCGGATCAACAGGCATATGCCTGCCTTCATCTTCCCAACAAGACATTCCATTTGTTTCTTCTAGCTGTTCTGAATGTTCTTGTGGAGAACTTTGTTTTTTCAATTCAATTCCGTGTTGTTTTCAGAGTTTTTTCCAAACCACAAATGTTCATTGTCGAGACTTTGCTTTGCAAAAGAAGGTTCGAGCTAGTTCATTGCAGTCTTTTTACTACGTAGTGGACGTTTGTCCATCTCATACAGACAAAGACCTAGCTTATAACTGTTCAAGAGAATACAGCGTAATAGAAAGAATGACCGATCCTCCGGTAGTTGACCTAGAGACTAATGTAACCTACAAGAACCGGTACTGTGCTTTGTGCTATGACAGAAAGCAAACCGAAAACTGGTACCTTGAATTTGAATGTTTAAAACAACAAGATTTCAACTACATATCGTCGTATGAAGAACTTTTGTCTGCAGCAGAAGAAGCGGATTGCAACGTTATGCATACTTCAAAATCTTCAACCCAATGTGGCATCGTATTTAAAGATACCATAATAGCCAAATGTAACGTTTCAGGAACATGGACAAATTATGACACTGAGATCGAAAAAGCGTGCCACAGCGAGTACAGCATCAGTTATCAGATGTATAAAAATGTGTTTTGTGCTATGTGTAACCCACCAGTGCCGTCAGAGGATATTCAGCTAGAGACATGCACACAGTTCTTTGAAAATGATATGTCAAAAGCTTGTTTTAAACACTCAAAGACCCCGCTTACATATCCTTACAGAAATGTGTTTTGCAAATTTTGTGATCGTTATCGTTTTTCAGGAGTACTTTCACATTATGTATCCCGATATTTGAAAAATAGTTCCAAGCCTTTCGAATACAGTCTCTATAATACTTATACGATGCATGCTATTCTCGAAAATATAAGAAATGTAAAGAATAAATCAGGGGTCAAATTCGTCAGCTCCATGTTTGATCATTTACAAATAAACATCACCAATCTGGTAATGCTTAGCAAAGCTGCGTTTGCCGAACGGATGTGTGATTCAAATGCTTTTCAATATATTCCTCAAGAATATAACGACCAGTGTTCCTGTCATATTGGATGTACAACACGTTGTTGTGACGATTTTGCACTTAGACAACCTTTATCGTGTATCAATGATCATTTTCCTCCACAGGAGTCCAACACTGGGGGTTATTATGTGTTGAATGAGTGTCCTAAGACAGATCTGGCACTGTACTCACTTTGTAATGCAAAGAACTCAGAAGATGATATAACTGTACAAGTTCCGGTGACACATTTCTTTTTCGGTAGATTTGTTTCTTATCGGAATGTTTACTGTATGATTGGTAACACAGTCATGTCGAAGCTTAGTAAAGATAGGTTTGAAGAGGAATTAGCCATTAGAACATTCCCATGGATCGTGATAAGTTCATGTCCAAAGCCTGTCTCCATCGAGTGGTTCAATGTTGAATCTTTCCTGCAATATACAAGAGACGTAAATTGCACCCAATCTCTTCGCCCGAATGAAAATACATATTTCTGCGAGGAAAAAACTGCAGATATTGAGAAATGCAATGTAACTGGTACGTGGCGCAACTTTGATGCAGATATATTCAACGCTTGTGAAAACATTGAAGGCTTTCGTTTTCCTATTCTGTATGATAATGCATTAAATATATCATACAGAAACAAATTTTGCAAGATCTGTAATCCAAAGTTTATACCTCCCAACACTTCGACAATTGCAGAATGTGACAGTCATTTGTTGGTGGCAGATAACAGTTCAGAACCATGTTTCTTCCTCCCCGATATGCATGTTTGCTCGATATATAAGAACGCTGCCTGCGAAATATGCAATGGAGTTGAAACTTGTGATATCAAATACAGCAAAGAGAAAAATAAACAATCATTGATTAAAACAGAAATAAATCCACTTATCAAATCCTATAGATCTATATTTGCTTTATCTTCTTTTACCTCGATCCAAAAAAATCAACAGGAATGCTCAACGTTAGAATTTTTTATACAGGTAATATGCCTTTTAATTAGCTTTTTAAAAATAATCCTGTTCAATTCTGCGGAAGTATTATATTTCTATACAGAAAAAAACAAGGTGTATAGGAAGCCAATAAGTTGAATGGATTTAGAATGTTGGTTAATTGTATGACTTATTTGAAGACGTTGGATAAAAATACCATATCGAAAGCAACGGTAAATGAAGATTATATCACAGTTATAGGGAAATGTTATCAATGATGGATTTTGTCCACCACATTTCTTTTTCCTTGTAGCTATTCTTACAACTTCGGTTTTAGTATTTAGTATTTCGGTTTACAACCCCTGTCTTACATCGCGATGTTACTCGGTTGCGATAAAATGATTACATTTTACGCATTTATTCCGAGCCGGGACAAATTAACATTAAATTTATACGTCAATACATTATAGACTAACAGAAAATGTAAATAAAACAAAGAAAAAATGTGTGAAATCAAAAAGAACATGTATCCAGAAAGTTACGCGCCAGACATAAGGTTGCAATGGGGCTAACAAAATCGAAAGGTTTTAAACCCGATGTGATGATGACTATTTATATGTGGCGATCGTATTTAGCCTTAATCATAATGACATACATAGTAATTAATTTTCCTTACACACACACTTTGTGAATACATCTTAAATTGACAAATCTGTGTTTATTATATCATTTTTTAAAATACATTTCTAATTCGAATGGCGGTGCATATCGGTTTACTGGTTACTCGGTCAGAACAATGGTAACCGATTTTAAAATCAATAATTGGTTTAAAAAGTGTATATTTGAACACAATTTCTTTACAGTTTAGATTTTGCAATCCTCAAGTAGTTGATACATGTACGACGTCCTGAAATTTATCTGTAATTTTCCTGGAAACTCTTTCACATATATTTAAAAACTTCTCCTTGATATTTAGAATTATTTTTAAAATAACTTTATGATAAGATATGAATTTCCAAAATGAAGTTCATTTGAGCCATAATATAGATTTTTAACTGATGTATTTCAAAGTCTGGTTTTTCAAGACAGTATACAATCATTTTTATTCTATAAAAAATATCATAGCCATACATCATAACTTATTCATATTTCATAGCAGTTGATTAACATGAAATCCAGTGTTGTATGGAATTAAGAAATAAGATGATAACTACAAATCAGACACAATGCAATGTATACAGTATACACAATTTAAAGTTTATGATCAAAAATCTAAAATTCTTCATAAACTCACAAAGTAGGTATGAATAAGCAGTGAAATATTTGTTTATTATTATTATTATTATTATTATTATATTATGTGAACGACAATGCTACAATACGATTAGGTATATTCCACGATAGATTGACCAAACGCATTGAACAATTCGTAGTTTTGTCATTGAAAATGTATAAAACAGTTCAAAATTAAATAAAACATTTAAAGCACCCAGTTTTATCAGTGAGCGATTAAAACCTTATCCATGTTTATATCGATCATCGCTTACAATCCGATGTAGATCAATAAATTGAATTTTGTTTTATCTATGTACACATGTTCAATGTCCGCTCCGAAAAAGAAAGGTGATTGTCAGTTATTAAGGTTGATCCTGGTAATAAAACTTCAAACATTTGATCAGTAAAATAAATGTAAACTTCGGGTTATGTCAGTGCTTTGTCATTTCTTTATAAATAAAAACAAGGAATTTCAGAAGTAACTTAGCCGTAGTCAATGGGTAAAATTATAAGATAGCGTGGTACAGAGAAAACGTATTATATTTGACTATGTATTCTATCTAGCGTTTTGGGCTCAATGTCAAACTCACATCGAGATTAATATCCGCTTAATAAAATCCACAATAACCTGCTAAAAATTATTTTCCGCCAAATATCGTTCATGCTACTTAAAGTATGTTAACAGTACTCTGCGACATTTTGCAATTTAAAAGAAAAAAATCACAATGCAGAATGTGTTTCTTGTCGATAAAATTAAGCACCTATTTATTTTGGAAAATCATTCATTTAGTCATGATTCTTTTGGTTTATTTTTTACTTTCAGAATACATGTCGTAAAGTTGAATGTTTTCCTGGAAAGACTTACGATCGCAATGGATGCGTGCCCCTCATAAAAAGTGCATCACATCTAAGGTATGCAATATATCTCAACATGAAAATTATCTTGAAACAGCATATACTTGTTAAAGATTTGTTGAATGCAGTGGACAAATGGTTTTCTTCTAGAATTGGTAACATGCTAAAGGTAGATCAAGATAGCATTGAGTTTGACAATAGAACTTTTCTGACGTCGAACCCTTGTGAGTCAATAGTTACCTCTATATTTATTATAAGCAGGGTAACAATGTATATACCCTTAACATTGCCAAATAGGCATGAATTTGAAATTCGCTTAACAAAGTTTGCTGTATCAGTTTCCTCATCTAATTTTCTGGGAATCGAAGCTGTGATTCATACAAATCTTGACACAAATTCTGAACTCTTAAATCCCCAAAATGACGAAGAAATGTGTAGTCATGTTAAAGAAACATATAATACAAGAAGTATTCCTTTCAGACTTGTATTAATAAATGACCTGCTTACTTGCCCATTGGTCACTCTAAAAAGCAATGAGTTTGTGATAGAGTCTCCTGACAGAATAAGGTTACTCCCATCGAATGTGGTACTTTCTTTTCAGCATTTCCGTATATCTGATAATAGAAGCTACCAAATATGCATAAGAAACACTGACATTCAGCCAGCCAGTCATGCTTCAGATATCTTTAACCCATTATCCTATTTAACGGGTATTTGCACGATACTCTCGGTTGTCTGTCTCTTTTTTACATTTGTGACGTACAGTCTTTTTGAGAATCTGCGGACTATTCCTGGTATCAATAGTATGAACTTGATAGCAACATTATTTTTATTACAGCTTCTCATTCTGACTAGAAAGTATTATTTCATCTCAGTAACAAGTACAAAAGTCCTTTTTTTGGTATTGAATCATTATATTTTGTTGTGCGTTTTCTTTTGGCTGAATGCATGTTCTTATCACATGTTCTGTGTCTTTACAAAACGATTCATAAGAATATCAGGAGTGGATAAGTGGAGAACTGTTCTAAAGTATATGATATATTCTTACGTATTGCCACTTCTTATCGTATCATGCAATGTAACCTTTTTCTTTATCGATTCCAAAGGTCAAAGATTTGGTTATGGCGGAAACAAAACATTGGTTGATGATAAAATTGCTTATATTGTAACGTTCATCATACCGTTGTCAATAATTTGTCTAACAAATATTGTTTTCTTCTCTGCTACGGCCTATAAGATAAGATCCACCCCAAAAGTAAAAGGGCAGGACCAAAGCAAGCTTTATTTTGTCGTTTGTGTGAAGCTCTTTGCCTTAACAGGATTGTCTTGGGTATTGCAGATAATTGATTCGTTTCTTGAATTATCGATCTTGTCCTACGTCGTTGCCGTTCTAAATGGTTTGCAGGGATTCTTTTTGTTTTTGAGCTTTGTTTGCAATGCCAGAGTTTGGAGAATGTATAAAGAGCTTTGGGTGTCTTATTTCTCTGGACCTTTGCGTGGTTTTTCCACGGATTCCACTAAACTTTAATGATCAAAATAGAAATTTGTCCATTCCACAAAACAACAACAACAACAACAATAACAACAAATAAACATGAAACTACTATGAGTGTGGTTAAGAAACACCAGTAGCATTAAGAATGTTTGTACATTGAAATTGAATATGTGCTTTCAATGCTTTGGATTTTTATGTCTGAATCCATTGTACCATGTATCCGGTAATTTTTTGCGATGATCTAATTGTCGATTGTCGAAATTATATCTTGTATTCATTGCTATAAGAAACTTTTTGAATCGCAAAAATTGACTGACGCAAATTAAAAAGGTACACATTTTTACCATTTTCGCAAATGTTGTGATACGCAAAAATAACCAAATTTACGGTATTGTATATATATTACCTGCAATTTGAATTCAATCATTTTTGTTTTGAAGGTTAAGTTACCTGCTCTTTTTTATAAAAATTTCAGATGGTTTAAAGGACAGTTCTTTAGCTAAAATACACACAACAGTTTCTCAGGTAGATTTATCACTTTTTGCACAGATATTAAGGAGGCTTTTTGGTCAACAAATTAACCACCAGATCTGTCGAATGTTTTTAAAAATGATGTCTATAGCTATAAATTATCATTTAATCATTAAATATCCACATATAATAGCTTTGAAATTTGAATATGTTGCTTTATTTTTATTCAGAGTTCTTTTTTTCAAGGAGGTTAATATAGTGTAAAAATGGCCACACTTAAGTGTCATTACGGCTTAAATGTATACATGTAATATATAATATGATTTTTGATTGAGGTATAATTTACAATGTAAAGAAACCAAAGTTTCTAAAAAAAAAAAAAACAAACGACAATTTAGAATAGCTAGCATACTTTTAATGTTCATTCGTTAATGTGTGTATATATATATATATATGCATGTATTTGAATGGAGCTTATCAGTGAAAACTTTTTTTCTAATTAATAGAAAGTTGTCATATGATTCACAGCAACAATTAAGTGAATAGCAGTGAACAGTAGAATTTGGTCATTTAATTTTGTAATAAAGGCAAACAAGATTGTATCTTGATTATTTTTCAACCTGTTTTGTTTTTACTTTTGTTTTTCTATCCTATATTTTTGATATTTTTAATCATAATGTGAATAAGATTGAAACATATTTTTATCATGTATATTTACTTACATCTTGAATATAAGTTGTTCCTGTGTAATGAATGTTAACGTTGTCAATGTGTGTTTGTTTTCGATCAAAATTGACTTAAGACTAGCTTTCTGCCATTGAACATGTTTTAAATGTTTAAATAAATATTAAGAGTTGTGTCTCTTGAAATTACTTTGTTCAGGTGTGGTCAGATATGTATTAATGTATATATTGTTTTAAACCTCAACTGGGTTTTTTGTCTATGTATTATTAATGTCTGCTTATGAATAAAGTATTGTATTTTGGCATATCTGTGTTGATTCAAATTATTTCTTTCGTAGAACCTAACGCTCTTTATATTTTGTGTTGAGATAAATTTGAAAATCGTTACATGTTGTCTTTTTCAATACTAATATAATTCACACCTAATAGAACGAAAACATATAAATTGATCTTTGGTTTAAATGACCATTGCTATTTACTTTAAAATTAAATAATACCTAACAGCAGGGTATTAAGAGCAAACACGTATTCGGAGATATAGATTTCGTTGAGTAGTGTGAAGGAAAATGAACTTTGAAATATATATGATTTATGTGTAAGTATCGTGTAAAAAAGCATGACAAGATATGAATTGACAAATACCTTTTAGACATTATAACGGGGATAGGAGAGGCCAGTCGATCAATCTACAGAAATGTCGCTATTTGAAGCACTGTTTATACATATCCTTTTTTCTTAAAAAACGTGTTTAACAAATACATATATATATTGTAAAAATATAGATGTAGTTTTAACAAATCCTGAGATTTCTACTTTTCTGCACATAATATTTTTTGTGAATTGTAAATAGCACCAAATGCATCTTGGTCTGATTTTTTAGAATCTATTTTGTTTTATACTAAAAACAATGCCGAATTAACACTCTCTCCTAAAATATATATGCAGCATACATTCTTAAATTATGTAGTTTTCATCAATTCCTCAGAGTGATAACGATATTTTTTCACAAGTTACAAAACTTCTTTGAAGCCCCATCCTTCTTATTTACGGCTTACCCTGTTGATAACGTTAAAAAGTGTGCAAGGTGCACGAGAAACTTCACAATAGAAAAAATATATCCCCATTATAATCTCCATAAGTTTTTGTTCCTTTGAATTTCCTCAAAAAATATTTTAATGTAGAAATCTTTAATTTAATCCCTTTCATCGATTTTAATGGAACTGTTTTCAAAGGTATATGTACATGTATGTACATTTGCTGATGAACTTTTGATGAAGATGGAAATCAATTTTGAATAGATCTAAGTCTTAAAATTGCTTCTTGAAAAAGCTTGTTCGATTTTGAAGTTTTTCGTATCAAATATTTTAATTAGTTCCTTCCCGATATGAAAATACTTCATTAAGGAGGTTGTCAAATTAAGGAGGTTGCCAAGTAATTACTCATTAGATCTCCCTTAAACTTTTAGATATACTATTTTTGACAATAAAGTAATATTCAATCAAGAAAACATCCAGTTATTTAACTTTTAAATTTTGAGCTTTTCCCCTATCTTCAACAGGTCTTTGTCCTAAGGAGGTGAATATAGCCTAAATATGACCACAACCATCGATCCCTCTTAATTACACATTTATCATGATAAATCAAAACGGGTCTTACTTTAAAATTTTCTCTAAGCTCTTTTTTACACAAACCATGAAAGTAATAATACAAAATAACGTGAAAATATTACAAATAGCTTCAGTCTTAAGAAAATAAAATACAGCTTTTGTACGGTAGTGTAGCTAAATAAATACAAAAAATTAGGTTTTCAGTAACAAGTTTTTAAAATATTCCAGTCCTAATTTCCTCTATCAGCTTTCTAGTATTTCCTATTTTTGATTCAATTTAACAAAACACTGAATGATGAAAACACTAAAACATTAATAGTCCTAAATAACTTATATTGTACTTAATCTGCTGTCATTAAATCAATATGAGGTCAATGATCAAATCTTGATTTGTTTTTAAGCATTTTTCAAAATTTTATCACTGCAGACTTTAAGATAAAATTTAAGAATAATTGAGTTAAAACCAACAAAAAATATGCAAAACTTTTGATTAACAAATAAAATATTAACATTTATTTTTATAGTGCAGCCAGAAATGTTTTATTGGAAAGCAAATTTCGAAAACTTTAGTCTGAATTTCCTCTGTTTTGCAATAAGTCTAGTTTTGTTTGAGCCTCATGGTAGAGATAATAAATGCTATGTCTAAATACTCATTTTATAAATCTGTTTTTGTTTTTGGAACAAATTTTACTCATGACATTAAACTTGATAAGAATCCGAATTTGACAACTCAAACATGAGTAAACAACATCCATTGACCTATTGCTATCTGTTTTCGTCTGTCATCGTGCGTTATGCGTCTTGCTAACATTTGAGCATATATAGCTTCTTCATCTATAGGAGAAGGAACATAGAATGTGAAATTCATTACTCTCATCCCCAGAAGACATAACTTTACGGTAAAAAAAAAATGTCAAAATTGTTGTAATTTTTTTAAATCATCTAATGCACCATTAGACATTTATCCGACAAACTAAGCACATTATAATTATAAACAAGGAAGTCTCTACCAAACCTAACCCCAACCCTCATTTTGATTTTGGTTTTACTCCAAGCTCCTTGAAAGATACTGCTATGCATTTTGTCTTTGAAAACTTCCTTTCTACAACACTTCCAGAAAGCAAACTTTTGAGCAAACTCCATTTATTGTTAATATTAAATGGACAGATAATACATGTAGAACTTTATATCAAGCTATTAAAAGTTGTACTACAAAGGCATTATAAACATCGACATCAAATCAGCGCGATGGGCATAATCAAATTGGTAAGGATCTCAGACGAATACCTTTTCAGACAAAAAAAGGACAATGAAAGAGCTCCAACAATCAGGATAGGTTATAGAGCTTAGGTATTGCTGTTTCTTTTTAAATAAAATGTTTCTTTAGAATGAGAGCAAAGGAATTCAATGACCAGTGCTTATAATAGTTTTACAATAAGTACGAAATGTATTTAGGTAATCTTAACAACACTCAAAAGGGATCTGTAGTTTCAAATCAATTCTCAAAATCATAACGAGAAATAGTATTTAAAAAAAGTTGGGACAGAATGACCAACAGACAGATGGAGAAACAGTCGATACAGTATATAATCACACCAATTTCACCGGTAGTACCCTTATAAAGAATAGCTGGCATTAAAAGCTTATAAATGCATAAATAATCAAAAGAGGTACGACGTTTGATAATTTTTATTGCAAATTTTATTTGAAAGTTAACAGAATACAAAACAACAACGATACTTTAACTTAATCTCGTAAAACACAAACATCCCCGAATTTTTTTTCAGCAGATTTTAATATTATTTTGTAATTGATAGATGTTTACGTTTCTCCATGGCTGTTGGTTCGCAATTGTCACAGATGTTTCGCTGCCACACAAGTTTGAATTGTTGCTGACAATGCCGTGACATGTGTATGTACATGTGTTACTATTTCCGGGGGTATAATATCTCACTAATGGGATATCCATCACAGTAACAGGGGTGGCAACAGCATACACAACCTGGGGGAAACTGAGGTATTCCAGGTTGTTTACCTAAAAACCAATGATACATGATTTATTTTCCTTGATTTACTTGTAAAAAGAATTGCCAAATTTTTAATCAAGTTGACAACAATTTAAGTAGCCTTAGTAACAGACTTCGGTGAAATCTCAAATATGAATATGATATGAAATGCATAAATATTTTTTTTAAGTTTTAAAACATAACTAAAACATAAAGAAATGATTGTTTACATTTAGAATGATGAGGATAATATGGGAAATTAAACGGGGTCCCATGTGACAATGAATGTTCGAGACTCATTTAAGTGAAATACTGAACTCCGTTGAGATTTGAGAAAATATGTTTTGAGAAAAGCAATTTGAATAAAATCTCAGCTGAGTAATTTCTCAAGATTTTAAATCAAACTTGCTAAATAAAAAGCTTAAATTTTCTTGGAGAAATCCAGGTCATGTGTCATTAGATCATATATATGTTTGTTTTATTTACGTTACACAATTTTCATCTTTGCAAGATCAAATTTAATAGACTTTTTTTTTAAACTAATAATCATATATAGCCTTAACCAAGCCATACCGTTTATGATATATACAGTGGAAATTTGATTGACAAAAATATCAACTATTTTATTTGCATTTAGTGGGATTATGCATAGGCATTTTTTAAATATACAAATGTTAACTATAACAAAGTATTTATATTGTACATACCGATATAGAGTCCATTTGTAAATTCAATCGCCATAACAGAAAATGTTATCAAAACAAGTAGAAGACTCAATGTCGTTTTTGTATTCATTGTTCTCTGTTACCTCTATATTAATACATATCTTTCCGTTAAATTTATATACAATGAGAACCAGGGGCTTTCCACTCTTGACAATCCTTGCAATTTTCTGAAACCATTGCGTCATGTGTCGTTTGCGTTTGTCAATGAATTCGGATGACATTGGTATATTAGCTCCAGAACGTAGTCATGTCTAGTTTGATTTATGTGTGTTATGTGTGGTTTGTTTTGTTTAATTATTGGTTTATGTTGATTAACTCAAAACACGTTAAACGGTACGACACCTGTATACCAGGTAAATCCTGCACTTAAGTACAATGTTAGGGTTAAGATAGTTTAGTGTTAATTAATTGGTAATCTGTTCGAAACAGACAAGACTAGTATTTCTAGATACCATTTATTTTGTTTCTTATTATGTTTTATTTTTATTTTAATAAAAAGGATATAAATGAAAATAAATACAGTTATTAATTGATACCTTATGAACGACAGGACACAAATAAACGACATTAAAATCAGACTTGACTATTAATCCAACGCGGTGTATTTGAATTAGACCAGTAATCGGTTATCATTTACGAATTTTTACAGGAATTGTCAGGGATCAAACAAGACATACTTGTGTTCTGTGTTTGGATTAACAAACATGTACATTGTAAACTTTAACATTTATTGTTTTCGAAATTTCGAATTATACGGGTTATTTATTCATCTGTTCAATTTGGTTTCTCTGTATTTAGTTACAGAAATTAAGCATACATGTGGAGCATATCTTTAATAAGGCAGGCTGTGCAACTCACAACCAAATTAAGTTATGTTCATTATTTATTAGCTACCACAAATTTAGAATAAAACATAGAAGAAAAAAAACCAACATGAATATTCAATACATATCGTTTAAAATAGTAATTATGTGATATGCAATATTGGCATAATTTAGTCTGTTTGTAATACTTTTTGCAGGATTATTTTCGCCCTTCATTTGCGAACGGTTTCGCCCCGTCTTGAATTCACCTAGATGCAGTTTAAAAGAGATATTATATTATATATTATATATGTATGAATAAAGAAAAAAGGCGCAAAAATAATATTATCATTTTATTGTGAGTATAATTTGTAATTATTCAAAAAAGGTCAAATATACACTTCATTAATAGGTACATTTCTTGAAAGTTTTAATATAGTTGTAATTGTCACATTTTAATCGGATTTCTAAATGATAGTTGTTTTGCAATTTTCGTAATATGTTTTGCAGTACGTCACAACCGTTTGTTGTTGTTTTCAATATTGTTCCATAAGCTGTCGACAAGTAAGGATGCATACATATATCACCAAAACTGTGATAAACCACCCAGAGGAGTATCTCCATCACACGGACAAGGACGACAACAGCATATGCAATCTGTTGGAAGCTTTATTTTTTCCCATGGCCTTCTGTCTAAAAAACAACAACCAAACATTCAATAAATGGAATGAAATTTACCCCTCCCCCCTCCAGATTTGTTGCACTCTTAGATCGTATTTATATTTATTTAATTTCTATCACCTCATTTACACTTTTGCAAGATCATAAATAATGGCTATATTTTAGCCATCAACCAAAACCAATTTTCGCCAAGAAAACATATTTCTTAATGCTCGAAGTAAGAATGTTATCGGCGTAATTGAAACACATCATAACAACAATTTGCCAGAAATGATGAAAAAAGAAAAGATTTTATCATGAGGACTGCTATTATGATTCTGAACAACATTATCTGGATTCGCCATCACCAGAAAGAAAATAAAGTTTTTAAAAATGTAAAGGGTTTTACAATGATGAATATTTTGATTGTAACTTTTGTCTTATGCCTTTTTCTTAGCATACTGCTTGAAAAATTTAATTCAGTAAATATATATACAATATATAGGTTTTTTTGCATGGAGATTTTGGTAAACAAAATATATATTGTCTCCTTTAAGATAATCAAAATAATAATGTATCTACGTACCGATATTGAATCCGTTTGTGAATTCAATTGCCATTAAAGAAAATGTTATCAAAACAAGAAGACTCAATGTCGTTTTCGTTTTCATGTTCTCTGCTACTTCGGTCCAACTGCTGGATTAAATGTATCTTTTCGTCGAGTTTATATATTATAAGATCCAGGGATATTCCATTTGGGACAGTTCTTGCCATTTTCCGCAACCTGTGTTTATTGTTAGTGACGCGTCCTTTGCATTTGTCACTAAATGTGATGACAAACGATGCAGTACAAAATGTAGCCATGTCTACTGATTGATTTATTTGTGGTTTGTTTTGATTTTTTGCTGATTGATATATTAAAAGGCGTTTAACATTATTGCGTTTGTCTGTAGTACATGCAAATCCTACACCCGATTGGAATTTTAGTATTAATTTAATTGGCAAATTTTAAATCAGTTAGAAATAAACACATTTTTTTGCTGTTTGGTTTGGGTTTTGTTTATGTTAACATGATAAACAAAAAAGTAAAAAAGGTAGCAAACGTGAAAGAAAGCAAAAATGCCAAAAGCGAAGAAAAATAAAAAGGGCGCCATTTCTGGTAATGATATTATCAACGCCATTTTGAATATAGACACTGAAAATATGGACAAATTCAAAGAAATGATGTTGATCTCGATGTCCATAATAATGAGCATGAAGGCTCAAGTGTGAATTATGAAAATGATTATGACTTTTTCTTTAATGATAAGGAATCATTAAACAAGATAAAGAAGAAGGCAATGACTGGACTATTCCAGAATGGTTTTCATCAGATAAAAAAGGAAAGAATGTTAATGTTACAGTAGCTAGCATGGTCAATACTCACTGTACTAGAGAAGGTGAAACAGAGAAAGTTATTGAAAGTCACCTCAGACCAGCAAATTTTACATATTTGTTAGCTCCAATGGTATATCCAGATATCTGGAATATTATGCCAAAATCTGCCCAAAGTGGGGACTCTGGCTTTCGAGCCGTTCAAAAAATTAATGCAACAGGGATTGTTCCTTTGATTAAATTAGCCGAAATGTCAAAGTCAAATGAGAACTTGAAGGAAGTTAGGAATTTGATAAAACAGGCAGTTATCGTACTATGTAACTCTGTGTACAAATTGTCTCAAAAAAGGAGATTTCGTTTGAGAAAAGTTTTGCCAAATAGGTTTTCAGACATATGCAAAGAAATTCAAGGTATTTTTACCAAGAGACAAAATAGATAAAATAAAAAATGCTGCTAAAAGGTTATTGCAGGAAGACTGTATTAGTTTAAGAGAGGTGGCAGCTTTCATTGGATTCATTGTACATGCTTTTAATGTTATTTCAATTGGACCACTTTATTACCGATCTTTATAAAGGGGCAGAGTTAGGGCACTGAGTGAAAAAATTTATCAGATCAAAGTAAAGAAGAAATTATTTGGTGGATATAGAAAATCAAAACAAAAAATGGTAAACCTATCGTTTACTGTCTGTTGGCTTTTGCGTAGAATCTGATGCCTCTTGTAATGGAATGTGTGTGGTTTTAGAACAAATTACTTTAGCAGAAATTTATCAAAACAAGAGAAAAAGTTTCATATCAATGACTTGGAGTTATTATCCATATTGTTTACAAAACAATACTTTATTGATAATGAAACCAATATCCATGTAGGCATAAAGTAGTATAACAACCATCTCTCTTGTAAATAATATGGGTGGAATGGTATCAAAGGAAATTGATTCTTTAGCAAAAGATATTTTGAAATGGTGTTGAACAAGGAATATATGTCAGTATCTACCTAGAAAATTAAATGAGGTAGCAGATTATAATTTTAAGGAAACTTCTACATTCTGTGAATGGAGTTTAAAACCAGAATTTTTTTGATAGACTAAACAGTTTTTTGTCTAGATGTTGATATTTTTGCAGCAGATGAAAATTATGAAATTCAGAAATATTTGTCTTGTCTTTGGTGTTTTAGTCCTAATGCATGGAAAATTGATGCAATTGCATTTCTGTGGATAGGATTGATGCCCTATATTTTTCCTCCTTTTCATCTATTAGGATAAATTTTTAATGAGATTAGGGAAGATAGGGTAGAAAAAGCGATTGTTGTTTTTCCTGTCTGGCGATCCCAAACTTGGTTTCCTCTTTTACTATCAATGATTGTTTCTATTCCAGTAAGACTGCCAAGACATATTGATCCGATGACGTTGCCGTTTTCTCTTGCAGGATAAAGGATTTTCAAAAACAAAACTTTTAGCTTGTCATACTGTCTTCATAGAGAGGATTAACACAAAAACAATATTACCTTGCATAGCTGACATTTTTTTTGGTGTTATAAACGAAACAAAAGTGTATATGAAACATCTGAAAAGGATTTGATATCATAATTGTTTTTGTTATTCAAAGATGGAAAGATGTATCAGTACTCATAAAGTAGCTGTTACTCAGACTTTATCATTATTAGATCAAAACTAGAATAAAACGTCACCATTGCTTTCTAATTTTATGAAAGGCCTGTTTAATTCAAGATCAAAATTGCAAAGATATAACTTTTCATGGGATGTGAGTAGAGTTTTTATATATATATTTAAAATCTCTTTTTCCTTTGAATTCATTAGAAATGAAGCATCTTACCTGGAAGTTATGTACACTTTTAGCTTTATCAACAGCAGCTAGAACACAGACTCTCGTAAACATGAATATTAAAAACATGCATTTAAGTTCAGATAGAGTTTTTTTTAATTTTTCATCATTACTTAAGACATCTAGATCAGGAAAGTCATTTTCTATTAATCTTGATAGATTCAAGGATGAAAAAATAGTGTTGTGCATACTTTACAGGAATATATCAAACGAACAACTAAAAATCGCAAGTATGACCAACTGCTCGTCTCGTTCAAGACCATTTCCACAAGTACTGTAGCTAGAAGGATTAAATATGTGATGGAAAGTGCAGGAATAGACATTAGTACTTTTAAGGCACATTCAATTCGTGGAGCATCCACCTCTGCAGTTCTGAAAAGTGGTGTCTCATTATCGAACATTTGTAACACAGCACAAGAGGAAACAGAGTACGAGTTCAATTAGTTTTAATAAGATTATAGGCAAAGAAATAAAGTCAATAATATACTTCAGTTAACAAATGTCTTTATTCAGGAAAGAGTTACACAGTTAAATCGAAAGATATTTCAATAATAAACAAGTGTCCTTTGAATCACAATCAGTAAGAAAATGAAAATACAATCCAAACGTTATTGAATACGGGTTAGCAGGGAGTCTGCAGAGGGAACCTCCCTCACTGGTGGTGTGTTGAGGACTGACTCTTCTGACGATGTCCGAATATTATATGCGTCCGAGGAAACAACGGGGTGGTGTCTCTTCGTGTCTTAGTTGACAAGTGTATGTACTTAAGATGAAAGGACATTCACCCATTACTTTGATGGTTATGGCATAGGGTTCCATGAAGTCGATGACCATGTCAAACTTAAATGATGTATTTAGCACCAAGTATCCATTTATGATCACCACGTCCTGGTCAAAACGTCCTTGATTATCATCAGGTGTTTGTACACCCATCCATAAAATCTAAATGATGTATGCAGCATCAAATGTCCATTTATGACTACCACGGCATGGTCAAAATGTCCTTGGTTGTTATCAGGTGTTTGTATACCCATCCATAACTCCCGCGTAGAAAGGAAAGTGTGCTTCTCTGTACAGGTATTAATTAATGTCCACACAGACAAGTGTAAAATAGATAAATGCATCATAATAATAACACAATTTGTTGTAGCTAATTGTGTTACAAATTTTGAACACTGGAAACTGGTCCTCATCGAATAATTTCAGGAGATTTTATTTCAGATATATTGAAAATAATAATTATTCTAAATCTTTTATGAATGCTGTATTAAATTGTGATCGATGTCATTTTTCCTAATAAACATTTTGGTTCAATTTATTTTTAATTCTTTATACATGCCATTAATAATCCGATATGCCGATGGCTGTATGAAAAGAATGGGCCCCTAATCCAAGCATAACCCGGATGTAATGGATGAGGGACATTCTTGGATAACAGCCGCAGGCTAAGGAGTATCAACTTTCCCACCCATGTGAGAATGCATGGATTAGTAGATGAATTCATTTTCCCCGCCTCTTTTTACACCTTTGCATTGAAAAGTTGCTTTAAATTATGAGCAATTTAAGCATGACGGTTGTTATTTATCCCAGTGATGTCACATGGGTTTTAAATTCTTTGAATATCGAGCCCACAAGTAATTGGTCAAGACATATGCTATTTATACTCCTCAGCATCTGGCTGTACTCCAAGAATGTCCCTCATCCATCACATCCGGGGTATGCTTGGATCAGGGGCCCATTTTACAACAGATATAGACGCTTTACTTGCGTCTCATATTCTTTTAAACACCAGTGGTAAGTTGTTTACATGTAAAAATAGCTACGAGAGATCTGCACTGATTTGAGCCTACGTCATTTTTCTGAGGTCGGTTTGCGCGTTAAAAAGAAAGTTTTAGGCAAGTAAAGCGTCGACATCAGTTGTTAGTTGTCTAAAAAACAATTAATGGATATACTTATTTTAACAGAATTAGTGTGGGAAAATGTTTAATCAGCCCAAAACTATTGCAAATTTTTGTGTACCGTTAATTGTATTAAAGTAATAAAGTAATAAATGGACTTTTTATAGGTATGTTTAATTTTCCTATAGCAGTGTTGCATTTTATTTAAGCAATCATTTAAGATAATGTTAATTTAAATTGTTTGTTATATAAAACACATGCCTGTCTTTTTTTTTTCCTTTTTAGTTTTAGTTTTAATTTGCTTTTGGTTTTTGGGGGTTTTTTTGTTTTGTTTTTTTTTGGGGGGGGGGGGATTCGAAAGGGTGTGATAAAAATTTTTATTCTTTACCTATTCTTGATATTTAAGAACCTGAGTCAAATTTAGATTTAAACTGCGCCTTTTTACTGTTTTTGCTTAGAGTGTTCGATTGATATTTTAGGTGCTTATGGCACTAATCTTTTAATACCACCACCGTCGATGGAAACGCCAGAACCAAATATGTCACCACCAACACTAAGACCGTTCGTTGTTACACCATATTGTGATTGGTGTCAGCTAGATTTTTTTTTTAGAAAACCACGGAAATTGTAAATTGTTCATGTTAACAACAGATGGCACTGCAAAACAAAAAATGAACGACCATCACGATACAAAATCAGTTGCAATATAAATGTTGATCAATCCTAAACTACATCTTCTGGTATTGTGTACTATTGTTTAGTACGAAAAGAATTAACTTTGCAAAACAAAAGGTGCAAATTTTGATTTGAAGAATTTTTTTTCGCATTAGAATGATATCGGACGCAATATAACATTTTAAAATGGGATTGGCATTCATTTTCACTTTTAATATAACTTTCCTATTTCATATTATATGAATATGGATCATATTCTATTAAGTTTTTTAAATTATGGTAGAACACTCAGAACTATTTGCATTGACTTTCTGAAATCTATATTTGCAATTCTGAGGTCAACTTAATAGTATTGATTACAATATCCTGTATCTTTTTTGACGTTATACATCATTTAATCTATTGACCAAGCGATTGGAAAAGAAATACGACAAACAATTAAGAGGTAGGAGTGGCGGAAAAATGATTACGAGTATAGTAAGATATCATCCCAGTTATAATATACAGTAATCTGTACATTCACGAGTATAGTAAGGTATCATTACAGTTATAATATACAGTAATCTGTACATTCACGAGTAAAGTAAGATATCATCATAGTTATAATATACAGTAATCTGTACATTCACGAGTAAAGTAAGATATCATCCCAGTTATAATATACAGTAATCTGTACATTCACGAGTAAAGTAAGATATCATCATAGTTATAATATACAGTAATCTGTTCATTCACGAGTAGAGTAAGATATCAGTTATAATATACAGTAATCTGTAAATTCACGAGTAGAGTAAAATATCATCATAGTTATAATATACAGTAATCTGTACATTCACGAGTAAAGTAAGATATCATCATAGTTATAATATACAGTAATCTGTTCATTCACGAGTAGAGTAAGATATCAGTTATAATATACAGTAATCTGTAAATTCACGAGTAGAGTAAAATATCATCATAGTTATAATATACAGTAATCTGTACATTCACGAGTAAAGTAAGATATCATCATAGTTATAATATACAGTAATCTGTTCATTCACGAGTAGAGTAAGATATCAGTTATAATATACAGTAATCTGTAAATTCACGAGTAGAGTAAAATATCATCATAGTTATAATATACAGTAATCTGTACATTCTCGAGTAGAGTAAGATATCACAGTCATAATATACAGTAATCTGTACATTCACGGGCATTATCTAGTTCATCAACAATTTGCAAATATTAAATTTTCCTTAAATATATATAAAATGAATAACGAATCAATGAACGCTGTTACATTACTTTCTGCTAAGGAATGGATCAGCAAGAATAATAAGATCGGTCGTTTAGATCCCGTTCTTTACCGTAATTCTCTATTTGTCTTGATATTGATGTTAACGAACCTGCCTTCTAAAATCTTTGTATTCGAATGTACTTTGTAGTGAATTTATTTACATAGCTTTATAAGTGTTAAAAAATGAACAGGAGCGCATCAAACCAACTGAAGTTTAATCACAGGGGTTGGCCATTCAACAACAAAGATGAAATGATAGATATGAATGTGGTTTGATAAAAAAAAAAACAGGATAATATTATGGGTTTTAATTGGTTCAACAAAGAATAATGATAAGATAATGGAGAGAGAGAGAGAGAGAGAGAGAGAGAGAGAGAGAGAGAGAGAGAGAGAGAGAGAGAGAGAGAGAGAGAGAGAGAGAGAGAATGAGAATTATTTACTTTCTTTTACATGGTTTGTCGGGTAATTATTCATAATAAGAAAGCAAAATATCACCAAGTGCTGGGAATGATTGGCAACAAGCATGGGATGTGTTCATGACATTAAGAGTTTTTATTGCTTAACTGATTGTGAAATTTGGACTGTTTTGTGTAAGAAATTTGTTCATATGTTTCATTGAAGCTGTATGGACGTTGTAAATAACAAGAATTATAAATGACTTCTAGAAATTGCGAAGTGCATTAAATATTCTAATATTATCTTGGGATTTTCTGAAATTTGATAGGAAAGTTAAAAAAAAAAAGTATTTTGCAGGGTTTTAATGAGATATAAAAAAAAAGTTATACACCAATTCAAAATGCAAAATGCATACATCCTAAATGTTATGCACTATAATTATACAATCTTGAAAAGTGCATCAGCTGCGCATTTATCAGTGAAATACTCCATCAAAATTGATTTGAAATAACAAGACTTGCAGAAATTGACACGGCTTGCACTTTGGCATATTCATTGAAAAGTCGGGATTTCATTCTAATATAAACGCAAAGAAAAAAAAACCCAAAACAATTAATAAAGTGAGTTGAGTATCACATCACTCTGGAAACAAAACGATCTGAGCTGTTGACACTAATCTGGATTTGACAATGTCTAATTTATCCTACAAAATGGGACTGCCGCTGACATTGTGTTGTTGGGTCTCATCATTTTAAAGATAAAATAACATGCATTCTTGGTTATTGTTATGAATATGAGTTGTGATATAAACCTTCTGTTTGTTTGGGTTTTTTTTTAAAAATCATTGATAAAATGTTCACTTGGTTTTTTTTTTATAGATATTACGTATGCATTATATATCAGCCTTGAGAGATACTAAATCATTTTTATACATTTTTTCAAGATATCATTCTCCTTTTGGTTTTTTCAAACTTGCGAAACAAACAAGAAAGAAACATATATTAAAATCAAATTAATCGTGGGAACAATTTTCCGATTTCTAGAAACTTTTGTTATTCCAGCAGCTAAAAATTTGAAACGCAGTACGAATTATTTACCTAAATGTTAAGTATTTACTATTACCTGGTTATATAAGTTCAAATGCACTGTCATTAACATTGATAGTCAACAAACATTTATATTAGCATAACAACTCTTTCTGTTTTAAATATACGTACATCATCAAATTTGATTTAAGAGCAGCCATTTATTTTTTACGAATGACGCATAAGTTTAGAGAAAATAGCAAGATGTGTCCCTGAACTGCTGACAAAATCCAAGATTTAAAAAAAAATACATGAATTATAAAGTCCAAAGAAAGAATTTAAATGTTAACAGTATATACCGAACACACGTCAAGGAAGGTCGAAAAATGAATACTAAAAGGATATTCAGTATTCTTGTTTTGATTGCATTATCTTTGATGGCGATTGATTTTACCAATGGGCTTCGTAAAAGTATGTATTATTGATAAATATTTCATAGAATATGAGAAAAGATGTATCTTTGAAAAGCGGAGATGTGTGAAAAGAACATTAAAATGTTCAAAATGTTGTTGACATGATTATGATTATGAATTTGATGTTTATTTTTTTTATATTTCTTTATGGCTGACAAAATCACGGTCCGTTTTCATATCCCCTCTTTTATTGAATTACAATAATGGGCTTTAATAAAATAGTATTTTTCTATGTAAATTACTTACTAAGATATTCTTTTTTATTGTATTTTTTGAAACTATTAAGTTGCCTATATCCTATTTCAAAACTTCTGCTTTATAAAGCCGTTTTTAAATATCCAATTATGTTTACTAGAGTTCATAGGTCACCGACGTTGGACACCAATAGGTATACCAGGTGGACCAACCAAGACTCCTCCACACCGACCAATACCACCTCTGCTTCCTATAAAGTCTGATTCTCAGTCGCCATGGAAGCTAACACCAACGTTTCAACTACCTTGCACATGCCCATGTGAGGGTACCCCTAGAATTGATAGCTTGATAAAATCCCGTAAAATATTGAAGACAACAAAACAACCCTGATGCCTACGAAAACAACATAACTGGTCACTAAAGAGATTAATGGGAAGGTTGCATGTAAAAAGAAAAATCAAACAACATTTTTCTCAGCAAAAGTTACCATGATTGCAAAAACAACTGTTATTGAGGACTTACTCAAGCAAAACGAACTTTAATCTCCAGAACGAGTTCAACCATGTTAGACCAAAATCCAATATCAATACCAGAATCTTGAATATGAAGTGCAGTGTCTGTGACAATATTTTAAGGCATGTTGTAGTTAGTATAATCAACTTAGTTTACAATAAAAATTACTAGGTTGCCATATTATCTTTTTTTCTATGCATATGTCATAGTTCAAAAAGTTTGTTTACTGTTTTGTATCCCAGTCTTTTAGTAGTCATGGTTACATGTACAATTTACTTCGTTGATATGTGATTAAGATTTCTTGAAAAATCTCAAAAATCAACTTTTAAACAAAGGACATTCTACATTTCATCATGATTTAATGGGTCTAAAAGGCTATTTAATGATATTATACACTATTAAGCAAAGAAGTTTTCTTTTATACAATAAAAATATTGAAAATTCAACTTTTGTAAACATAAATAAGAAAAAATTCAAAAATAATTTTTTCTTAGCGTATTATACATATGTAATAAAGTCCTTTTTGCTGCAGGTTTTATTTTATTATTAATCATCTAGTATATCATAATCAATTTTCTGGGGGTCTTTTTAACCCATTCCATACCATGCATTTATATCTATTAAATAATAATATCAAGAGGGATTGTTTATTTTTGTTTCTAAGATCAGTTTAATATTCAAAATCTGAATGCACCTTTAGAATTATTTGTTTACCCGTTAAGTTATTTTTAGAACAGAGTTTTGACGACCTGTAAAGTTATTTCAGGAGTACAATAAGGATTTTTTTAATGTAATAAAATATGTGGATTAGGTTTCCCGTGCATTGGTTCAGAGGGATCTTAAGGTATTTCATGTATTTCTTAAGCAGATATCAAAAATATTTTAACCAGATCTTCTTAAACGCCAAAATTCAATAGAATTGAAAATAAATATTTGAATTTAGAAATATTTCAGTCAAGAGCATGTTTCTTCTTTTCAAGAAATAATTAAGACGACCTAACTGTTTCTCGAAATGAGTCAGAGTTGAGTTTATACCTACATTCTTAATACTTTAGTAATATTTGAAATAAACGAAACGCAAACAAAACATAGAATGGAAATAAATATATTATGTTCACTTTAGTTTAAAATGAGAGTGTACATAGCAAATTTTTCACTTAAAAGAAATTCACAGTCAAGGTTTAAAAGACAGTGTAACCTTAAGTTACGTATATTTGTAAGGAACAAAATAAAAGAGAAATACCGCTACTTCAATCATCATGAAAAAAATAGATAGCTAGATAGATAGCTAGATAGATAGATAGATAGATAGATAGATAGATAGATAGATAGATAGATAGATAGATAGATAGATAGAGTGCATAGAAAAATTTAAGGGAACCAGTTAGATGAAGAAAAATAAGCAGATGCACACTTAATGCATGTTAAAATTTAAAAAAGAAGAAGTAAGCAAATATTAAGAAAATAAATTAATGTGGCAGTTTCTTCTGGAACAATTCAAGGTTTTTCTCTCCAACTTGTTTGATAAAAAAAATTGCCCTTTGCTTTAATTTTAGAAGCATCTACAATTAAGTTTCAATTAAGGTCACTTGATGGTCATCAACATGTATATCAAATATTTAACAATTTAAGATATTTTTATAACCCTTAATTATTATTTCGTAAATAATAATGCCATATATTTATGCTTTGAAATTTAGTTTTTCCCATATATCTATACAAATGTGTTCTTTTATGAACATTCAAATAGTATAAAATGATCACAATTTTCCATGCCTTAAAAGGTTGTTACGACTAAATATACCCTGAGTATCAAAACTTTAAAAAAAATTATTGTCGTTTGATATAAGAACCTAAACAACAATACGTTATTGCTTAATATGAAAAAGATGTGAGTGTTCAATATATTTTATCAAGCGAAAATGTACAAGGTATAAAACTATAAAGTATTGAATGCAGGCCTAAAAGTGATGATGTATTATTCCATAACGCATTTAAAATTGTAGGAAAGATTCATTTATCTACATTTTCTGTCAAATCTAAATGTGAAAAAATAAATCAACGTCGAGTATCTAACTCAAATGCATTATGTGTTTTCATTAAGTGCCCCTCAATTAATATTTTCTGATTAATTACAACTGCCGCAAACGAAAATGACTCTATCATTCAGCTGTTGTTCTTTACCTAATTTTCCTTGAAGGCTTCTCTCACTGCATTGTTATTTTCCTGGACGAACGTGGTTTTGACTGTTTACCTAAATCTCATGTACCCATTGTTTTGCATTGTTTGGTTCGTCATTATAAAATATCAATTATAAAAGGTGTGTATGATAATGACAAAACAACAACACATTCCCGATGGTTGTTACCATTATATAAAGAAGAACCCACCTAACAAGTACACGTGGATCAAAACGACCAACAAGAGCATTGAATTCTAAACCAACGATGGGTTTACTTTTCATTTTGATTACTTTTTCTTTAGTGACTTTTGAAATGACGAATGGTATGTACATGCATAATAATATTATGAATAATAGTTACTATTTAATCTATACATATGTGTAACTACATGCAAATATCATGCTAAAGGATGTTAGATGTACATCTTTTGGCATGTATATCTTTGGCATGATATCTGCATTTCATTATGATTTTTCTTGAAAAAATACATCATTTATCCAATTTTCATCGACTTATCCTAAAATTAATCACAACACATAAACTGTTAACTTGTCGTGTTCGTTTTCATATATTTTTTTGAAAAAAAAAATATTTCATAAATCCAATTGCGATCGACTTACACTTCGTGTTCGCTATCTTTATATATCTATAATCCAATTGTCATCGACTTATAAAAAAAACCCCATAAAATGTTAACTTGTGTTCGCTATCCTATTTCATTGTGTTTATTGATATCATGTAAGATTTCCTTTATTAGAATAACATTTATTTACATTCAGGTCAAAAACTTTGGAGACGATGGGGAACTGACCGACCTGTTATTCCAGGCCCAATAAATTGTTTCTGTGTTACCACTCCGTGCCCGTGTAATCCAAATGTTGACATCCTTTCACGTATCAAGTTCAAGCGGAAATAACCTGAAGCTTGTTAGTAAATTTGTTGAAGCTCATGATGTTCATTTTCATTGGTTCTGTCAAAGTGCTGATATCCTCAGATGTATCCAATTCAAAAGATAATAATCTTTTTGCGAATTGGTTTGAGTTCAAGGCGTTTATTTACCTCTGGGTCTGACTAGGGAACAATTAACAAATTATAGCAGGCAACACTAAATGAAGGGGAAATATTAACAGAAGGAACTATTAAAATCCTCGACAATGAAGATAAACTGTATAAGAAGAGATAAATGCATAACAAATATTTTGACTACATGCCAAAATATGGCCAAGAAATTTGTACAAAAAACAAGAAGTCGTCCTTTATTGTTGAACTGTTTATCATTATTGAAAATAGTATGAATACAAATATGTATGAAATCAATGCTGGTCATAGACACAACATACGACTTTTAATTTGTAAATGAACTATATCTTTATTTAATTCCAGTCAAATACTTAAGAATATTTTCAATAAAATTGCAAAATAGTGACCTGACAATAAAATGTTGACATATATTCATTAACCGTTCTCTTCAAAATCAAGATAACTCTTACTGCAGTAAATGACAGTATTTACATTGCCCTAATTTTCCAATTACGTTGGGCTTACTATAGTAATTCCGTGTTTGTTAAAGTGACACGGTAACACAAAAAAGATGTTTTACTTTTTGATTATGGAAATAAGAAGAAATATTATACGATATAAGAAGGTTGGTCATACGAGATATTTCACGCATTATAAGTAATCACCTATCAGTATACAATTCAGTATATCTCATCTGGAATGACACATGTAAACAAGTTGAGTTGTTTTGGGTATTGATTTGAGTGCCACGTGATTGCGATTCTAAAAATAGTTACAGTGGGACTGACCCACGGAAAAAAGAATTAGAATTTGAAGTTATTTGAAGTCTGTAGTAAGAAATATGCATGCATAGAGAGTGCATCTTAATAATTATACAAATAATATTAGTTCTTAAAGACATCGGGTTTCACCGAGAGGACGCTTGGTCATGATATAAGCCACGCTACAGTATTTACATTTCCATGCGCAAGCGTGGCTATGAAGCGGAAGGATACTCGACGTTAATTCTATTTTTTTAAAGTGGTATTATTCGCTTTTGAACACCGCAATTTTTCAAATGTTTATATTTTCATATGATATATAATATATGGGGAAATCGTGTAAAAATTCAGTATTTCGTAAATCATGGGTTTGTGCGTCACCATGTCTCTTTAAATGTGCTTTACAAGTATTGAAATTCACAAAGAGACTCTGAATCATCTATCCCTGATATCGGATAGTAAAACTGGTATTCGGTTACTCGAATGAAAATACATACAAAATACATTGATGTTTTAATTACTGTTCGTTCACAAATAGGATCGATTTGATTTGATTATCTTTCACAGTGTACATAATTGATATTTTTTATTGTAAGGGGATATTGATAAGTATTGAAGACCTGAGTAATTAGAATTACCTCATTTAGACCTTTGCTGGTCAGAAGTATGTCGCCGCAGACATCAAAAGTGTGGAAATATTTTAAAAGAACAGCGAATTAAAAATCCGTAAAATATTAACTGAATTGATATTTTCTTATACATGTGGGAATACAAATATTTTAAATCATCTAAAATGAAACATAATTCGGAAGCCAGCGATTTACTGAACATTCTGCAAAACAACTTGCAATTACTGGCTATGTTAATTCTCCTTGATCGCAACATAAATCAGGGGCTGACAAGAAGTTTGTAATAAATAAAAATCATTAACAGTACATTATTGTTACTGATAAGTAAAGGTGATGGGATAAAAAAAAATAGATATGAAAACTGTAACTGAGCAACCGAGTACTCGATAGGAAAACTAAGCGATAACCGGTTACTAAAAATCCTCCGATTTGACAGCACTACTCACAATTTATATAGATAAGCGTACTGACCTGTCTGACCTCGCATTTTTGCACGGTAACTAGAAATTGATCTGGCATCCAAATGAGAAATAATTGACAAAGACAATAGGACTAGTTACATTTAATAGACTATACAATCTGTTTAAGGGTCAAAAAACCCCTCATCAAAAGAAGAAACAAAACATTCGATTTTCGAACAATGACAAAACATAAAAATTGGTCCTGATTTTGAATGAATATCATATTTTCATAAGAAGTGAACTTGATAACAATCTTGCAAATCATTCATATGAATAAGACAATGTAGGGTGTAAATTTGACTAACAATATTTAACATTCATACAAAATTCAAAGAACTATATAATTTGTAAGCAGATTTCAAAGCCTTTTTTAAAAATAAATATTCAAAGTTGTTCAAATGCATATGTTCCATATCACTATAATTAAGCAAATTGGATAAAAAAAACCCAAATCAACACCAATCGACATTTGATATCAATTTTCAACCATTTTTTGTTTTGTTTTACAGAAATCACTAATAAATAGGAAATATAAGTCATCAATCCCAAAATGCAAAACACACATAAAGCACAGACACACAAGCACAAAGCTGATAAAACTCCAAAGTTATATCGACATTCATTGTGATGATGGGTCCTTTATTGTGTTCTTGTGACTTGTATTATTAAAGCATGATGAAACGGAAGAAAATGAAAATCGGTATACTAATTAACTAGGACTCTTCCTTCTGTTTAATTCTAAACAAGTGTCGTACATGTACATTTAGAATACATGTATGTTCTTTTGTCTTTAGAGTTTGGTGGAATCTGTGGAAAAACCACTTAAAGGTCCCGAGAAATAAGACACCCAAAGTGCTTTGTACATTCTCCAAACTCTGGCATTGCATACATAGCTCAAAAACAAGAAGAATCCCTGCAAACCGTTTAGTACAGCCACAAGGTAGGAGAAAATCGATAATTCAAACAAGGAATCAACGATTTGAAAAGCCCAAGTTAGCCCTGTTAGAACAAACAGCTTGACAAAGCAGACAAAATGAAGTCTGTTTTGGTCTTGTCTTTCGACTTTTGGGTTTGATTTTATCTTATAAACTGTAACAGAAAAAAAGCCAAAATTTGCCATACATATGAATGACAACGGCAAAATAAAAGTTACAATGTACGCTATTTTATCATCGACCAACGTTTCGTTTTCTCCATAACCGAAACTTTGACCACTAGAATTGATGACGAAAAAGATCACATTGCCTAACACAATAGGGAGTGGCAATACATAGGAGTATATGATATACTTAAAAACAATTTTCCACTTTTCCCCTCTAGAAATTCCTATGAATCGTTCAGTAAAGACACAGAACATATGATAAGAAATTGCATTCAACCAGAAGAAAACGCAGAGTAGAACATAATGAGTGAACACCAATAGGAGAACTTTCAGACTTGATACTGCGATAAAATAATACTTTCTAGTTATAATGAGAAGCTGTAAGAAGAACAATGTTGCTATCAAGTTCATGCTAATGATACCAGGGATAGTTCGCAGATTATCAAACAAACTGTACGTAACAAAAGTTAGAAAGAGACACATTAGTGAAAGAATGATGCAACTTCCTGTTAAAATAGATAATGGAGTGAAGATATCTGAAGCATGAATAGTTGATGTAATGTAAGTGTTTCTAATGCATGTTTGGTAACTTCCGTTTTTAGATATACGGAAATGCTGAAATGAAAGTACCACATTCGATGGGAGTAACCTTATTCTGTCATGAGACTCTAACACAAACTCATCGTTTTTAAGAGTGACCAAAGGGCAAGTAAGCAGGTAATTTATGAATACAAGTTTGAAAGGAATAACTCTTGTATTATTTGTTTCCTTAACATTTTTACACATTTTTTCTTCATTTTGGGGGCTAATGAGTTCAGACTCTGTGTCAAGATTTGTATGAATTACAGCTTCAGTTCCTGAAAGTGTTGTGGTAGACATTGATTCAGCAAACTTTGTAAGGCTAACTTCGAGGTCATACCTGTGTGTCAATTTTAAGTTTAGATGCATTGTCACCCTGCTAAAGATGGAGAAGGAGGTAGCATATGAATCGCAGGAGTTTAACGTTAAAAAGGTACTATTCTCAAACTCTATGTCCTTTACATCCTGTTGAAGAATATCAGCTAATCTAGTAATAAACCAAATCTCCAATGAATCCAACAGCTCTTTAACACGTTTTGGTTGTTTCATGATAATTTTCATGCTGAAATAAATGGCATATCGAAGATTAGATGCACTGTTTATTAAAGGAATACACGTATTTCCGTCGTAGATCTTTCCTGGAAAACACTCAATGCTCCGGCAGGTGCCCTGAAAGTCAGAAAAGTAGAGGTACACTTATCAACATTTGATAGAACTCTATCTTGTTACAATGTTTGCACACATTCTTCGCTGCTTTAGCAAAAAAAGGTTATTTTGATAAAATGAATTTAAACTAGTTTTGATCATTCAACAATGTTTGAAAAGAATATCAATTTTAAAAGGAAAACCCCCTCTTTAAAGTAATGAATACCTGTAAAGAAAATTCCAACGTAGAACATTTTTGTGGATTTTTCTGGATCGAGTCAAATGAAGACAATGCAAACATTGATCTATAAGACTTAATAACTGGAGATATTTCTTCGTCAATCAATGATTCTGCATTTTTCTCTTTGCTATATTTGATATCACATCGTAAATTACCATTGCAAATTTCACAAGCAGCGTTCTTGAACTTTGAACAAACGTGTACATCTGGAAGAAGGGTACATGAGTTTGATACGTCGGAGTCTACCACTGGCCAATTAACGTCACATTCTGTTATTGGTGTTTGATCATGGGGTATAAAATGTGGGTTACAGATCTTGCAAAATTTGTTTCTGTAAGATATGTTTAAAGCATTATCATACAGAATGGGAAAACGAAAGTCTTCGATGCTTTCACAAGCGTTCAATACATCTGCATCAAAGGACCGCCACGTACCAGTCACGTTACATTTCTCGATATCCACAAATTTCTCTTCGCATACGACAGACTCTCTATATGGAAGAAGAGAATGCGTGCAATTTACGTCTCTTGTATATTGTATGAACGATTCAGCATTGAACCAATTGACTGAAACAGGCTTTGGACATGAACTTACCACGATCCATGGATGTGTATTAAACGGTAACTCATTATCAAACTCAGGTGTGCTTAGTTTGGACATCAACATGTTGCCTACCATGCAGTAAACATTACGATAAGAAACATATTTTCCGGAATAAAAATGTGTCACCGGAATTTGCAAAGTTAAGTCACCTTCTGTGTTTTGAGTAGTACAAAAAGAGTAGAGCGCTTTGTCTGTCTTAGGAAATTCGTTTAACACATAATAACCACCACTGTTTGTCTCTCGTGGAGGAAATGTATCAGTGATACAAGACAGAGGTTGTTTAAAAGCAAGATCATCACAACAACTTGTTGTACATCCAATATGACAGGAGCATGAGTCGTCATCATGTGGTTGGTGAATTGATTGAAAAAGATTTGAATCACAATTCTTTTCGGCGAAGGCTGCTTTGCTAAGCAAGTTCAGATTAGTAATGTTTAACTGCAAACTATCGGGCAATGAAGGGAAGAATTTAAATTCTGATTTATTTCTTTCGTTTTTTATATTTTCAAGAATCGTGTGCATCAGGTAAGTAATTTGGAGCTTATATTCGAAAGGATTGGAACGGTTGTGTAAATATTGGGATGAATAATGTAAAAGTAAGCCATGTGATGGTATTGCTTTTTGCATGCAATTTTTGCAAAACACATTTTTAAACGGATAAGTAAGCATGGTCTCCAGCTGATCGAAACAAGCTTTAGTCATGTCATTTTCTAAAATTGGTGCGCATGGCTCCAACTGAATATTCCCTGAAGGCACGGGTGGGTTGCACATAGCACAAAAGACATTTTTATACATCTGATAGCTGTTGCTGTACTCGCTGTGGCATGCTTTTTCGATCTCAATGTCATAATATTTCCATGTTCCCGAAACGTTGCATTTGGTTACCATGGTATCTTCAATGGCGCATTTCGTTGCAAATTGTGAATTATACATGGCGTTGCATTCCGCCTCTTCTGCTGCCGACAAAATTTCTTCATGTGACGATAGGTAGTTGAAATCATGTTGTTTAAAGCAATTAATTTCAAGGTACCAGTCTTCCGTTCGGTTTATCCCATGGCATAAAGCACAGTACCGGTTCTTGTAGGAAATATGTGTCTCTGGATCAACTACAGGAGGGTCGGTCATTTTTTCTACTACGCTGTATTCTCTTGAACAGTTGTCGGCCAATTTCTTGTCTGCATCAATTGGACAAACATCTACGACAAAGTTAAAGGCCTGAGTTACTGACCGATCATAGGATCGCAGAGAGAAGTCCCGACAATGGACGTTTGTATACTGAAAAAAGTTTTGAAAGCAACATGGAGTTCTCGAGAAGATACAGAACTCATCGCAGGAACAGACTGGGCAACTAGAATAGACATAAGGTAGCTGTTGTTGGGAAAGAGAAAGCGAACAGAGACCATCTGTTCCACAAACTGGTATATACATTGACATAAGATGTGATATGTTAATGTTGGTATAGTTCTCTTCTGAAGATCCAGTTCCAGAGTAACATAACAGGAACAAGGGAACCCAAATGTATCCCTGTCTTGTTTTACTCATCGTAATGTCCCTCTACGGTCTAACTAGCTGAAATGAATATCAAAATCAGTGAACAAAGAGTGTCAATATATCAATTAAGGAGGCTGGATGGTCAACAAATTAACCATCAGATCTTTCTAAAATTTTAAGATATGAATTGTTAAGCTATTAACTATAATTAAGTAAAGAAAAATCGACATATTTTACCTTTTACATTGGGTATTTTCCTATATTTTGATATGGAGCTCTTCTTTTAATGGAGATCAATACAGTTTAAAAATGGCCACAACCATCGAACCCTTTTAAGAGGGCTGGATGGTCGTGGCCATTTTTAGACTATGTTGATCTCCTTGAAAAGAATTGTCTTGTTTAAAGAAAAAGGAAATATACTCAAATTCAAACTCCATAATATATGGAATATCTATTAACTAAATAATAATAAGAGTGTATAGCTTATCAAATATATCATTATCATATTATATAAAAATTTAAGGTAAATCTAATGCGTAAATTTGTTGACCCCCAGCCTTTCTAACATTACTTTATACTAAACTACTGTAAAGTATGTTCAATTCTTTCTGAACAGCAATGTTTTTTCTCGCTGAGAGAGGAATTGTTTTCTGACAGAATATATAAAATTCTGCCAGGGATCCAAATTTTTTTTATTAATCCGACAGGATTTGATCACAAATGTTATAGAATTTTACCAACAGGTCGGGAAAGTTTATTTTTCATTAGGAATATCACCTGTCCGAATTTAATTCCTGTAGAAAAATACTTTTAATTATATCCTACTGAAACTCCTAAGGTGTTTTAAGAAACTAATTTTGTATACCACACAAATCATATTAATTATATCCTACTGAAACTCCTAAGGGGTTTTAAGAAACTAATTCTGTATACCACACAAATCAGTCTGAGAGACAAAATTCAAAAATAAACTAAATATTCAATGATTTGGAAGCTGTTTCAATTTGTTTCTTGTCAAAATTGTTTCTCATTAAATATGATTGTTGACCTAATAGTTTTTTTTTCAAGATAAGACGCAAATGGATTCTCTCTCACACAAAAAAATTAAAGCTAGTAATGTAATAGCATTGTATAGGAATTAAATTACAGGGACATTCAGTAATTATTTCTAATAGCCTTAAGGGGACTGGGTGGTCAACTAATTATACCCATCAGATACACCTTAAATGTTTAGAGGTGACATCTTTTGTCATAAACTATTGTGAAAAACATTTTCACTGTAAAATTTAAATATTTCTCTGTATTTTGATAAAGAGTTCTTTTAATAGATATAAATGGTCTAAAAATGGTCGTGACCATCCATCCCCCTGAAGTGTACAAACGGAATCAATAAGGAATCAACAAAAAATGGGTTTTTTAAAACCTTTTGATAGAAGACTAGAATACTTACATGTAGTCTAACACCAGAAAAAATGTATTTCTTTGAACCACCAAGTTGGTTCTTCTTTATATACGATACAGTGTTGCTAATTAAAAACCAATAAAAGATAATTTAGCACGTTTCGTTCAAGAGTTGAGAATGTGACGTATTTTCACGCAGTTTCGCACCATAACATCTATAATTAATCACTTTAAGTAAATTGTGTTGGATAATATCGAATTTCTTTTTTATTTATCGATGATCATTACGATATCAGAAGTGAAGGTGTCATTTTTTTATAACAAATTGCGATTAAAAATACTGTACCACATTTTGTTAAATCTTTTGCCACTTTTGTCTAATAAAGCCCGTTCATACTATTTGTTAGTGTAAAAAAATTGATCATTTTCTTCATTGGCGCTTTTTGGTTTTAACTAATCTCAGAAGTATTACAGTCATGTATTTTACTGTGAAGAAATATTGGTATTCGTCTAAAAATGTTCTAGTGATTTTGATTTTTGACAACTTTATCCAAGTAGAGTAAACTAATTTGTGAAAAAACCATGATTACAAAATTTAAAGATCATAATGAATATATATATATATATATATATATATACATATATATATATATATATAAGTGCTCTTGTTACTGATTTTAAAAAAATATAATCTGTTAATCTACGCGATACACTACTGTAAGAATTTTAGTAAGGAGTAAAGAGAGAGGTTTGGTAGAACATTTACTGTTACATATCTCTGTTTGTAAGGACTTCTGTGAAGCTTTGGAATCCAGTACAAATAAGGTAAATCAAATTCATTTTGTTTATTGGGGATATTAAAGATATCCATAACCGATTTATGATTTTGAAGTATTTCATGCTTGGAAAGGCTGCTATTGTTTTTCACATCAATTCATACAGAAAGAATTTGAGAGACTTGTGAAGGGATAAATCTTTAAACATTTTGCCAGAGAAAATCCTACGTATCAGTAACACGATAGGCCTAAAACCAGTAATTTTTAATTGCATGTATACATTTTTAAAAATATCCATTTACTAAAATATATATTAGAGACCAATACCAAAAAACTCAAATAACTGCTATTTTTTTTTTGTAAAGAAAATGTGTATCAGGACAGTTTTTGCTTACAAGCAAATAATTGTTTAAACAACACGTGCATTCTTTGAGTGTAAATTACATGTAACATTTGCTCTTTCCATTCAAGTAATACATAAGAACGCGCTCTTCAGTGAATTTAATGTCACATGAACAAACATAATCAAATTTCCCTTTAATCTGCAATATGTAGAACACACTTACAGGTTAAATAAGAAATAAGTTGCAATCAATCCAATCCCCGTTTGGGAATTCGAGGTTTGTCGGAAATGCTGAAACTGTAGAAAAGATTGCCTTATTCTATCGGTCTGAAGAAAAAGCTTCACAACAGACCCAATATCCCAAAGACGTGATTTTACAACCTTATGATGGTCTTAGGACAGGGTAAGTGATGCCCTAAAGTTAGGACAAAGTTATGGCGGTTCCTAAATTTAGGAGAGCTTCGAGAAACAGACTTAAGACTAAGACATATCCTAAGACGTACTTAGGACGCACCATAGTCCTGAGATAGCTTCGTGAACATGCCTGCTGATTCCACCTCTATCTTTTTAGACGTCCGTGTTGCTCTGCTTTGAATTTGTATTTCGCTTTATGGATTTTTGAGATGGTTGACAGTTTGTTATTGTCATTTTTATTGAAATAGAAAAACAAGAATCTAAACGAAGCGTTTACCAACCCCATGTAATAAAAAACATTGCAATAATAGCCTTGTTTACATAACGAAGTATATTATTATTTTTGAACATCTCGCTGAGCTGTCTGTCTAATCTTGATTGACCTTTATAAAAACTTTACCTAAGGCTAAGGCTAAGCGTTTTGTAATCATTAAAAAATGGCAAAATAAAATTTGAAAAGTTTCATCTCAAGTTGTGGCCATGCCCCTGAGCACTGAAGCATGACACTGACACAAAGGTTTGTCATTAAAAACTCCATAAATTACGTAAAAGTATGCCATCAACGTCTAAAACAACAATGAATGGTAAACAGTATGTCTTGTTTTGGGGTTTTTGTGATGGGTCGAGCTACGTCATGAGTTGTGGATTGTTTATATCAAGGTGTGGACTCGAACATGTATCATGTGTGAAATTACTGGAAATTCTCGAGGTATATTTATAAAGAAAAAGAACGGAACAGAAAACAGTCCAACACCGGGCTCCCAAACAAGTATGGTGAATACAAAGAGGGTGCTGAGTTTACTTTTTGTGTCGATAACTTTCTCTATGATTGCAGTTGTGGAAATAAATGGTATGTATACAAATATAAACATGATATACTAAGTACTTGATATATAAAACTTTTTTTTGCTTGAATTAATTTTTGGATCGATGTCATGATATGAGAGAGGTGAATGAATGTGGAATACAAACAAAGACGATGAATTATAAGTGCTTAAATAAGTACGGGTGTAAATTATATTTAGACTTTCTATAAAGAAATTTGCATGCACTCTTAATTATAATGTGCAAGGTAATATTTATGCATTTTCGGTGGTTTATCCAGTTATAATTTTGTGTTGATCGACAGTATGTTATTCAAGGAACATTTACTAACATCTTATGGATAAACGATTGAATTCAGAGAGATGTAAATATAAATAGTAAAATGCTCTCTTCGGTGTTTCATACGGGCTTCAGCGGATTAGGTACGTATTTTTCCTGCAGTATTAGCTACTTCATACCCGCATGAAACACCAAGAATTTAAGAGGTTTATCTCTTAAAAATTTAAATGTAAAATTGATCCCTTACCTTGATTTTAGATTGCATGTTCCTTTTAAGATATTTGATTAGAATAATTTTCAAAGGATTGACTGTATTTATATTTTGAATGTCTATTTTCTCTCAAAAGGTCAAGGACGTTGGGATCCAGATCTTCGCCCTGCCACCTGTCTCTGTAACCGCCCCCCTTGTCCGTGTGATCCAAGAGATAAACCCCTGAGGGACATTCTGTTTCGGCGAACGTTAACTAACTTACAGATGTGAAAAATTATAGAAATTATTTACATGTACCAAAAACCGGCGGCAGTAAAACCAACAACAACAAAATATCAGGGAAGATACATGCATTAGCAACAGAGAACAAAGGGGCGTTGGAAGGAAGGTGATTACATCAAAAGGGTTGTAAATTATGATCGTCCAATAGACGATACAGAGGCGAATGAAGGACCTGGTTTGTTATTCTGTTAGCGGTGCTGGAGTACCCTAGCTCTTCGATTTTCATATAATTCTCGCGAGCATATCATTGGTCCCACATTCCCAAGTGATATTATCAAATTTGCATGCATCTAAGAAAATCAAATATCGTATGTGACTCTGTGAATGATAAAGAAAATAATTGAAATAAAGGAATTAACTGTATATATATATATATAGGATCTCTCATGATTTGCGATGGTATATGATTTTTATCCAACGAGTTGTGTGTTTTCTATCCCCGAGCCTTGGCGAGGGGATAGAAAACACACAACGAGTTGGATAAAAACCATATACCATCGCAAATCATGAGAGATTCTTTTTATCACATGTTTTACCATGTATTTTGTTAAACCTCAATGTTTTCTATAAAAATTATAATTGTGAACCGCACAACACATATACTACCAGACGTCAACAACTTTACGCACGAAAAAAGTTTCTTAAAGATTAACAAACAAACATTTCATTTTCGAGCATATTTTTATAAATTTATGAAAGGAAAAATTAAAACAGCATTAAATTCTTCACATTTACAATTCTACACTTTTCAACTGAATATTGTTTTGTTACTTTTTCATTCTACGTCAATCATCCGCCTGAAGCTACGTAATGTTTAATTATGACGTCATGTGGCGTAAGAACACACAGTGGAATATCAAAAATTTATTCCATGAGTGATATCCACCGCATATTGAGATAAACATGTGATAAAATGAAATATACAATACAGAACTATAGCTGAATATATTAATTTTATCAAAATGATAAAATCTATAAATAATGTAATCACATGTTTGCTGCAATGCAACAATTGTTTATATAATAATAACAACATCAATCAAATCATTACATTACCGCACACAATAAAAAATTACAAACAGACTAAACTGTGACATCAAATCATAACCAAGTTACAATTTGCAAGTTATTACATGTATTATAATAAAGTTACATAAGTCACTCGGGGTTTTCCCCTCAGAATAGTGCATATCGTATATATATATATATATATATATATATATATATATATATATATATATATATATATATATATATTTATCACATGTTTATCTCAATATGCGGTGGATATCACTCATGGGATAAATTTTTGATATTACACTGTGTGTTCTTACGCCACGTGACGTCATAATTAAACATTACGTAGGTTTAGCCGGTTGATTGACGTATAATGAAAAACTAAAAAATAGTACAGTTGAATAGTGTTGAGTTGTAAAAGTGAAGCATTTAATGTTGTTTTATTTATTTTTCATGAATTCATAAAGAAATTGTTCGAAAATGAAATGTTTGTTTGTTAAACTTCAAGGAACTTTTTTTCCATGCGTAAAGTTGTTGACATCTCGTAGTTAATGTGTTGTGCGGCTCACAATTATAATTTGTACAGAAAAAAATTGAGATTAACAAAATCTCTCATGATTTGCGATGGCATATGATTTTTATCCAACTCGTTATGTGTTTTCTATCCCCTCGCCAAGGCTCGGGGATAGAAAACACACAACTCGTTGGATAAAAATCATATACCATCGCAAATCATGAGAGATCCTATATATAATGAATTAAATGGATCTTAAGGAACACATACATATATAGCACGGCTGCTTGAAGATCCCCCCCCCCCCCCCCCATATATTCATGTATGGCTTCTCGAGGGTTTTTTTCATGATTTATTTTTTAAAACATGCATGTATGTTGATATATGCTACACTAAAAATAATCACAATTAACGCTAAATAAGCTATGTATAAATATATCTATATCACTTGTATACCAGTGGTGTATATTATTTATATACATAGCTTTCTGCGTTAATTGTGGCTTTTTTAGTGTAGTATACACCAACATATGCTTTATAAAAATAAATCATGAAAAAAAAACTCGGGAAGCCCTACATGAATATTTGTATTTTGCCGTTGTAAAGCAGAATGTTTTATTTAAAAATGAAATAGGATGTGATAGCAGGCATGGCCTATTTTTGTCCTCTCCTTACAAACAAGATCATGATAACATATTGTGTAATTAAATTAATTAATACAATTATGGTGCATGGAAATAAATGATGTACAAGCAGAAGATGCAAAGACAACAAGAATTAATAAAGGAAAAATTAAAAAAAAAAAAGAAAAGAAAAAAAAGAAAATAATGAAGAAACAAGATACACAAAAATAAAAACAATCAAAAAACTTAAAGAGGTTATAAGATAAATCTGCAATACAATCCACTTTCTTTTGTAATGCTCTAATTAAATACAGTTAGATATTAATATTATAGTATTGTTATAATCTTTTGGAATTTTTTTTATAAAGATGTTCACAGCATCAAATATTTGTTTATTACCAGTAAAGTTACATTGATTACTTCAATGTAATAAAATTTCTACAGATACTGGTATGATAAAATTGTGTACGGTATGTAACATTATAAATCTCAATAAATTTATAGATTCAGTATCAAAACTGCTACTGGATGATTAGAATTATATGCTTGAAATTGAAGATGGGGGAATAAGATAGCGCAAATACCAATTTGGTTTTGCCGTAAAATACAATTTCAAATTTATTTTTTTTTCCACTTAAATATATTTGTTAATGTTATTATACAACTTTACAAAAGGACAATTTTTAACTATTATGTTCAGTTTTGAATATTTTAACAAATGATAAGAAAAGTTTTGGTGGTATCGAAACCACGATCTAAAAACCCAAGCTCTAAAAGGTTTCCTTATGTCTGGTGCTCTAACTACTGAGTCATTTCAGTTACAACGAATTGTGTTGCTTAAATGCTATTTATGACTTTGGCCCAGAATCTACAGACTTGTATTATTTTTCTAAAACGTTCAATTGTTGATATACAAAATGACATTTTTAAAGTATAGTTGGTCATCTCTCCACATTTTGGTTGCTTGAAATCGGTTTGATTTCCATTTAACCTTATTTAAACTTTGACAAAAATATGGAGCTCAGACCCACTCTATATGAAAAGAAAACGCATTGAAGTTCTGAACAATTGACACTATATTTGGAGGTTTTGACACGCATACGCTTAAATCAACATATCCCAAGTATTTAACATATTTTTAAAAGGGTTACAAATCGATTTTGTGTTAAGTACGAATTGTTTTTAATAATTTAAAAAAAGAGATTATCAGATTTGTTGATATTATCTTATCTTTTCTCATACAGGATTTAACACGCCTTATTCACATACCTTCTTTGCAAAAATTACTTTCAAATCCATGGTACTTGTACATGTAATTAGGACAGTAGCATTCTTAAAACACAAAAAAAAACAAAGAAAAAAAAGAACACCCCCACCCCCACCCCCCAAATAAACAAAAAAAAAACTTATGGCAATATGGTCCTGTCTACATAACGTTACCTTACAATTAAATTTCTCTAGACACTACCTCAAATTGTTTTCGTTGTTGGAGTGCAGTATTGTATTATTTAGCATTAAGGACAAATAAAGTTTGATATAATAAATAAAGGTGTAAAATTTTATGAAAAAAACAATGAATTTATGCTATTTAACCCGGTTGTGTGCCGACATGTTTGGTGAGTGAATTATTTTGTTCACACCGTAATACGAATAAAAATTGATTGACTTGACAAGAATGATATCGGTCCCAATTGTTTCGTCTCCGATACATTTCGCTCCAAAGATATTTACACTTTTACTGAAATAAATTGCCATAATACAAATGCATCAAATCATCTTTTTCTTTAATTATCTCATTGATGATGAAGAATTAATTCGATGATGAGGGCATTTTTTTCGTGGTTTTCATGTAACTTGTCGAGGTTAATTTAGTAGAGGGTCGAGATCTCTAGTAACCGTTTCAAGTCTCGCATGAGACGAGAATTTACGAGAAGAAAATAGCTTCGCCGACATTGTTTGAACAAAGGAGCGAAATTTTCTAATTTTCAGTCAAAAATGATGCAACAACAACATGGTCAGCATAGATATCCACAACCCGGACCGCAAGTTAGGCCCTTCCAGCAGCCGGGATATCCTGGGGTGAGAATATTTGTTGAGACCCCCCCCCCCCCCATTCGATTCCAAGTTTATGTCTTGGTCTTCGAAGACCCGCATATGTCGGCTATTTTATCAATTTGTTATAAATAAATGAGAAACAGGCAAAATCCTTCCAATGAGCTTCGGATGTCGCCTGTTTCTCATTTATTTACAATAAATTGATGAAATCGCCGACTCCTGTGGAAGTCCACGGTGTCGCGCCGTTTGCGTTACTGAATTTCAGAAACGCAAACGTCTACAGAATTAACGATGATTTTTACCTATAGTCTGTCCCAAATTATTCCTTCCATGATTTTTTGATGATTTTTAATAAAATTACACATACCTGTAAAAGAAATACAGTTGAAATTGATAAAAGGGAAAATATCCAAGATATCTTCATTGACACATTATCATTTTAACTCATAAAAGTTCACAGGAACGAACAGTTTCTTACAGAGATTTATAATTGGAAATGTTTACATCTTTTCTTCATTCGGAACTCACTAGGAATACCTCGCACATCATTCCAATGTTATCATCCGGGCTATATACTATCATGGCTGATGCAATGCAAAATCCCCGTAGACTTTCTATTTTGGGTTGTGAATTGAAATCTAAAGCCGAAGAGGGGGCATTTCAAAACAGATAATCTGGACATTTTTCATATTAGTGGATGAACATAGTTTAAGCACAAAGGTATTTTTGATTATCGAAATATCAAGCAAAAAGTGGTGGAAGCAAAAACTCAGGACAGAGTATAAACATAAATTCTGCAGCAATAATATGACCTTTGCCCTTTTTTTGATGATACTCATTTTTAGTAATTGAAAAATTAATTGACAACAATAATTTATAGTCTGTCCCAAGATATTAATGCAGCACATTTTTGAAATTATTCAATGCTTAATATGTTTTACAGTGAGACCGTTTGGAGGGTGAATCCATTAACACATTTTACATTCTTAATTACTATGAAAATCAAATTCACTGGAATCATGCAAAGTAACAATTTGCAAATAAAATAGATTCAAACGAATAGTTTCAAAACAATTTATTTAAACTCTTTCAAGGAAATTTTAGTCTGTATCATCCAGACGTCTATGTTGTGTATCTCCATGCAAAGTAAATAACACAAAAGTCTGGATGATAAAGACTAACAAGATTTTGGCACGAAATTTAGATGGCAAATGCCATTGACAATATGGACAGATGTAACAAACATAACAGCATTATATAAATTTGAAGTCCAAACCCTTAGGGTTTAAACCCATATAATTTCCTTTAGATTGTATTTAGCAGAATTAAAAAAAAAAACAAATTGCATAGTTTTCACCAAATTTTCAGGCTACAACTTGACAGTATGCATGTTGCACTGAGTTACACTTGTGATTGTGTGTTGTAGGGACCTCCACGACCAGGAGGTTATGGACCGGGGCCTCAGATGGGCCCGGGGGGACCTCGAATGATGAGTCACGGGGGGATGCCTCCACACCCATATGCAGGTAACCATAGAAATAACGAGCTGCACTGTAGATTCTTATATAATTATATAGTGAACTAAATGTGTCAGTTCTTTTTTCTGTTTATTTTCCAACCTTATGTAAACTTGTGTATTTTATTATATACATGCATTTCAACAAACTTGGTGTATACACAATGAGACACAAATATTTTCAGTCCAAATAGACAGGTTCTATGTTGTTGCTAAGTGTAAGTATTCCTGTTAGTGTTTGAATGGCAAAGAAATACTGAAACACTGGGCTATTAATGTTACAGGGTATTATACTTTTCATCCAATTGGTTGGGTGGATTGCTTTCAAATTTTAAAAAAAAAAGTTAAAACTTTCTTTCTCAAAATCTGACTTTTTTCCATGGCAATCAGGAGGATCCCCAAGTTCTAAGAGTGGTAAGTACCATGGAATGATGCATGTCTAGTCATCTACAGAGAGCTAATTATAACAAGACCCATCCTAATGGTCAATGGCCAAGGCCAAGCCCTCAGAAACACTGTTAGTATGACTTAGAGGTCATCAAATGGCATTGTGTTAACATTTTTATTTTCTTTTGATAATATTCCCCCCCCCCCCCCCCCCCCAATATTAATGTCTCATTATAAGATGTGAGTCATAAAAAGAGGGAGGAGAAAATTAATAAAGATAAAGAAGAGGAAAAAAAGTTGCTCCAATTATAAATCTGTTATTATTTTTTTTTATACAATAAGTCAGGAAACTTTCACATCTAAATCAGCCCCCAAAAATTTTTCTTAGATTTTACATTGTCTATGTATGGTTTATGCAGATGCATGATAACAACACAGAATATGATGTATTTTGCACAAGACATGGTGTTTGCTTTCTTACAGAAAACAAAGCATTGGGCATATTTATAAAAGCTAATGCTAAATTTATGCAAGAGTAATCTTTACTTTGTTGAGCAAAGCAGATATTGTTAAGTATGGGGAAAATCCCAAATATGCATGTAAAACTAAATATTGTCTGTGTTAAAAAGTGAAAATCTTGATAATGAAATATAAGAAGCAAGAACGGAGATGTATAATATTTATAAAAGAGAAAAAGAATGTGTTATGTAGTATGCGTGATTGAATTTTTAGCCCGGTCTGAAAAATCCAAGGAGAGCTCGGGTGAGTTTGAAATGAGATATGCTTGATGAGTGTGCTGATGCATTATGGGTTAATTTTGTCAGTGACCTAAAATTTTATTTTGAACAAGATTATGGACATTCTTATGAATCGCATGAATATTTTAAGGCTTTTTTAAATCGTCTCGTTAATATGATTCAGAAGGAATATTTTTTTCATTTGGAAAAAAAATATAATGTAACAAGCTTCATTTTAACTGTTTTTACAGTTTCTAATTGTTCTGTGCTGCATGATTAGGAGGAGTTAAATCATTGCTAGAACAATGAGATAATGTTGAATACAAACAAATTGATACTGCATGGTGTACGGTTCAATCATTATAACATGTGGTGTTTTCTGATAAAAATTGAAACTGCTTGTATTCCACAAAAACAGACATTCCTACAATTACTTCAATACAATCAAAACCAATCATAATTGAAAGAGAATATTGGCTGTGGAAATTGAAAAAGAGAGTAATATGACAGCAAAATACATGTAACAGTGAAGGAGGTTGTTAAGGATATGTAAATTGTTGGATATCTTAATGGCCATAATCTTAATATAAAAGAATTGGATGTGACATATAATTGTATCCCAAACTACAGCAATTGTTGAAGGAAAGGGGGGCATGTGTAGTGTTTGCATGATTGTGTGCTTCTATCTCATTGAAAAATGCCAAGAAAAAACTGCTGAGTATTAGAAAATAAGGAGCTGTTTGGTTTTTATTTTTTAAATGAAAATAAGACTTTGTACGTGTAATCATTATCTTTAAAATGAAAAAATATGGAAAGAACTTTTATTGAATGATGTATTGGTTTGATTCCTGGTTAAAGAATATGGAAAATTATTAAACAGTGTTTGTGCTTGACGAGGAAAAAAAGAGAGATGTTTTTGTTGGAACAACCATTGAGTTTTTGTATCTTTTTTTTAGCTCGTGATAAAACCAAAGAAATGGGCTGTAAGTCATGAACACATGCATCAAAGCTAGCTTGTACAGTGCGAAAAAAAAAATCATGAAAGCACAGCTAGGCCGTCTTTCTTTTCTGTGCTTTATTTCATTTAATCATGGTTTATTTTTAACGTGCTCGGCTTATGGTTGATATTTTTTTTCCATGACTCAGGAATATAATATGTTAAAACTCATTTCGCTGCTGCAGGGTCCACCTTTACACCAAACTTTCTTCTTACAAAATTAAGTCTTCTAAAAAAATTTGTATATTTAATTTGTATGTTTTCATAAAGGAGATTAAAGTACACATGTACATGTTCTTATGGGTCAAAGAATTATGACAGGAATTTTTTTTATGGGGTTGTTTTTTCACTTATGTGCACTTTAAAATCTGTGGGAAAATTTCAAGAATAAAAAAAGGCTATTCGATTGTTTGTTGATTTTTTTACATTGTACATGTTCTACAAAGTTAAATTGTACTTAAGAATTTGTACTGAATCGTTTTGTTGCAACAAAAGAATCAAGTTTGAGGTCATTATTGAGCTATATCATATATTTATATAACTTTTGCTTTTTGTCTTTGTTGTGCAAGCATTTGCGGTTGTTGCAAGTAAATAATAGCCCAGATCTGCAAGATATATTGTTAAAATGGTGTGTATACTATGATTGGATAAAAGCTAGTTGTTTTTAGAAAAATGGGGAGGGGGGATAGCATCATTTAGCAAAGCTTTATCCTGTTTTCGCCTATTGCTCATGAAAAGAAATAGTAGAAGATCGGCATTCGAAAAGCAGCAGCAGTTTTTGCTAGTGAAAGCTCTAGTGTTTATTGAAAAATTTTGTTTATTGCACCTGGATACGAGTACTTACGTTTTCAGAGCATTCTCCATAATAATTGCTATAAACAGAAAAATGCGTTTATATATTAAGCTTTTGGTATTGTGAATATATATGTTAACTTTTCAATTTGATGCAGAGTTAAAAAGGAATACAGATTTTTAATACATGTTCTTGCATGTAATTTTATATTATTAAGTGTGCTAAGTATTTTTTGTAACAATCACTGCATTGAATTTTTTTTTAAGTAAGGTAAACCTTCACTATTTCTTGCTGAAGTACATACATAAGTCCAAGCTTTGAATTTTCAAATATGAATATGATGAACATGTGTTTCCTAGTATCTCATGACTAAATCCCATTTATGTATGATTGAAGATCTGCTGATCAAAAAGCACAACCTGAACTGGAGTTGAGATATAGGTTTCATAATATTATTACCAGTTATTTATTTGTTTGGTTTAAACATATTTTGATTGTACATACAGGGATTTGTTACATATTAAGTTAAAAAACATAGACTGCCTTTTTCCTATATAAATATAATAAACATTATGATTACTAATTTTATGTCAGCTATGCGGCCGGGAATGTCACCTGGAATGCACCCCCCTCCCCATGGAATGCAGACTCCCCATGGGATGGACAGGAAGCGACCCCCTGACCCAAGGGGCACCCCTCAGCAGATGAAACAGGCGTAAGTGTGTAATCCCGCTAGGTCATGTAGAACAAGAGAGCAATGCTCCAGCCATGTAACACCAGTAGATGATGCTATTACTCAACAAGTTCTCACAAAATTAAAATTGATTAATACAAATTTTATATAGTTATGCAGGGAAGATGTATTATTTGGAATTGATTCATTTATAAACTTTGTTTGTCAAGAATGTAGAGATTTTAACTGCAAAATTAATCAATATAATATATTCTATCTTTTCAGGAAAAAGAAAAAGAAAGTTGCAGATAAAATTCTACCTCAAAGGGTAAACATCAAAACTTTATGTAATTCTGTGAAAAAATAGATTAACAATTTAAAAAAATGAAAAATGGTCAAATATCTTGAAAGGTAAGTACATGTACCGGTACCTATGATACATATAGGGGGTATACATAGTGAATATTGAAACTGCTGATTTCAGCTCAGGGTCTTGGGGATGCTTATTCTTTTACCTCTCCCTGTGGTAAAATGTACTTCATTATGTAATGGGGTTCTCAGGTATGCATAGATTATGGCAAATGTACAGAAACAGGTATCAACTCTCATGAGTACCTTCAATTTATTGCTGTAGTTTGTGTAGAGGGATCTGTTGATTCATTTGGCAGGATTTTTAATTGCTTTTATACATGCTATCAAATATTTACCGTGTATTTACACAGAAAATACATGGCAAATATTTGATAGCACGTATAAATCAATTAAAAAAAACTGCCAAATGAATCAGCAGATCAATTTATAACTTGTTAGAATTGTCTCAGTCTGTGTTTTCCAATTGACATTTTCACCCTTAAATTTAGATCAACATTTGGAAAATTTTCGTAAGACCTATTTATGACATTTCACACTGGCATTTACTACAAGTTTAAGTAAAAATTATGAACTGGTATCAAAGATTCATGTGTTTTGGTATCAGTACATCATCTACAATTAGTTGAGTGTTTACTGGTAGTTTGTAATTACTTATAAATATGACATGAGTTTCTGGGTTGCAATGATTGACTTTTGTCGATTCATATTGATGTGATCACAAGGGTATCCTCATCATTGACAGAAAAAAATGACTCTCTAAATTACTGTATTGAAGTAGTTAAATCTAAGTTTGTGTAATATATCATCAAATGGCAACATTCTAATTGACTGCTATTAAAATGTTGACAAATAAAATAGTTGAATTTAAGTCCTCTAGAACATTGAGTACTATGTGGATGTGCTGTTCATTTCTTGGTGTGCTACAGGTGCGGGACCTGGTGCCTGAGTCGCAGGCTTACATGGACCTGCTGGCCTTTGAGAGGAAGCTGGATGCCACCATAATGAGAAAGAGGCTGGACATACAGGAAGCTCTCAAACGTCCCATGAAGGTAAAATACCAAACTCGGGGGTGAATGCGTGGGATGGAAGATTGTGTAGTGGACATCTCTTTTATTGCTAAAGGAGAGCTTTCAATAATTTTGAAGTGAAGAGAAATATTACTCATTTGAAGACGATTTTTAGAATTATTTCCAATAGTTTATTTGACCAATTATGAAGTAAAAATACCAAACTCGGGCGTAAGTGCTTATGGTGGTAGATTATGTAGAGGACGTCCCTTTTATTATTAGACGGGCTTTCCATATTAAAGAGAAGGCAGAAGCTAATTTCAACCATTTTAATCTGAAGCCACTTCAAATTTTATATTTGGCAAAATAAACTATTGGAAATAATTCTATTAAAGCCACTTCAAATGAGTAGTTCACCTCTCTAATTGTTGAAATCCCTGGGCAGTTATAATATGTCTTCAGGAGTGAAATTGAATTGAAAATGTGTTTTATGTTGCCCTAAACATAGAAAAATAATTGAGGTAAAGGTTTGAAACTAATAGGTAAAAACATGTCATCTATTACGTCACTTTGGCCTTTGAGCTTGAGTTAGTATTCTGAGTAAACAGATAGGGGCTCTTTTTTTCAGTGGAGAAATTTATGTGTTTACATGTATAGTCTTTATTTTGTAGCAAAAGAGAAAATTAAGAATCTTCATTTCCAACACATTTTACCCAGCAAAATCTGAGGGAGAGGATGGAGATGAAACTGTTGCATCATGGGAACTTAGAGTAGAAGGGAGACTACTGGAAGACGTAAGTATTTTGTGAATGAATATGAACTCTTGTCAATGTGAATCCCTGTTTGTAATGAATTCAGCAGTCTTAGTTGAGATCTGTTCAAAATTGTTATTATTCAATATCAGGAGCTTGTTTCTAAAATTCAGGAAAATAGAACATTCCGTTGTTTTGTATATTTTACTCTGTATTCATAGAAGTTTCCAATAATATTTTTTATCCTGAAATAAAGACTTCTGAGAGAAGAAAGTGGAGAGTAAAAGATGAAGAGTATAGTTAAATTGCATATATCACTGACTTCAATGTTACTGTAAATAACAATACTTTTACAAATACCTATATTTCTTGCTGTGAGCCCATCCTTTCATGTCTAATGTATATGTTTGAGATTTAAAACTTAGATTTAGTTACAAAAATAGGTCAATGCAAAACAGATTATCACCAGACAATTTCAAAGGGAAGTTGTCATAAGTAATAAAAGTTGTTTAACAGTGTTGTCTATCTGTTACAGGCAGCTAGTGCTAAGTTGAACGACACCAGCAAAATGAAGCGGAAGTTCTCCTCCTTTTTCAAGAGTCTGGTGATAGAACTGGACAAGGAACTCTACGGCCCAGACAATCATCTTGTGGAGGTCAGTATTTTACTTTTATTTTATATATTTATTCAAGACTTTACGATACATTTGTACAGAATAATTTGTTGAAGTGTAAACAATCAGACAGAATAATACATGTATATCATACAGATTTTTTATGATTATTGTATATTATATTAGGGACAGAAAGAGTGAGGGGACAGTATATCATTTGTATATAACAGTATAAGATTTTGTCAAAAGTTTACATGAAATGTCGTCAGATTTGGTTCAGGTCATGTTTTAGCAAAGAATAAACATGAAAAATGTAACAAGTGTTTTGATTGGTTATAGTGGCACAGGACTCCAACCACCCAAGAGACTGATGGTTTCCAGGTCAAACGCCCAGGGGACCAGAATGTCAAATGCACTGTCCTTCTGATGCTTGATTATCAGGTTTTTTTCCTTCTTAAGATTAAAATATACTTACCACATTGTTCCACTTGAATTGGAAAGGGGGGTGGGGTTATATAGGAATTTTAGACTATCATGGTAAAACGTTAAAAAAGGAGAATGAGGTGTATGGAGTAAAAATGTAGAACCTGAAGAACAGTGAGTTCTTGTCTGCTGTTGATAAATATTGGAAATGCTATGAGAAATATAAATAAAAGGAAAGTATATTTACATTGTTTGTATGAAATACTGAATATGAAGTTTTTCTCTGTGTTGTAGCCCCCTCAGTTTAAGTTGGACTCCCGACTGGCCCGTATCCTTGGGGTTCACACCCAGACTCGCTCGGTCATCATCAACGCCCTGTGGCAGTACATCAAAACTCACCGGCTCCAGGACCACCACGAGCGCGAGTACATCAACTGTGACAAATACTTAGAACAGGTATGTAGAGACTGGTGTAATGTTTGGTGGTGCAGTTTGTGCTCATGTGAAACAGGTGTAATTCTAGGTTGTGTAGTTTGTCTTCATGTTTGATGGACCAAATGTACAAATGTAATTGCTCTGTACACTCAGGTTGTATTTGTCATAGGTTTAATTTGTGATACTAATTAGCCAAGTAGATGCAATAACAATTATGTTTTTGTAGTAAATGATATTACAATACAGCATATTTGACCCCTTCTTTGCTCTATTTTATTTTTGGTTTATAGGGAAACAAGTTTTAAAGATAAAATCTTAAATATCAACTTTCTAAAATAATCTAAAAAGCTTTATACTTGTCTCAGGTTGTCAATGTTTGCATGCAGATAGATCCCTTACTAATTACATTTTTATGAATGTTTAAAATAATTGGAAAAGAAATAATACAAATATGTACATGTAGGATGTAAAAGAAGTACATTCTGATATGTTGATAAACACTATGATAGGAAGCTTATGATTTACTGCGCGAAAGGTTGCTACACAAATTTTTAAGCCAGTGTGAGCCCTGCTGTATTATCCCCCACCTTTCGTTGTTGATTATTGATTTTCATTTATAGGTTTATGGCATTTTTATTGAGAAAGTTTTAGCCGCCAATAATGATTAGTTTCCCTTTTCGTATCATGTCCATCATTTTTAAACTTAGTATAAAAAGGAGACTTCAAGTGAAATTTATTTTGCATTTTGTCATTTCGAAGTCAAAAAGACTGAAACTGCATGCACCATTGCTATGAATACTTGATGACCAAAAATGTCTTTTGAAAATCTTTTAGTCATTAAATGCCAATTTCGAGATATGCCTTTGAAAGCCCAAGGGACGTTTGTACCTGTTTGAAATGATATTGACTTTTCCTCCCTTTTTAATTATTCATAGCCCTAATCATTGAATTTCAGATTTTTGAGTGCAAGAGAATGAAGTTTGCTGAGATTCCCGGGAAACTCCACGGTTTGTTGATGCCCCCAGATCCCATTGTCATCAACCACGTCATTACGTAAGTTGTCACACGGCAACCACAATATTTATGATAATAATAAACATTCTTCCTTGGATGTTAGATGTTTGATTGTGTCAGGTTTCAATGCAACTGTGCTCCAATCTTTGGAAAAAATATCCCTAGATTTCATTCTTTGTAATTGTTTTGATTTATTTCAATTTTTTTTTTTTGGGGGGGGGGGGGGGTAATAGTTAAATGACGATACATTTAATGAATACGTACATTCAATGTATACAACATAAAACATTTTTTTCAACCAAGCATTCCTTGTTTAAAACATTTTTGATAATGAAACTGATTAGATTGATTATAAAAGAAAGCCCTGTTATAATCATCTAAGTCATTTAATTAATAGTCCTTAATAACCTTAAAACCTGCTCGTCATATGAAATATTTAGTGATGAAGTTTTTCTGTAGTCTGTTTTTTGCATTTGACTTGGCATGTTTACAACTCTATCAAGTAATGTTTATTTCATGATAGTTTTCTCAACAGCTGGTATTTGTCTTATACAAACTCTATAATTCCATGTCTCATGGCTACATTAGTTATCCACAGTAAATACCCGCTAGCATAGACTGCAGGTGTTGTTTAGTGGATTTTTACTTCATCACACTACTGGCTCTAAAAACCCCTGTCCGTATGAAAATCCCCTGTCTTTCCCTGTCATCCCCTGTGTTTTCCCTGTCATCCCCTGTGCACCCCCTGTCAGCCCCTGTACACAGACCCAGTATACCCTGTAATCCCCTGTCACCCACTGTACACATCCCCTGTGTGCCACTGTAAGCCCCTGTCACCCCCTGTACACCACTGTCATCCCCTGTAAGCCACTGTATTTCCCTGTACATGCCCCTGACACCCCCTGTACTGTGTTTGAATGTTTATAACAGCCTTTCCTGTTATTTAATTTCAATATTTTTTTCTTAATTCAATTATTTAACTCTCATGTGTTATAGTTTGAGATATAAATCAATTTTTGCACTCAACAGAGCGCCGACTCACAAGACACACTGTTATAGTAATTTTAGAAATTATAATATGTTTTCATTAATAATTTATTGGCACAGTACTTAAATAATCATGCTTACAACTAAAGGCTCGAGATTCACCGGGTGGTAAATCTCAGGTGAGGGCGGTGTGAAAACCTTCAGGGCATTTAGTCCTTTAGCGGTCGGGAACATCACTACTCCGTAATATTTGAAAAATAAATATAAGAAATACTGTGAATTATTTCTACAAAGACCAAGCGCAGCACATGGTGTTAAGCATTTGATTTTGTGTATCTAAACAAATATTTGCACACTGAAACATGTTAATTAGTCAGAATGTAGAATGTACATGTATAAGCAGCCATGTTACGATAGAGCACGTCTGGTTTTTTTTTTATAACAAGTTTCTGATTATATCTTTATTAATTTCCCGTGAATAACAAAATAAAGCTTCAATAGCTTATAAGTTTGCCTAAGAAATAATTTTAGTATGTTTGTTTAATATGTTTCTGAGCGGTTATTGGACCCTTGAATTTAATTTTAACTGATGATTAACTCTCATAAACAATTTAATAATTTCTAAAATCTAATTTTCATTTCCCTTTTTTACTGCAAAATGGAAGATATCAAATATAATGTTATTTATTGCCAGTGAACAGAAATCCGTGGCCTTTGTCAGAACATTCACAACATACCTGTACATATAAATGTAGCACTAGTGTTTCCTGTACATATAGGAGTTTATATAGATATGGAGAGAGAGAGAGAGAGAGAGAGAGAGAGAGAGAGTTTGCATTAATTTTGAATTAAAAGTTACTAAAAGTTTACCCGGGAATTAGTTTCCTAAAAAGTTAACATGCAATCCTAATTTCATTCCCAATTCTTTATTATTAATTAGATTAACTTAAAACGATCATATTAATTTTAATCCACCAATGTTTTATTTTACACCATATCAATTATTCAAAGAATTGATTGAAGTTACAGTTTTCAAAGGAGAGAATGTGGATATTATTTTTTTCACTCGGTCAGTGGTTATGTAATAGCTACTGTACACAGCCCTTCTTGACAATTTGCAGAGCACGGTAGCGAGGTTGGGAAAATGAGATGACAGACACGCGTGTACATGTATATACACACAGTTCCTCAGATGTGAATGGTCGTTCACTGATTATATAATTATAGCTACTGTACACAGCCCTTCTTGACAATTTGCAGTGCACGGTAGCGAGGATGGGAACAATGAGGTGACAGACACACGTGTACTTGTATATACACACACCGTTTTCCTAAGATCTGAATGATCGGTAATGCGGAACAATTATTCAATATGTTGTTTAAACGCCGCTTATGACTTTCTTTCCCAGTCTGTCAAGTAAAGAAAATTTTGATTTATCAGTTCTACATGTAAGAATATCAAACATGAGAAGAAAGAGCTTAAAATTCGGAACATTATTTGACACAGTCATAATTATGAATTAAACCGTAATGCTCTCATATTTTTCATTTTTCAAATTCAGAATTTAAATAAATGTATGATATTTTTCTAATCTAAAACTCGAAACCCGGAACATTCTTTTAAGATCATGCATGCATGTCTTTACATTACCCGTTACCGGTATTTGTATACATGTATGAAATTATTCATGATCATGAACTGTATCATTGTTTTAAATGTATGAGGACAATTCTATACAATAATGCATATGAATTACTAAACTGGACAATGCACCCTCATAAAAAATAAAAGTGTAAAAGGGCCGTACTAAATTACCCCTCCTAAAAATTCAACTCTTTCTCTCTCTCTCTCTCTCTCTCTCTCTCTCTCTCTCTCTCTCTCTCTCTCTCTCACATAATTTATCAGAAAAAAACCCACGAAAAACAATGGCTGACAGCAAATATCATCGATTGCGATTTACATGACTTAGATATTAACTAATTAACTTCCTGCTAAATAGAATCAACATGCATTTCATTGGGACGATGTAATTCTATGCATCATTATACCAGGCAAAACATCAAAATTTAGGTGATCATTTCGGTCGGTCTGTGATTATCTGCACGTGCTAATCATGTTGTGTGATTAAGCGCTTTAACTCAGGCAGGTTACATGGCACAGAACGTCGCGGATATCCCGTACTCATTCTCCACTTAGGTTTTTGTTTTTTTTTACAAAGTACAAAACACGGTCGTTTGTTTAAATACATGGAATGAAATATTAAGCGGTTTATCAGTATATACTTATCTTGATATTTGTCACTGTTGAGTCAGAATTATTCACGTTTGTAACAATATTGCCCTCTATGAAATACAAAGAAAAAACAAACACCGTCTAAACCATGAATGCTTTTCTTTCTGTCCATTTCCTTATGTATCAGAAACTGCTAAATATATATTGCAGAAAATCCGAAAACGTTTACTAATTAAAAACTTTTTCTTTACCTTATCAAGCAGTCAAACACCGTACAGGGGGTGTCAGGGGCATGTACAGGGAAATACAGTGGCTTACAGTGGGTGACAGGGGCGTACAGGGGTGACAGGGGCTTACAGTGGCACACAGGGGATGTGTACAGGGGCTGACAGGGGATTGCAGGGTGTACAGGGAATGTGTACAGGGGCTGACAGGGGGTGCACAGGGGATGACAGGGAAAACACAGGGGGTGACAGGGAAAGACGGGATTTTCATACGGACAGGGGTTTTTAGAGCCAGTAGTGTCATATGTGCATAATGTTTACGTTGTATCCCCCATTGATATCTCTCGATCTTGTTTTCTTACAGTGTGGAGGGACCAGATGCCAGGAAGACGGCCTGTTATGACATCGATGTAGAAGTGGTAGGTCTCTACAGTACCGTGTATCCAGGTTTTTTCACGTGTCACAAAATTTGCAAAAATGGGGAAAGTGTAATTTTTTTTTTTATTTGCGTCAGTCATTCTTTGCGATTTATAAAGTTTCTTAATAAAACAAACAATAATGGATATAATTTTTGTGTATTTGATATTTTGTGATTACGAAAAAACAAAAATTAGATTATCGCGAAAATTACTGGATAAGGTAATACCCATAATTAATACACTGGAGAGCCTTTAGACTGTACCTGATAGGTAGTCTTACACCTGAATTGAACATATTGTATTGACAAATGTCAAAAGAAGAAGAGACAAGTTCTAATATTTATAGAGTCCTCTAATAGATCTTATACATAGGATAAGGATGTCGAGAAAGATATTAGAATGTAACCTCTACAGAGGTAAATATATCCCTTAAATTTAGTGCTAATTCCATCCATGCAACAGATTTCTTGGCTATCATGAAAAAAAGTTAATAGGACATACACAGATACTGAAAAAATTTATACCTTGGTTACTGGAAATTTGATTTTAGAAAAGCAGAGAGTTAAGTATGGTGAAATGAATAACAGCATTGATTCTTGTTCTTTCTGGGCAGGATGACACATTAAAACAACAGATGAATTCTTTCCTCCTGTCAACGGCCAGCCAACATGAAATCGGCTCACTGGACTCCAAGGTCAGTTTGGGTCTGCTGTGTTTAATATGTAAAAGGAAGAGCACTTTGGTCACTCAGACCACAAAAACCTATTCACATACATATAAAGGCATTAACGTCACAAAATATTGTTTTAGTCTTTTTTCCAAGACTTCAATGTTTCTCCTAACTTTCTGGGTGTAAAAAAACTTGGACTGTTCTATTTGTGATTTTGAGGTCAAGGTCAAAGGCAAATAGCTAGTAAAGTTTTAAGTCTTGTGAAGTTCAAAGTCATTATAAAGTGAAATTGGTTCTCATGATTTGACTAACATATTGTACCAGTCACTTTGGCCACTGTTAAAGACCAAAGTCTATTAACAAACATCGGTTGATTTTAATTTGCAGATCCATGAAACTGTTGAGACGATCAATCAACTGAAAACAAACAGAGAGTTCTTTTTGAGCTTTGCCAAGAATCCTCAGGAGTTCATCAACAACTGGCTGATTTCACAGTCCAGGGACCTCAAGGTAAATATCGGAACTTTATTTTAGGGGTATTCTTATGAATATTGAATATTATAATACACTTTGAGATTTTTTTTGGTTGATGGTATAGCTATTTCTTTCTTCTATTACTGTAGATTCCTTATTTTACATGACTACTTAATTCCCAAAATTCAACCCTTTTGCATCAAATCGCGAGAATATAAAATCGTTAGCGCCAAATTTTTATAAAAGTTTCATTTAGTTTACATCTGTCTGAAAAATAAAAATGAGATTTTAAAATCTGCGAGATGTACTTTTCGGGATTTTATGTGGATATTAATTCATCACGTTTTATTAAGAATCTACAGTATCACAACTTTTATGCAGAATTCTAAATCTTCATAGAATAACAGTATTGTGATTGTGTTAAAAACAAACCGTTTGAGGTAGGCTTCAGAGTAGATTGATTTTAGTATATTTGTTTATTTATGACACATCAGATCAATATAGTGACATTTAAATTCAACACCATTTACATCCTGCTTGTACTTGCTAAATTCAGAAGAAATCAAATGTGTACTTCAATGATGTTTATGCATTCATATTTTTTTCGTACAAAAGAACAACATGTTTATGCACATCTATAACAATTTCCTCCTGCGTAGTTGTAATGCTAACAACCATGAAATTTAAAAACCTCAACTTCCTACCAGTGTTTTATAAGTCAAGCTTGTAAAAAGTAGAAAATAAGCACGTGCCCTAAAAAATGTGTTACATGTATTGGCCATTATCATCCAATATATCTTATTTATAAGTCCCATAGAAGTGAAACCAGAGGTTCAGGGTTACTTGGATTTTCACACTATATCTCTCTGTTTTGATTAATGAGAATGGATTTCTGCTCTATGACTAGCTACAGGTCAAGCTCAATTTTCAGCAACAGGTGCTCTATTAAATCAATGGTAAACATCAGCCTTTCATAATTGGTTTTTGTCACATTAATCAAACTAAACAGCAGGGATTCAAAATCATAGTGAAAATGTTTTTTTTTATGCACTTTTTCCTAACTTTCTGTTCTGAGATACTGTAGTAAAGTAATGTTTACGTTACATTTACATCCATGTTGAGTTCACTTATAGACATTAACATCATTGTTAAGCTCTTGGTTATATATCAACATCTATGTTATGTTCATTGTTCAACTTCTAAGATCATGGTAAGACATTACAGCTATTTCAATGTTAATTTCATGGTTAGGCTGTAACAGCCATGTAAAGCTCATCTTAAGAATTTTACATATAGTGCACCCTGTATGTTTACAGACAATAACTGACATAGTGGGTAAAATACTAGTCCATTCGTTGTATAAGTACATGCTTAGAAATTATTGTATTCCCTCTTTATATTCACAATGACAGACATGGTCTGTAACATACTACACATATTTTCATTACATGGTCGGACATTATTTTATTCCCTCTATGTTCACAGACAATGACAGACATGGTATACTAATGTATTTTATGGTCGGTAACATACTACATGTATTTTATGGACGATAACATACTACATGATTATAAGTACATGGTCAGACATTATTGTATTCCCTCTATGTTCACAGACAATGACCGATGTAGTGGGTAACCCCGAGGAGGAGAGGCGGGCCGACTACTACTACCAGCCCTGGTCCCAGGAGGCCGTGTGTCGCTACTTCTACAGCAAGGTTGGTTTTCAGATATTTCTTGTGTATAGAAACTGTTAATCGATTAAACCTCCCTATGTGTATATGGGTCCTTATTCTACAGCAAGGTGGGTTTTCAGATTATTCTTGTGTATAGAAACTGTTACTCGATCAAACTTTACTTGAGGATTACGTTTACTCAGGGGCGAAAAAATTCCACTAATAGGAACGAAAAACTACTTATTGTACATTGTAGCCCTACTAATCTGTTGCTATTTTTCACTTTCAAATAACTAGGTCAATGACCTACTTTTTTATGCCAGTGACTTCTGAATGTTTCTTGAAAAATTTGTCAAAATTGTCCACCCTTAACAAGGTTTTCTTTATTTTGAAATTATTAGAAATATTAAAACAATTTGTTGGTTTGAAGATGATAAAATACGAATAAATTTTCTAATTTGATATTTCAATGAATCGTTTTAAGCTCATATACATGTATTGAATTTAATTTAGTCCGAATTTCCTCTATCAATTTTCAAAATTTCACCCATTTTTGATCACGTATTACAAAAAACTGACTAATAGGAGCTCCAAACCATTGATTGTCTAAAACTATTTTTATTGTCGGTATTCTGTTGACATTAACATTATATAAGGTCAGTGATCAAATTTTCGAGATTTCTATCTGAAATTAATTTTATGTATCTTTTAGATTTTTCCCATCGCGTGCCAGCCAGTGATATAAAATTATACACAAGATAATACAACCATAAAATATGTAAAATGACATGAAAAAACACGTAGAAACTTAACTTTTGCAATTACATTGCTACAGGAAGTTTTTAAGAGAAAAAAAGAAAATGAAAAAATTAGTCCGAATTTCCTCTGTTTCAAAATAAATCTACCTTTCTCGTAGCATACCTTCCTCAAATGAACAAACCATGGATATTAATACCGATATTTGTTTATAGTGATATTTTGTGTTTTTAAAACAATTTTTGACTTCAGGTATTGAACTTTGTAAAAATATTTTTTGAAATCTCAAACCCTTAGTAAACGTAATCCTAAACTTTTCTATGTATATCTGGTTCCCCACTTCTACAGCAGTGTGTTTTAATGGCGTATTTGAATGAAAATTTTGAGAAACCTGAAAAGTGTTAGTTTAGGTATTCAGGGCATAATGGAAGAGTGTTATACAATTTTTGAAATTGCTATGTAAAATATTATTAGACTGATAAAAATCAAATTTAACGGGATGTTAGAAGTCACAATTAAAATGAACTTTTGCTCTTAAAAAATTTAAAAGATTTATTTGCCCATATAGGAATAAAGTAAAAACTCATTACCGGTATCTCAAAATTTTTGAGAAATATGAAATTTTGTGTTGTTTTATGAAGAGCCATAGCAACATTTTACAAAAAGCTTATACCAGGTAATGCAGAATTTTATAAAAATTAATTGCATGTAAAATTTAAGAAATTTAGACTTCAGTGTACCTGGTAAATTTTAAAACCAGGTACATTACCCAAAGATACCCAGGTTGAATTATTTTATAAATCCTCAAAAAGTTACAAAGTACAATTTTACTTCCTGTTCAGTAAAAGTGAAGTATGGTTATCATACATGCATACATACCTTAAGGAAGAAATGAGAAATTTATGTATCAAACCTTTGTTCAATTCTTGATAAGTCTATTTTGATTATTTCATCATAGTTGAGCTTAATGCATCAGAAAATATTTCATATAGAAAGACTAAACAATAGCCATGGTAGCAGTGAGCTCAGTTCCCAGAGAGAAGGAGAGGATCGTTTAGATATTTGATTAACCCATCTCTTGTGTACTTGATTTAACTGAACTGATCTGCCACGTCGTCTCCCGTTGTACTTTTGTATGGTTTGAATTAGGTGTCAGGTACATAGGCAGCTTTATGTTATAATCACCATGATGGGGCTATGTAAAGATTAGTTTCAAATCAATGCATCTGTCAAACTGTACTTTGTATCTGTTATATAAATAATGATTATTATTGATTTTATTGTATGGTTTTAAAAATCTGTCCATTTGAAAATTACTGTGAACTAAATGGGAAAAGTGGCATGCATGACAAATTGAATCTATATCTAGCCGTGAGATGCAAGATCAGGGAATAGTTTAGTATTGATAGATCCAGGACTCTCTTTCTCTCTTGTCAATATGCAAAATCAAATTTTTCATGAATTAGTTATGATCCATTAAAAATGAAGACTGTGTGTGATGAAATAGAGGCCTAGTTTACCCTGGTACTTGATGAACAGATAAAATAGGAAATGTTCTGGTCTTTATTTTGGGTCAAGGTCAAATCTACCGGCTAAAGTCAAGGTCATTTCATGTACATGTTTGCAGAATTTGATAGCCACAATTGGTGAAACAATGCATCGCAAACAAATATGTCAGGAAATTTTTACATTAAAATGGCTTTTAATAATGATGTTTTTGATCTGATATTCACTTTTTTTTTCTTCTTTCCAGGTCCAGCAGAGGAGAATGGAATTGGAGCAAGCTCTAGGAATACGCAATACTTGAAGTTCATGATCTCTAGGTTTCATTGTGACATTGTTAAACTGTGACGTGGATGTCTACAAATCTAGGTGCTCTGTATGTTTTACTCTGGGTGTTCAGGAGACAGTCACTGAAGTGTGAACATAAGACGAACACTGATATTGATCTTTGTTGTGAAGTTCCCTTAATATCTCTTCATTTGCAGACAGTCCAATATTTTGTGAATCATTCTGAATGTTTTAATGTTTGATTCCACTGCCAACATATTTGTTGTCTAAGATAAGATTAGATCGGTAAAGTTGATTAACCAAAAATATTTATATATTTTATTTTCATATAAAACAAAAAACATTCAATTTTTTGTAATTGCAGCTCACCTTTTTAACTTTTTTAAGGGGTTGGGGGGGGGGTGCAACTTTATGGTTGGATATGGCTTATGCATTTATATCTGAAGATAGTTTATATTGTGTCATTGTTATTTGTATGTCATTTTTCATCAATCCATGTATTCATAAAACTGAACAAGCAAATGAAATTTGAACCAAAAATTCTCTTGATTTTAATTTCTCCAACAAATACCTAATTTTAGCAAGAGGATTGAATATGATACAAGATGTGTTTGTAAGCATATGAGTCGCCCATAAATTGGTTGTATTGTAATTTGTATTGACTGTTTGCCCTATAAAACTTCTAGCTAGCATTTTCTTTCCCCTGCTAGAAACTGAAATAGTGTTTACTGTTCATAATGATTATGAAAGACATATTGGTCTGGGGCCCTCGTTTGATTTCTCTGAGGACCCCTGTAATGGTATATTAAGCCGCATTATTTATGCACATAGCAGAAAAATAATTCTTTTCCTTTTTTTGTTCAGTCTACGTTTGCCTACTGATTAATCATGGAGTCAGATATTTTTAAGGTCTTCCGTTTCCAACGGAAGACCTTATTGTTTTCGTACTGTTTCTTATTATTATTATTATTATTTTTCTTTTCCACAAATTTTGTGCACGCGATTTCTCGAAAACTATTCGACCGATTTCCACAATTTTTTCACAGATGATTGGACTTCATATGATCTTCATACATATTTGGTAATTTTCCTGTCGTCACTTCCGGTACCGATTTATCGGCCATTCTGTTCATTTTTACGACCTATTTTGTGCACACAAACACTCAAAAACTATCAGAGATATGAATATGAAATTTTCAGGATAGTTAGACCATAGTTTTAAGTTGTGCCCATTGGCTTTGTTTTACTCCTGTGGCGCCATTTCTTGGAGCTCGCTATAGCTCGAAAATTGGGTACGGATTTTTAATCAAAATTTTCACACGTTTTGATCTGTATCTTTTTATCAGTTGATATTTTGTTAAGACATATATAACAAAAGTGGTAGAGTATGAAAAGTTCTTTTCACCGATATCACGGAAAAGGGGCTAGCCCCTTTAATTAGGGGCCAAAAGACTCGTAAACTCTATTACAAATAACTTAAAAACGATCAAGATTTTGTTATGCATTATAGAAGCAAAGTTGTTGATCATAACAATATCTGTCAGAATAATTCATTGCCACGTCCATTCATTACGTAACTAGGGATTTTTAGGGGCCAAAAACCTTAAATTTTGACGCAATATATCTAGAGAAGGAGACATATTTTCTTAAGCATTGTAGAAGAGAAAATGTCTTCATTGATAATTTTAATCGATTGCACATATCAAAACATCAATATCTGTCCCCATTAAGGATTTTTAGGGCTGACCCCTAAAAGATTCAATCAATTATATCTCAAAAATGAACAACAATTTTAGATAGGTGTAAGAACAAAAATTGTTAGTATCCTTAAGACCTTTCCAACAAAATCAAGAAAAAGGGGCTGGCCCCTTTAATTAGGGGCTAATAAACTCGTAAACTCTATTACAAATAACTTAAAAACGATCAAGATTGTGCAATGCATTATAGAAGACAAGTTGTTGATCGTAACAAAGTCTGTTTGAAAAACTCTTTGCCACAACCATTCATTACTTAATTAGGGATTTATAGGAGCCAAAGTCCTTAAACCTTTTAAAAAATTGAACGGAAGACCAACTCGTTACTCGTAACGAGATCGTATCTAGTTCTTGTTTTTTTTTCTTACGCATTTTTGTGCAGGCGTTTTCTCAGAGATGGCTGAATCAATTTTCACGAAACTTTCAGATCTGATAGGTGGTCATTTAAACTTAATACATATTTTTTTATTTTGATGACGTCACTTCCGTTTTAAAGTTTTTGACGTTTAAGCGATTTTTAAAGGGTCAGCTTGTCCTGGAAACTCCTCCTAAACCATAAAAGATAGCAAGTTCAAACTTTCAGGGATTATAGACAAGGGATTGTAGATGTGTCATTAGGCATTCATATTTGCCTGGCTTAAAAGGCGTTAAAGCTCGCCTGGACCTGAAAATTGAGAATAAAAAAAAGTATCGATTTTTCGTGGTTTTCTTTGTTTATCTCTTTTCTTAAAAATATTTTGTTAAGACATGTAATGCAAATAAAGTTTATATTTACAAGAGCGTTTGTTTGGTATCAAGAAAAAAGTGCTGGCCCCCAAAATTAGGGGCTGAGAGGGATCTAAAGTCTTTCATCCATAGCACTCTGCTGAGGAATATTTTGTAATACATTATAGAAGCAAAAATGTTTATCTTGCAGTAATGTACCTAATCAACATAATGATTTTGTCATGTGTTGCGTAATTAGGGTTTTTATGGGGCCATAAGTCCAAAACTTCTATCATTATTAACTCAAAAAATATAATTATTTTGTAAAGGAATATTAAGAAGAAGATGCTTCAAATAATGTTTATAACAATAAACAACCATCAAAATTTAGTTAACTGGCCCCGATAAGGAGATAAGGGGTTGGCCCCTGAAACGTTCTTTCCCAAATTGCCCAAGAACGGTAACGAATTTCTAAACACTTGTTTAACTAAATGTGTTTAATATCCAAAGACCTTTCATTTGAAATCAAGAAAAAAGGGCTGGTCCTTCAAATTAGGGGCAGAAAGGGCTCTTATGTTTTTCATCCATAGCACTTTATTGATAAATATTTTGTAACATGTTATAGAAACAAAAATGTTCATCGTACAGTTATTTAACCACACATGATAAAAACTTTCTCACGCATTACGTAATAAGGGCTTTTAAGGGGCCAGAAGTCCAAAACTTGTGATCACTCATATCTCAAAAAGGACAAATATTTTGAAAAGCAACATGGAGAAGAAGATGCTTAAAATGATGTTTTAAATAATATTCAACCATTAAAACTTCGTTAAAGGGCCCCATAAGAATAAAAGGGGTCGGCCCCTTAAACGTTCTTTCCCAATTAGCTCAAGAACGGTAACGAATTTTTAAACACATGTTGTACAAAATGTATGAAGTATCAATAAACATTTCATTTGATATCAAGAAAAAGGGGCTGATCCCTTAAATTAGGGGTCAAAAGGGCTCTAAATTCTTGTTTCCAGAGTACATTACTCAGAAATATTTTGTAATATGTTATAGAGGCAAAAATGTTCATCGTACAGTTGTTTAACCATACATAATAAAAACTCTCTCATCCGTTACGTAATTAGGGGTTTTAAAGGGGCCAGAAATCCGAAACTTCTATCGCTTATATCTCAAAAAGGATAAATATTTTGAAAAGCAATAAAGAGAAGAAGATGGTTAGAATGATGTTCTGAACAACATTCAGCCATATAAATTTCAATAAACGGTCCCGATAAGGAGATAAGGGGTCGGCCCCTAAAACGTGTTTTTCCCATATATGCCAAGAACGGTAACAAATTTCTAAACACTTGTTGAGCAAGATGTGTTTAGAATCAAAAGACCCTGAATTTGAAAGGGGCTTGCACCTTAAATTAGGGGCCAATAGAGGTCTCAAACTTTTCACCCCCAGCTCTTACTTTTGATACTAAATAGCCTCTGACCTTCTGAATGAAGGCTGTATCCCATTTTAGATCAGGTTTTGTTGTCGAATATTAAAGTCACGCGGGTATGATAAGGCAACTCTCAGCAATCGACTGAGTAAAAATTCCTCTGATCGATATGACGTCACAATAAGTAGCATGATGTCATATTTTACTCAAGAAACCTGTCAATTTTAACTTTATCTCTGGTCAAAACTATAAAAACTACAGGCGTAAAATGTCACTAGAAACTCTTCTAACTGAATATATCTTCGATTTCTCTGTATAACGTATTATTAACATTGATGACGTCACAACCATGTTAATAGAGAAGATCAATGTCGGGAGACAAATCATCGGAATGTAGTGTAAACAGTGCCGAAATAAGACATACTTAATACAGATACCCAAGATTTAGATGACTGTCAGTTAGGATATAATCAGGATAATACAGGCATGGATATTTTGTTTTATCAGCGAGTGTTATAAGGTAAGCAGATAAAAATTTATATGGCTTGACCGGCCTTTCCTCTGTCAGTGTGTGCAAAAAAGGCAAAAGTGTAACACTACCCCGAATATTATGAAAGATGAATTTGGCAAATATCAAAAGCATAAGACCTAAAATACTTGAAAAGTGCTGCTAGAATCCTTTGCTTCGTTGTTGTAATTGAAAAATACGTAGTATTTTCAATGAAATTGAAAAAGTTGAGGGGGTTTCCGATAAATAATGACAGTATTTATTTTATGCGATTAACAATAGGATTCTAGCAGTAATACTAATAAACATGAACTAATTGCCGATCGAATTATTGTATAATACATACAAATGAACTTCGGGGTAGTGTTACACTTTTTGATTTTTTGTTAAGGTAAAAAAGTGATCTATTTTTGACTGTCACGTGATACCATGGCACGACAGCTTCAACGATCGACTTGATTCCGAAGTAGAAATATAATATCTTGTTGAACACATCCACTTGATATTAATGTTTAGCACTGTTTTAATAAAAATAAACAATTTTTAAAATGACCATAATTAAACTCATCATTAAACTCAGAGTTGCCTTAACCTACCCGCGCAAGGTTTTATTTCACACTCTGAAAATCGGACGGAAGACCTCCTCGTTGCTCGCAACGAGATCATGTCTAGTTAGAATTTATATTTATCTTTGCTGCAAGAGAAAACAAACTTGAAAAGCATGCAAAATCTGAAGGTTGGAAAAGTCAACTTGAGTTGAACTTGTAAAAAGTTGTGACAAGTATTTTTTTCTCCAAAATCTAAAAATTTCAAACTTGAAAAAGAGGATTAAGTAAACATGTCTATAGCCTGGGGCCAAATTTTCACTCATTTTTCCATCTCTTATTTTTTATTTTTGGCACATTTATTTAAATCAAATTATTTCATGGATGAAGTACTTTGATATATTTTTGTACCAGTCCTGAGTCCTAACAAAAAGCGATTGTGTATTTGGGATTCTGATAACTAAATCACTCGCCGTGACGGTAAGGTGATGACAGGCTCCGATACCAGGGGTACAGGAATATAAGACACGCATCACTGATCTTACATCAATGTTAGCAAGGTCATCACTTTTTTAGGAGGATCTACCGTTAATTTTATTTTATTTTTTTGCCACAAACTAGATAATTTATTAAAGAAAAAATCCAAATATTTGTGTTTTAATATTTTTGAATTTGTTTCATTTTTTCGTCTCAAGGAGATTAATAATTAAAAAAAATATATATAGCCACAACCACCCAGCCCTTTTAAATTTATGAAAATAATTGCGCAATCTTATTAAAACGAAGAAGAAGAATTAATTTCTTTCGTTTTAAGATTCAAACAAGATACGGATGTAGCTCTAGTCGCCAGCGGCTACAGTTAGTCACGGTGAATGAAGAACGACCCCTTTCATGAAATTAGGAGTGTGTATGTAGTAATTTATTGCGTGTATTGGGGCGTGGCAGTGTTTGTCATATGACACAGATAACGCATGCATTTAAACTACGCGCCTTCTAATGTAGTGACTCTCTACCTGAGATTCACCTTTTGAAAATAAATGTTACCTGTAGTTTTGGTTCAGTGGTTACAACACAAATACCAAACGACACTTTGAATGGGACGCAGATATACGTAGGGCATACTATTGTAGTACATAGACTATAAAAATACTTTCGCTCACTGACTGACCAACCAGTTTGACACTGCCCAGGTCATAGCTAGGGACAAACCTTCTGTGAGGAAATTGCAAGAAAAGGTCCACTTCTAAAAAATGGCTGCCGCTCAGAGAAAGTTGTATGAAGACTTCTTTGACAAGACAGATGCTATGGGACAAAAAGATGGGAATGTTTCCATACAGGAACTGAAGAAAATGGTGGTGGAGGGATTGGGTCAGAAGAAAACGGACCAAGAAATCGCGGTGAGTATTGAGAGTGGCGGATCAGAGAGGAGGAGGGGGCGGGGCGGGAGAAACATGCAGACCGCGCTTACACACATGTAGTCGTACATGCATGCATGTGGACATATCGCGACCTTTAAATTTTAACATTTGGCAACCCTCAATATTGCATGTACATGTGTATATTGAATATCACCCATGTTTATTTTTTAAAACCATATGGGGCTATCAAAAAGTGACTCACGAAAACCCCTATTTATATAAGATGTCCTTAATACACAACCCCGTATGTTGTTTCATGCAATTTGTAACAGTTCCAGTCTATTTAGGTTCAAATTTATTATGTAAATACATTATAATAGCATGCAGAGCTCATTGTATTACCGAAAAACCCATTACTACACGGATTGCTATTACATATGTCAAGGACCTGAACGGATCTAATGACGAGATTTTATGGAATCTGTGAAACATTTAATCTCCCGGCCGTCTTTTTTCAAATCTACTTGTTACAAAACTTAATAAAGAACATGCTAATGCTCCACTACTGGGTAATAAACCGGGGGATAGGCAGGTGACTGTATATTGCCTGTGGTATTGCTGATATCTGGGTGGCCCGTCTATGGTATTAAACTACCCACACTGTACCTTAAAAATAACGTGGACTTTTATGGTCTTACTTCAAGGATTAGGTACTAGTATTTGTATAACTCAGACAGATTATAGAATATTCGGACATGATCGAGTGGAACATGTATAAAAATTATGCAATAAAAAGAATGTGTATTTAAGTTAGCGCAATGCAATTTGTAGATGATGTCAGATTTCATTCTCTCTCTCTCTCTCTCTCTCTCTCTCTCTCTCTCTCTCTCTCTCTCTCTCTCTCTCTCTCTCTCTCTCTCTCTCTCTCTCTCTGAATAAAGTGCTTTATTAAATATTTTCAAAAAGACATGATGCGCTTATAGAATGTATATATACAGATAATGAAACCATTGCTCTACAATTTATTTTTACCACTTCAAGAAATCTCGCGCCAAAATGCTCGGTGTAATCAATCCTCGCTCTCGTTTTCCTTCCCTTCCTTTTTTTCTGACTAGCTCGCCAGAAATATGACCATGATGACTGTCCCTCGCTGTCTGACCCCAGGGGACGGCACGGTATTGCACTAGGTGCGAGGTTTCGGGGGTTCTGTCATTAGTCGCGAGACACGTGCGACGAATGATTCACATTTCTCGCCGCTCGTCTCAAAGATCGTCCACACGTCATCCGGGCAATTTGTGTTAGTAAAATCCTTCCTTTGAGATTTAACTTGTTACAAAAAATATTTCTCGACAAATTTTTAATAGAACTGACATAGCCATCAAGTTTCTGAAATGTTGATGTTCAAAACTTAGACAACATGAATTAATATATTATCCCTTTTTCTCAATATTATGACGCGCACGACCCCCCCCCCCTTCCCCCCCCCCCCCCCCCCCCCCAATCTTACTGCGACAAATTTGTTCGTATTGTTAATATGTGTAGTAAATTTCTGTTAATATTCTGTTAATAAGTTTTGCTGATTTTTGGCAGCAAATTTCGGTAGATTAAGACGTCAAGTACATGAATTGTCATTTAAAAGGTACTTATTGATGAGACAAATTTGAAAATCACTCCATGTGCAATCGTAATCTCATGTGACGAAGGAATAAGATGGAAATGGTTCGCTTTAGTATGTTTTACATGAACTTAACTATCTGTTTTTTAAGAGATTCGATTGCCGTGGCTATTTTTAGACTGCATTGGTCTCCTTTAGAAGGAGAGCTCTATAGATATCAAAATACATGAAAACACCCAAATTCAAAAGGTATAGTATATGAATTTTTCCTTAACTGAAAAAAAAGTTTATACCTCAACAAACCATATCTTAAAATTTTAGACAGATCTGATGGTAATTTGTTGGCCATCCAGCCTCCTTTAAAAGATGCAAACAATTTGTTTTCGTAACAAAAAAACATTAAAATGATACACGTACAAGGCGCAAATCCGCTTTGGGCCCAGACCAATCCAAGATACACATCTAGTATGTGTTCGTGTACTTGGACGTTTTGTTTACCTAGGATTTATTTATTATTTGTTTATTGTTAAAATTCACGCGATGAAATACGAATTATCTACAAAGACGGGGTCTTCCGACGATTCGTTGTGGTTATCGAATGAGCATGCTCGGAATGGTAAAAAAAATATTGTTTTTTTAAATTGCATTAATGGTAATTTGAAATTTAAACGAAGTCAAGAAATGATGTTATAATTATATTGTCAAAGTTATAGGTCCCTGTTTTTGCTGATTGTAGCAATAATAAATGTATTATAAATTTGTATGTTCGATGTTTCACTTAGCGTTTCCTGTATCTTGTCTCTTAACATTTGATTAACACGTTAGAACAAAAACCACAAAAATTATGTATGTGGTTTATGTAACACTCGGGGCTTTATATTACCATTGTTGATGCATCTGTGTACATCGGGGGAATATTAATGATATCGACAGACCCCCGTACCTAATTCCCGTGGAGTATTCACAATCAATAGGAAATTGTTTAAATAAACAGAAAATTTTCACACGAAGCCTTTTCTCATGCAGATTTTACGAGGGGGAAATTGCTTTTTTGATATTTTAATCTCCTCGCAATGACCCCCCTTTTTTACTTCTATCGCCAAAAAATGTTTATTAAGTGTGTTTTGAATTTCAAATGTAATATATTTATTCGGGGTATGTTTTTTTTTTATCCCGTCGGCCCCATTCGGTGTTTTCTGGGGGATGAATTTTGGACGGTATATAGAGGTCCCCCTTTGTTTCTCCTCTATTGATCAGATACTAATTGTCAGCTGTTAAGCTTTAGGGAGTCCTAAAACGAATGTATATATATGTACGCTCAAAGAAAAATAAAGAGGAAGGTACAAGTTTCTTTACATCGTTGTATGAATATCGCGTCAGTGATTAAAAAGGGAAGTGGGACCGGAAACAAATCTTGAATATTTAAATTACCGACTTTGTAAAAATAAAATTGTTACAAGTTAGGCTACTGTTGGAAGATTTGACTTGAAGGAAGGATTTCACATGAGTGAAAAAATATAAGAAACTCAGAAGTTTTTAAGTGGATTTTAAGATAGAATTTTTTGTGGTTCAAGAATATTTAATAGAAAAATTCGAAAAACAACAATGGCGGATAAATTGGCTAGATCTGAAGCGGCTTGGGAGAAGTTTTTCCTGAAAGCTGACGTGAATTCGGACGGAAGTGTCAGCATAGATGAACTAAAACACATCCTTACCGTGGAATACAACCAAAAGTTGTCAGACCGAGAAATCGCCGTAAGTCTTCAAATAAATCTCTAACTCCCAAACCATTTTTTATGAAAAATACGGTAATTTACGCATCCGCTACTACAAAAGATTTTGTTTCGGGTTTTGAGATACAACTGTATTCATTTATCTAAATTTATCGTATGGTTTTACGAACCATTTTTGTATTGTTTAAAGGTTCCAATTTGATCGTAACGACATTTCATTACGAAAAACATAAGTGTTAAACAACAGACATGGTCTATGTAAGTCAACTCTATTGTTCAAGGTTAAAGTAATACATGTACAATTAAGTTATATAGGTTCAAAACAAAACATTTCATTGAGTAAGGACAGTACCGGCTGTGGGGTTGTGGGGGGGGGGGGGGGGGATATAACTTAGGATTATGGATCATACTGATCAATGAACTAGTACACAACAGTGACTCGAGAAAGAAAAATGGATGGTTTTAATTTCCTCCTAAATTTTACTTTTCACATCTCTTCGAGATTATTTGACGAATGTGTTGCTAAAATATTCCTGATATCATCTTACATAATTACCCACATCGAACAACATCTATACAGTTAAGAAGATACAGCTTCTGTTTTATTTAGACGTGTAGATTAAACTTCATGTGGTATAACGCTTACTTTATCTTATAAAAGAATGAAGTACAAACTTGTGCCGTTTACGTGAAACAGATAGTACCCGATTGTAGTATATACCTATATATAGTCAAGTGCATGCTATAAATTTCGATTTATCGCACGCACGCACATAAATTTTGCTTGCTTTTGGTAAATACTGTTATCTTTTTTTTCGGCCGATGCAATATCCAAAAAATGAAAAAACATTTGCGTGGGTAGAGGGATTTTAAAATTATTAATGATTGATCATTTATTTTAGTATCCCTCCAGTTTAATCAATAAAAAGGCAATGAAATTTAATTTAGGATGAGAAAAAGAGACAGTTACACATTTTTGTTATAGTTAATAAGTTATGAATCGTTTTTAAAAAAAAGAATTTGATGAGTTTTTTTGTAATCTGAAGCACAGAGTTGTGCGCTCTCTCTCTCTCTCTCTCTCTCTCTCTCTCTCTCTCTCTCTCTCTCTCTCTCTCTCTCTCTCTCTCTCTCTCTCTCTCCTATATCTCTCTCCTATCTCTCTCTTTCTCTCTCTCTCTCTCTCTCTCTCTCTCTCTCTCTCTCTCTCTCTCTCTCTCTCTCTCTCTCTCTCTCTCTCTCTCTCTCTTTGATATACAGGTAACAGATGTATTAAACCCGGTGCATTTAGAAAAATCGATAGTTTGAGATATCGTAAATTATTGATGATATAAAATGGGCGATGCGATGTTTTGATAATCAGAAATCTTTCTTTGTTTTTTAAGTTGTAAAGTCAAGGGTTTTCCAAGGGAGAATTATAGAGAGAGGATTACAGCACGGGATATTTTCTCATCGACGAAAAAATTCAGAAATTCGAACTTCGAGTTCAGGATCTTTATTACCTTAAATTAAAAACTTCCTCACAAAATCCCATCTCGTGATATCAATTTTTTCCCTCCATTTAACGAAACTGTAAATCGGTTTTCGAAGTGAGGAACAAAATACTAGAAACAATGGCATTAAAAGCAGTGACAGAGGAATACTGGCTCAATTTCTTTGATAAAACGGATCAAAATAAGGACGGAACCCTGTCCATTTCGGAACTAAAAAGGGCATTAGTCGAGGATTTTAATTGTACCGATTTATCGGATAACGAAATTGCAGTAAGCCTCATATTTCTCTCTCTCTCTCTCTCTCTCTCTCTCTCTCTCTCTCTCTCTCTCTCTCTCTCTCTCTCTCTCTCTCTCTCTCTCTCATGCATTTCTCTTATCTCTATTAGTGTACATTGTACGTTAGATATGACATATAAGGTGAATTATTTTTAAATAGCGGGGTCTATATTTTCATTTTTTAAAAAGATAGAAATATGTAACTGCAGGTGACCATCTATACTCTGTACTTAATTCTTTGCATCTTTGTTAATCCTCTCATTTGATCATAAACACAGTTTATCCCGCATTGCTTTCTTTTCTTTTATTCATTCGTGTAACTCTTTCGCATTAATTTAAATATGCATATGTACCAGCATCCATTTTCTTTAATCTTTCCATCCTTCAATTTGCTCACATATTTTCATGTTTAGATTTCCTCTTTCCTTGTAACACATTTTTATCTTTCTTTTTCCTACCCCTATTTTGTCTTATGTTTAACTATATTTTTCATATCGGTATATTAATTAATTTTCACTCCCTGTTTATTCTCTCTGTGTATATCTTTCTTTGAAATTAGACACTCTTAATCTAAGTATGAATATGTTCTTGATCAAACGAACAGAATTGGAAATTAATAAATGAAAAAATACAAGCCACACAGGTAAAAATACCGTTTAACCGGTGATTTTTTCGATGATCAAATTTTCGCTTTTTCGCGATCATTTTTTCATCACAAAATATTCAATACGCAGAAATTATATCCGGTATTTTTGCTATAAGAAACTCTTTAAATCGTAAAAAAAATGATTACCATAAAAATATATTTATGGTATTAATTTCCCTTGTGTCCGCCGACCATGCAATGATAAAATTCCCTTTATACCGATACCGAAACCGAGCTTTGAAACTAAATGTGTATGGTTTTACATAGATTATGTTCGTGTTATAATGAAATGTCCTTATGCATACAGACGTGTGTTTGTACAATACCTGTTGAAATCGGAAAATAATGTCCAGATACAGTCATTGAGAAAAACACCGGTATTTTGAAAGATTATATCAAAAAGATGTCACATCGAGATCAAACTCAAATTTAAATAATTGAATAGTTTCCATTACGAGAGAGAGAGAGAGAGAGAGAGAGAGAGAGAGAGAGAGAGAGAGAGAGAGAGAGAGAGAGAGAGAAGAGAGAGAGAGATGGCGCTAGAAAGCAAAGTGTGTTAACGATGTGTCAAGAAAACCTCTGAGGAGATAGGATCAATTTGCTGATTACAAAAACCTCAATACACTAATTTAGAAGCAATCCCAGAAGATGGAAATACCGTTTTGTGAAAGGAGCGCGCTAGGTGACATCAAAGTTGACGTTTATCTATAATACAACTACAAGCACGGAATAGTCCTTTACTTTAAGCATAGATTTGTATTTTGTGAAATTCTTGAAAGAAAACGAATATCTTTAATTGACAGTGACAATGCGTGAGAAATGTAGATAACAATCTACGATTCCAGAGTTCTTACAATTCAATTTTTCCCCCATGGCAACAAGCTATTCTTCGGTAAAACTATAAGTACAAAGCGCTCAAAATCTTTCTAGAACCACGTTACTTACAGTGGATCTCGTCACGTGGTCCGATTTGATTTTTGTTTTTCCTTCTACGGAGTTAAACACAAAAAGGAAAAGGACAAGAAAAAACACTTTAGGTGTTAATTACACTATACGCTGTATATAAACACTTTAGGTGTTAATTACACTATACGCTGTATATAAACACTTTAGGTGTTAATTACACTATACGCTGTATATGTAGAGTTACCAACCCCCGGCATGAAATTGGTATCCGTCAATCAACTGGCGAATGTCAGTGCATAAATACGAATTTAGTTATTTCATTCAGTTCCCGAAACTGAATTTAGGATGGCCACCCTGCCCCCCCCCCCCCCCAATCCCCATATTTTCCGGGTCTTTCATTATTTCAATACTGGTTTTACTATAATAATTAAAACATTCATATGTTTATGGAAAATATGCGAGGGTCATAATGTCATGTTAAATTGGTATAGGATTGCATTGATCCTAGCGGTCGGGTTATTTCATTGCGAGTCAGAGTGACCGAACCCTCGGGGATACACCATTTAAGTGTGCAACAAAAACACCATTTATCTTCAAAACAACACAGCAAAATAATATATTGATTACAACAAACGTACGAACAGGTTTTGGATTTTGATCAATACAAACTGGGGGTTGTTTGTCACTGATTATCTTTATTTTTTGCTGATTCAACCCCCTTCCCTCTTCTCTCTGAGCCCCCGGTCACGGCGAGGGTATAGGCTGAATAAACACTATACTAGTGCATGTAAATTAGGGAGGCAGGCTGAATGGTCAACAATTAACCATCTGATCTACCTAAAATTTTAATATACATGAATGATTTGTTTACCTATAAACCATTATTAAGTAAAGGAAAATTCCATATATTTTACCTTTAATATTTAAGTATTTTTCTACAATTTTATATAGAGCTCTTTTTCTAAAGGAGATCAATACAGTCCAAAAATGGCTACTACCATCGAGCCCTCTTAATGATACATGGTTTGTGAAGTTGACCAATAAGATTCATTTAATGTGCATGGTCAGCAAGTCCTATATAGGTAGAAAGCTTCAGAGGTGGGGCACTCTGAACTAGCAGTATTCTAATACATGTATGTGTCATGGTGTTTGAACTTATTTACCTTTGAAGTTTACACAATTTCCTGTTTTTGTTTTTTATAGGAGATGTTCAGGGACATTGACAAAAATGGAGATGGACAGATCACGAAGGAGGAATTCTTATCAGAAATGATGAAGACAGAGAGAAGGTATTTGACCTCATGAATGACCTTAATACGCGCTTTGACCTTGAACTCAAAGGTCGTCATTATACACGGAAAGGGGCTGTTTAGTTTTGTCCAACATATAGCTTCAATTTCAGAGAGAGAGAGAGAGAGAGAGAGAGAGAGAGAGAGAGAGAGAGAGAGAGAGAGAGAGAGAGAGAGAGAGAGAGAGAGTCATTTATTAAATCATACTTGATGAACCCTTTTTGACCAATCAATTTAAAAGCATAAATTCGTGACTGAAATCAGTTAGCAATGCGTTAACATCTCTTTATTCCCAGTACTTTGATTTTCTTTTATCAAAAAGTATAGCTTTCATGTCCCACAGAATAAGACATATAAAAGAGACCACGCTTTTAACCGTTGCTAGCTCCGAGTGGTATGGGACAACTCCATATTGTGACGTACTTCCTATCAAAATAAACAATAAAATCAAGTATAATTTTTGAGATATTTTCTCTTTCTCAAATAAATTACTTAACAGCGTAGTGCAATGGGTTTGAGCGTTAACTGTAAGTCATAACTTCGAATCTCGCTCGGGCTTTTATAATTTTTACCTTTCAAAAAGATTTTAACACGTAATTTTTGGTCAAATGTTGTAAAATTTGAAAATTCTAAAACGGTTAAAATATTTTGGTTATAATGTACTTTTATCCATATCAATATCGACAGGTGTCCCATGCCACCATAACAAGCTGTAGGGAGTGTCCAGGAAAGAAACTAAATGCAAACATAATGCATAAATAAAATAAATTATTTAACAAGATATAAATTCTATAAACTATAGATTACTCTTGGCTTTTGGAATCAAAACGAAATAATGTACTCCAGCAAGATAGAGCCTCAGTTAACGCCCCTTGTATTCTGGGACACGGCACCAAATCAAAAATAACTCAATTTTTTGAAACCTCTAGCACGCTGGAGAAGAAGATAACCACAAACACTATATAGATCAAACTGGAATTAGAACTCTGAAAGTTCAAAGAGACATGAATATACGAATTTAAATTATGTATATTCTTTAAACCAGGTTGAACTTCCTAGTTCTGGATTATTTAGATTAATCGCTACTTCCTGCTTTGTATTTTATTCGGTGTTGGCATTTCATTACTTTCTTCTCTTTTTTTTTTTTTTGCAGGACGGCGGTGAAGGAGGCTTTTCAGAAGATTGATAAGAACGGAGACGGGAAGCTTCAGAAAGCGGAAGTAGCGGCCGCTATTAGAGAAATCGGCCATTATACAGAAGACGAGATCGAGAAAATGATCAAAAAGGCAGACAAAAATAATGACGGTGTTATCGATTTGGGCGAATTCGAAAAAGAGGTGTATTAAAATTGTTTCTTTTTTTTCAATTCATGTTCGATTTACTTATTTCTTCTTTAATTATCATATAATATCACGAATTTGTCGTACGCATAAACTTTACATGTTTAGAAATATGTATCACTTGACTATTTCTTCTTTGGACATACAATGTGCAATTTTTCACCTATGATATTTGTAGCAATCCATCAATAACTTTTTTTTGCAGATTTGAATTTTTTATTCAAAATTATTATCAATTGTACCACGAGGCGTTATTACATCCCAGCTGTTGTCTAACGTTTGTTTTCTACTGTTACTATTCGTAGTTAGGAAGTCATTCCATTTACCTATAAATAAAAAAAATTAATAAAGTTTTCCTTTTCTTATATTTTTTATATTGCAAATAATTATACGCCTGTAGATTATATATAATGATAGATAAAGGTATAATACTGAAAATAACTGGTCTGGACATTGTCTACTAGTTAGTGCCGTCTGAGTCACAAACGATGGACTTTTCTCATCAAGAGGTAATGACATCTTTTCTGAAATAATGGGACCAAGTTTTGTATGCTCAAGTATATTCACAGTTTGTTCAAACCAGGAACAGTTGGGACCACAAACGGTGTTAAAATTTAAAAAATGAATAAAAGTAGTTTCAATGAAAAAAAAAAAAACCAAGAGGCCCATGGGTCACATCGCTCACCTGAGCAACAATAGCTTTTATGAAATCAGATTTATGGAGTCATTTACACAATATCTGGACAATGTACATGTAGAATAATCCCTGTATAAAAAGATTTTCAAATTTTTTCTTGAGATATTCTCATGTTGAACATCGAGCCCCTTTTTGTAACAGGAGGAGTTCAAAGTCATATCACATATTAAGTATTTCAATTCGCAAGAAGATCTTAAACAATAGTTCATATATTTATAAACCAACATCAAATTTTGAGCCGCTGGTTGGGCCCAAAAATTGCCCAGTCTAAGCATTGAGAATCAACAATATGTCAAGATGCTCGCTTATAAGTATATGTTATACCATGTACTTATAACATGTACTTATAACACGTACATGTTATACCAAGTAATGATACATTGTCATGTGAGTTTTTGAGAAAAAAAATAAAATTTCTTTTGTTTGTAAAAATTGGACCCCCCCCCCCCCAAAAAAAAAATAAAAATTAAATAAATAAATGTGGCCCCACCCTACCCTCGAAGAACACGATTTTGATAAACTTGAATCTACAAATCTGTGAATGCTTGCACCAGTGTTACAGGCGGTTGGTTTTTTTAAACAAAAATTCTATATATTCATATGTAATCATGACATGAACAAACTTGAATCTACCCTACCTGAGGATGCTTCCACACAAGTTACAGCTTTATTGGCTAATTGGTTTTTGAGAAGAAGATTGTTTGTTTACAGTGACCTTGGACTTAAAATGACGCACAACTCTAAGTCAAGGACATCACGATATATGAAAAATAAAATGACCTTCATGTATGAAATGGTCTGCCATGGTCTGTCATGGTACATGGGGTTATAGATACATGTAACAAGGCCATTGAGACTTTATCATTGGAGAAATATACGTTGAATTCAACACCTATAACAAAATCATATCAATGGATGAAAAACAGTCTCAATGCAGCAATTCTATGACCTTGACCTTTGAACCCATTAAAGCTGAATAATTGCAAGATACGCCATAATATCGTACACCAGGGAAGTGACAGTCTGTGAGAACAACTAGACATACTAGATATGTAATTTTGATGCGGTTTAATTCTGTTGATATCCATTTCGTATGATTATACAAATAATTAAACCTCGCCTGTGCCCCTCGGACTGGTCTGTGCGTCATTGATGAATTGTCTAGACTATATATAACAAATAAAGACACTGGAAAATGTACATATTAATGTGTCCAAGTCGTTGTATATAAAAACCAACAAATGATTAAAAAGAAATTATTTTGAACCGTAGATCTTTGAGAAAAAAAACAACTATCGATATTTTTTCTTATCATATGTCGAAAAGACACACCAATGCATTGTTTTAAAACTACTCGCCATAAAGGAATTTACCTTTTATAAATTCCGGCAATAAAGTTAAGAAAAACTTATCTGGCCGCCCTAATGTTTAAGAAAATGCTCACCTAAATGGTGGCATTGGGGGGTGGGGGGGGGGGGGGGGGGGGGACGGTTAGCCAACAATAAGAAAATGAACCCGTATTTTCCATAACATATCACTTGATTTCCCCATATCAAACCTTCATTGTATCAGAAAACAAAGTTATACATCTATGCATGGTCTTATAATTTATTTAAATTGATAAAGTAAAAAAATGTACTTTTAACAAAACCGTTTAAAAGCATTTTAAGTGCTTTCTTGACAATTACTTCTATGCGTATCATGTTTCAATAAACAGTTTTAGGAACAATCAATTAAGCATTGAAAAATGATACAATTTATCTTCAGGTTTATTCACTATTTGATCAAAATGTATAGAAACCAACGCACGCTAACTGTTATGGATTTTATAGCAATGCATTTCCCACATTTATTCCTGTAGCCTCTATTGCACCCTCGGGATCCAGTCCAGACTTAAAACAGAACTTTTAAAGGTGTAAACTGTCAAATTACTGGCTCTTTGGTCTGTCAATTAACCGGTTCCCTGCTAGACAATAGCACAGAATGTTCTCGATGGGACTTTTTATCATCAAGTTTCGCTCGTTAATACATGTGGTTTAAAGTTGAAAGGAGTTCTTTTTGGGGTAAACAGAGAGAGAGAGAGAGAGAGAGAGAGAGAGAAAGAGAAAGAGAGAGATTCATTGTCAAATTGAAAAAAAATTTGGCACAGACATTAGCTTTATCTTGTTATAAGATTATATGATCTTACGTTTAGAAACAACCTTAAACTCTTCTATATTGCTTTAAGTCTATATTTGAGGTTAATTGCAATCCTATTCTAAACAAACCTTGACCTTAAGAATTGAGAAATTTGACTAAGTATCCCTTTGACCCTGAACTTGTAAAATTCAAACAGACACCAATGTCATTCAGATATCACAGTTTATTAAAGGACACATTGTTGTTGAATGTATTAAGAAATATCACAGTACATCAACCACACAGCAGTTTGTATATAACATGAAGTATAAGTCTCAAATCCAAAATAATGCAATAAACATAATCATAAATCACCATTAAATATCATATTCAGCAGCACATCTTTAAAAACTATTTTAGTGAAAAATGTCTAATCTCAGAGAAAAAAAAAAATATAATTGAATGTTTCAATTATCAGGAAACAACCCATCCCTCATATTAGACTGTTTGCCCCCAAATTCTATCTGAAAAATGCAGATTTTCCAATATACAGTACCACACATTCTAAAATTAGACCAAACAATCTCTCATACAAAATAACCACTTATTCAAATTTTTCTTCTTTCATTCATCACATCCTTAATTATAAATGTCTCAGCCAGTACATACATCGTCCTGCACATAAGGAGGTCAAAAGGTCAAGTCACTTTTGGATTATCCAATGACAACACTCCTTTCAGGTGGCAAGAGGATCAATAAGGCAGGATCTCTTTGTAATGTCTCTTTCTATTGGCCGACGACTGTTGGTGTATGGCCTGCCTGAGACTGGGAGTAGTATTGCCCTTCCTCTCCTTTCATCTGTTTGTCTCTCTGTCTATTTTCTGGGCTGTCTCTCCGTCTGTCAATCAAAACCAAACATTCAGGAGATCAGAAGAACCAGTTAAAAAACATAAATAAAACATTCAAGATTCTCAAGGAAGGTCTCAACAGTCACTTCATTTTCCTATTTTGAAAATCTTTTTTATGTAAAGCACTATCTTACAATGTAACAATTTAAAGTTAGAACAAACGTCTGGGCAAGTAATTATAATTTTGCTATAACACATAATAAAATCTTATCTGATTCTTTTTGTCAAATAAATGTTTTGCAGTCTGAAAATAACTTTCAGCTCTAAAGTTACATGGTTACTAAAATTGAGGATGAAATAAAGTTCTACTATAAGGATTGAATTTAAAATACATTTAGACTCAAAAGTTACTGACCGTGAGGGGGGAGGAGGGATATGTTCCACATCTTCAGGCATCTGTTCTCCATCAGACATCACTTGGTTTTCTAAATTATACAGAATAAACAACATCAGGCCAGTTTTTAAAAGTTACTATATCGGTAAGTAAAGGGAGAGAAAATCAGCCATTTGGTGAAAGCATTGTGTTACAAAGAAATAAAGTTGATTAAGAAAATGTTTGTTACAAGATTGTCATATTAGACTAGAGTGATTCATAAAAATAATAAATCAGAAAGATGAAAGGGAGAGGGGGGGAGGGTGTCACTTACCATCGACAGACAGCATGGCAGTGCCCCGCCCACTGGGGGCGGATACAGTGTAGGAGAGGTAGTCCTTATCCACCATTCCCATCCCCCCAGCAGAGGTATTCACATTCAGGGCGGGAGTGGTGTTGGGCGGCGGCTTCTTTGGAATATCAGGCTTTAAGTAAAGCAAAAAAAAAACACATGAATTTTGGTTTCACATCTTGAAAATTCAAATCATTGCAGCAACTATGTAATATTGGTATAATAAATATGACATCATTAATGGCCTTTACAAATGCTGAATTTATACCATTTATAGGTTTTAGATAAATTTCTGACAAATTTCTGACAATATCTGTAGCTGGTGTAGGGTATTTGAATACCTTGCTAGACACAAAGAACTGAGTCTTGTGATTTTATTGGGAAGCAAAAAATTAGATTTGATATTTTTTCTTTACACTATTAATAAAGATCATGAAGAGTTATAGACAGTCCACTGTGGAAGCATAAGATTTCGTTGTGGCTCAATTTTCGTGGAATTCATGGTTACCCCTCATCCATGAATTAACATCCTCCATGAATTAATAAATTAGAGTTATAATGTCAAATTTCCTTTATAGGTATAAGATAATACACGAAATTAAGTCCCCACCAACCTGTAAAATTTAAGCAATCCATGAAAAATAATTGGCCCCCACGAATTTTAATTATTCCACAGTACTTACAATAACTGGTTTCCTTGGGTAAGACTGCTGTTTCTGTGGAACTATTCCTACTGGGGTATCCACCTTAAATTATCAAGAATAAATAATTAAGAAATTCTGATGATCCCTTAATCATTTAATACTTGCAATCACATGTATGAGTAAAAAAATTGTGTAACATCTGTGAAAATCTCATTTTAAAGAAGGACTGACAACAGCTAATAGACATATACCTATGGTATTTTTTGCAACTATATATTTTGCCATCATTTTCATTTTGCAAACAATTAAACTTGCAAAAAATATATCAATTCTTGTTTTCTTTATTTAGATTTTTAATATTGCAAAACATGACTGACAAAAACTAAAAACAAAAGGTTGCAGTACAGATTTTTCTCTCATTTTCTTTTATCATTGATGAATCCTTGTTGATATGATTGTTCATGCATCATTGACTCCTGAACACTTACGGCGTAACTAACTGCCGCGTGATGCAGTGCAGCAGCTTGCCTCTGTAGAGTCTGTCTGATGTAGCTCTCATCCTTCAGGGCATGCAAACTAAAAAAAAAAAAAAACTACTCACTCAATCACTCCAAACTTTGCATCAATAAAAACAAACCAGCTCAAAACATTGCATCGATGGCATGGTAATTTGCATGGCTGATAAACGAGACAAACTGAGCAGAAATCAAATCTGTAATCAGTCAAACACACAAACCTCTCACACCAACAGCTAATAATGTCCCTGGTGCATCGTGAAAACTCAAAAACAAGCTTCCACAAGAATAAAAATTTGCATTGTGATTACATGCTTTGACAATGATTCAAGTATTAATGAAATAGCAAGCTTTTGAAGTGATGCCTCTTTCCTGGTTTGAGCACTTTATCTAATAGAAATACAATATTTGGATGGGCATTTTCGATTTGTTTTTGTTATCAGAAATGTGTGAGCCCAAATATGATTGGTTGCAAATCTCAACAAAACATTGATGGCTTGCTTACATTAAGGCTAGTTGCATTATATCATCAAAATATCAAATCTACCTTTTAATCAAATTAAAATAAAAAAAGAATCAAATTAAGAGATATCTAATAAATCCCACAATTACTTAGAATGAAAATCATGTACATTTGAGTTTTATTCACAAAGGTAATGAACAATTTTTCAGGTTGTGGATCAAGGTCATCTATTTATTTCTTTAAAGTTATTATAAACATTTGTTGTTTCAATTAAAAGACTATTAAAATTTCTTACAATGTGAAGGTCATACCTCTGTTGTAATATTGTAAAGGTCATACCTCTGTTGTAATATTGTAAAGGTCATACCTCTTTTGTAAAATTGTAAAGGTCATACTACTGTTGTGATATTGTTAAGATCATACTTCTGTTGTAATATTGTAAAGGTCATATACCTCTGTTGTAATATTGTAAAGATCATACCTCTGTTGTAATATTGCAAACTTCTTTTCCCAGGTACGATGGATTCTCTCAATTTCTTTTTTCAATCTTAAAGAATAGAAGAATAGCCAAATATAAAACATCTGCATCAAATCAAATACAGTAGTAAAGTAATTTTTAATTATGGGTTTTAAATTACAATCTTTTCTTTTGTTTATTTGTTAACAACTTTTATAACACTAGTAACAAGCAATACTTTTATTACAATGGGTTACAAGCAATACTTTTATTACAATGGGTTACAAGCAATACTTTAATTACAATGGGTTACAAGCAATACTTTTACTACAATGGGTCGGAATCACTTTTTGTTCAGAAATTACATGTTTAAATCCTTCTTAATGGTGCAAGCCCTGAATGAATTTAACACAATCAACTGGTAAATAAACATGCAGTAAAATGTGTACAGGTTAGGTCAGTCCTGTGTGGGGTCATCCAGAACAACTATCAATGTCAGTAGCTTTCATCTATTGAAGAAGTGACCCACCCGTGTGCATTGAAGTGTAACTAAGTGTAACTAATGCCTTGTATGACCAGTTACTGTGTACAAGAGAGGGCCCTCAACAGGTGTAAGAGGGTGGGAAATCATTGTTACATGGTCACAATCCTATCAGATTAACCGAAATTGACATTTTTTTCTATCAGATTATCAGAAAAAAATATTAAGGAATATATAAGAAATGGTTGGTGTTTTATCATTATATCAGAATAACCAAAATATCAATTTAACCGCTATCGGATTAAGTGGAACCCTCTGTACTTCAATTACAATGTGTTAGATGCAATACCTTAGAATTTCATCCCTCAGCTTTTGTTCCACCTTCCTATATTTTTCTACATCAACTTCTTCCTGAGATTTTGTATTGTTCTTTTTCCTCTCCTAAAAAAAGAGACTCTTTTAAAGTGGCTGTGTAATATGTCTTATAAAACACTTACTGGTACTTGTTGATACCGTAATCTCACATACCTAAATTCTATTTTAAATTTCTATCATGACCCATTAATTCATAATAAGAATATGATGTTCAAATTCCAATAACAAACACATATTTTTAGCTGTTTAATTTTTTCTCCTAGAAACTTTGTATGTCTCACTGATCTAACAATTGATTTGATTGCTAACCAGTTGATCCCTAAGCTTATCATACATATATCATTATCTTATGGATCTGAAATGACTTTTCAAGGTTTTGTAGAAATTCAATATTTCATTTAGCAATGTCATTCCTTAATCCTACTTTGTAGAATTACTTGCAACTTATCAAACACTGTCATTGGTTTCATTCCATTAGATAATTTATATAAACAAGTCACTAATTGAAAATAGAATCCACTCAAGATAGAAATAAATTCAAATGTAAAGAAAAGGACAGTTTTGTTCTACTTCTCCAGATAAAGAAAACAAAAGAAAATGAAAACTAGCACATTTTTTCTATGTCAATATTAATGAAGTTAAATTGATAACATGATATTGTTTTCATTCATTCTTAGTGATTTTCTTCAAAAACCATCAACTTATTATTTCAAAGTTCTTGATTGCAAAATTGAGAGAAACAAAAAATAAAAATAATAATAGCTACAGTCAAATTGAAATAAGATTTGAATCTTGTAGAATGTAAGATCAAGATTTCCAGTAAAAAAATTGTGCTCAAGAGGTGCATGAGGTTGTACAATTGATAGAATTCAAAATCAATTACGAGGTACTGAAGTTTGATGTCATTATACCTAACAAACTTTATATCAAAATTTAAAAGAATAAGTTATGAATAGATAATTATTTGTGTTTGTGCATATGATTGACCAGTGTAATGAATTACTGAATTTCATTCAAGAAACAGACTAGTCCTTTACCACTGCATAACAAGACATACCACCTAAAACTGACTCACACTTTTGTGATACTGTGTAAAGCTTGGGGCCTGAATATTACAATAAAAACATCAATTGTGATATTAATTTCAATAAAGCATACAACATGTTGGATTGATTGACAAACTAGTTATGGTGCCATGACAAGGATCCTTGAACCATAAATATGGTTTTAATGATTGATGAGATTTTAATCCTGCTAAAAAGGATATTTTCTCACTTCAAAATTATGAATCTTTTATTTTGGTAATTGAAATGATCTTTACCATTGATAAGCCAGTTCTCTCTCCATTTAATACTGTAGTAAATATGATCCCAATACCTTTATTTGACAGAAGATGAACCCCTTCCTTTTTAAAGCAGGTGACTCCCCTTCCTGTATTTTTATGATAGATAAGCCCCCTCTTCACATTAATGGAAGATAAGCCCCCCCCCCCCCCCACTTCCATATTATAGTATATAGTAGATGGTCTTCTCTTCTTTATTATAAGGTACATGAGCCCCCTCCTTACATTTTAAGGTACATAAGCCCACTCCTTACAGTTTACGGTACATGAGCCTGCTCCTTACAGTTTACAGTTTAAGGTGCATGAGCCTGCTCCTTACAGTTTACAGTTTAAGATACATGAGCCTGATCCTTACAGTTTATGGTACATGAGTCCCCTCCTTACAGTTTAAGGTACATGAGCCCCCTCCCTACAGTTTACGGTACATGAGCCCCCTCCTTACAGTTTAAGGTACATGAACCCCCTCCTTACAGTGTAAGGTACATGAGCCCCTCTCTTTACCTGCATCAACTCCTGCTCCAGCAGTTTTTTCTGGTCCATCAACAGCTTCAGCTTGCTGCTCTCTGCCTCCTTCAGAGATTTTGCCTCCTCATTCTTAGCATTCTCTGCCTGAACACAAAATACAAATAAATAATAAACTGATAGATATAACTTGTTGTAGTTTTATAGTTTTATATTGTCTGAGCAATTCAATATTATAAAGATTATATAAAAGTGAAAGAAAATGCACAAGAATTGTACATGTATAAAATGTTGAACATAACATGTTTTAACACTTTACAAATTCAAAATCAAAATGATCAATATTTCGATAATTTTTAAAAAGTATTAACAATATATACCAAATAAATAAAAGATTCAGCAACAATATCAAATTCACTTTGACAATGCTCTCCTGATACTGTAAAATCTTGCCTCACAAAGTGATATTCAATATTCACTTATTAGTAAATACTGTATACAGGGACATATTCACCCCCGAATTTAAGACAGGGCAAATTCTAATGTTTCAAATTATCTCGATCTCTTTAAACACAACTGTGTCAGGGCAAATTCAAGACGGGGCGAAACTATTTGCAAGTAGAAGGGCGAAAATAACCCTGTATACAGTATACATATATAAGTATATTGTACTTGACCTCTTCCTTGGCTCTCCTGATCTGTTCATCCATCATTCTCTGCATCTCCTGTTTCTGTTTGGCTAACTATAAAATAATTTTTTAAAAATAAAACATCTACACCTACATCTATTACATCAAATGAAAACTTAATATTGAGAAAAGTCAAGTTCTGTGACAGAGAAAAAAAAATCACTTATTAATCTTTATCTACAAAATTTAATTTTTAGATAATATGTTGTTCTCATTTTTAAGGTAGATTAGTTCTTCAATCTTTAATACTATCAGAATGTATTTCAAAAATGTTTATCTTAATTATCTTATGATACATACGAATGTTTTTGTTTCCGTTTCAAATTTGATTTTTATAAAATTTGAATACACTTCATCACACACTTGCAAACTCTCACCAATTGTCATGCATGCATTCAAATACATGCAGAGACATAAGGGAAAGCTACATATATATATACAGTACAGCCACCTCATTAGTTAGAAAGTTAGTAATGGGGGTGGGGGTATTATCAAATTTATATAGGAGAAATTTTCATTCATTTTGTTTTTTACAAGGATGGGGGGTTTACCTCATAATTCTTTCCAAAAATTCCTATTTTTATAGTACTCATAGAACATATGAAGCAGAATATATTTCATGCAGGTTTGCTGGACATAAAAAATTGTGGTTTGAAACTCAAGCTTATTGGGAATAAAAAATATGTGTTCAAAGAGACATAATGCCGTGTAAAGTGTATTGCAATCAAGCATTGGTTAGTAATTTTGATTGAAAATGCTTTATGATAAATTCAATATTATTGAGGGGCAGTCTTGACTATGAAATCAATATATCCTACTTTTAATCTTAATAGATTATTATAACCCATAAAATAAATTTTAAACAGAATTGAACTCTGTTGATATTGCTTTTAATATAATATATACATGTATTTCATGTCATTTTGATTTGATCATCCAGTGAAACATGATCGTGTTGATTTTGAATTGTGAAAAAAAAAATCACCATGAAAACTAATTTACCACAGTGACATTGAATTCCCATACTTACTTTTTTTCACTTAAAATGTGAAAGATATTTGATACCCATTCATACTTCCTCACACAAGTTTTCATTATTTCACATTTTGAATAAAAACACAGGTGTTGAAATAGGTGTCAGGTAATTCAATTTAATTTCCAGTTAATATGATGAAAGTGAAGCCATTCCATGCGTATATGATTAAATTGTTGTTGATTGTTAACCATGAGTTTCTTGGATAAATTGAAGGGAAGGCGTGAAATATGAGCAGACATTGTTATTAAATTTTTCTTAATATAGAAACATCTGATTATATGGCAAGTGTTAGTTTGTATACAAATTCGGATATATATGGCAAATGATGAGGTGTGCAAAACTTACATCTGAGTTCTGTAAGGAACAGATAATGAACAAATTAAAATATATGTTGAAACACAGGTATCAAAGCCACAGTAAAAACATAGCAATATATAGAATACTCATTTCTAATGAAAAACTACAACAAGAGAAATCCTGTGAAAACTCATAATTCAAATAAACTACAAAACATTTCATTTTCTCTTAAAAAACTTAATTAATTCAACCAAATATCTCTCCCTTTATTATCTGGATAACTAATGCATGGCAAATATCATATCATATCTACCATAAATCTTAATGGAAATCTAGACTAACAGAAATTTTCTGTCATAAAAAGTACTTTCTAAAACTTTTTTTTTAAATTACCAAATTAATTATGCAGCTTAATAATAAAATCATGCCCATTTTTATAATATTAATCAAAGAAAATACCCATATATTGACATTGTTTAGAAATAGATGACGAAAATTTTGGCTTCCATTCATTATTTCTGATTAATATTTAATACAACTTGATATTAAGGCACTCTGTGATTAAAGTATCACTCCTAACAGTGTATGTTATTCTTTTGGGTGTGTAGTAATATATTAATCATAATTGTTATAATATCTGAACTTGATTTGTTTTGGTCCAATCTTTAGTTAAGGTGGTATGGGCCACCTCCATATTGTGACATACTTCCTATTGAAATTAACAGTAAAATCAGCATAGAGCAGTGGGTAAGTCGAGTCATGAGTTTGAATAATGCTGGCACTTTTATTTTTTATACCTCTTCAAATATTTTTAAAACTTATTTTTTGGTCAAATATTGACAATTTTGAAAATTCTAAACCAATGAATCTTTTGATTATAATCTACTTTAATCCACATTAATATTGACATGTGTCCCATACCAACTTAAAACTACTAGCACAATTTTTATGTTAAAATTCATCTAGCATGGATTTTCTTGACCACATTGATATGGCAGCTAAACAACATAATAGTCTGGCTAAACATGCAAAATGCACTCTTATATAATCAATCTATGCACACAAACAAAAGATCAATATGTAATCATAATCATAATTTTAAAAAAATATTAAATGCACACAAAGGGTGATAACTACAAGGGTTTTCAAGTAGAAGTACTTGTAATAAATCAATCAACACACAACTGATTGTTAATTGATATAAACTACAATCTTAAGGTTGTGTATATTACCAGAGCTTCTGCCTGAAAAAAAAATGAAATAACCAACAAATTTAATATTTGTGAGTAAACTCATGAAGGGTGCTTAAAAAATTATATCATGCAGAATAGAGTTTAGACAGGTAAAAGGGAGATAACTTATCTAACGTAAAAATCTAAGAATATATTATTTGGTAATAATGAAAAGCATGTATTTAATTTGCAAAAATATCAAAGGCTGAGCTTTAATTGTAGAATTAAAGATTTTTGGAAAATGGTAAAAAAAGCAAAGTTACAGTAATAATTTTACAGTCATAATTTTGGGAGAAAATGACACTGACTGGTTATAATAATATACTGACAGAATATGAAAGATGTGTACACTTGCAACTGTAAAACTGAATTGTTAAAAATTATGTGTGACAAATGTAAGATAAACCATGTGACCTCTCTTTGCATATATTAGATCAAAGGTTTGTTGAATAAAAATCCATACAATTTGGGTAGTGAGGTGATAAAAGTTGCATAAGTACTGGGTAGATGAATGAATATACATTATTACGTTCAAACAGTTTTGCAGGTATTCATATTTAAAATTTTTTGTAACAAATCAAAGGACTGAAAGTACTGAGAGGCACATATCATTGAAAAGTTGCCTTTTCCTGTAAATTTTTTTAAAATGTATAAAAAGAAATAAATAATTAGGCAGGGTGTATGTTGTAGTGAGTAACAGAGATAATCAATATTTTGTTAAAAATCTGACAAAATCATTAGTTCAATGAAGTTTGCAGCATACAAGTGGAATTTTTTTGGGAGATGCATAGAAAAGTTAGGATACAACGAGAAGATTGAGGGAAATATGCATTTCTTAATAACAATAACAATTTCTTATGATTATAGCTGGAATAATGGTGAATACAAAAAGAAAGGGAGAAAAATAATAGGTTTACCTCGAGAGCCATCTAAAACAGGTTCATTTAGAAAAATTGTCAAATACCTTTGTTATCAATGATAGTCAATTGTTTTTAAAAAGAAAATTGAACAACATGATTAAAATAACTGCCTAAAAACAAGAAAAATTCAATGAAAACACTCCTGTTTTTATTGACTTTCATGTTATAGGTGTAAAGAAAATATGAAAAGGCAGATTGCAGGTTATCTACACAAAAATGTATCATTTTTGTATCACTTGAAAAATAATGATTCCATATTATGCAACAAACACATATATAACAAATGAATATCATCCAATATAAGCACATGCTGTGTGTTTGTTTTATAAAAACAAGTCTCATAATTATAATTATGTGGAGAAAATAACTCGAAATGAATCTATACCATAACTATGCAATTTCAAACTTAGTCCACTAAATGAAACAACTAAAAAAACCAGTTATCTTACCTGATTTTTGGAGGACTGTTTCTCTTTCTCTGCCAATTTCTTTGTTTCATCAGCTTCATACTTCAGCTAGAAACAATAAGAAATTGATTATTGGTAAAGATATTTTCCTTTGTATACTTATAAATACTTCAATCTTTCAGCTATTAAATGAAGAATATTAAAAATCAACCCTTTATCAATAAAGCATCATAGACTGTGCACATGAGTTCCTATGTAACTCAATTCATTTCAGATGTTCTAGTATTTTCTAGCAATTTTACTTTCAATATTGCTGACATCATCATGAATTAGATATGAATAAAGGGAATTTCATATCTCTGTTTCCATTTACTCTTTTCTCTATCTATATACACTAACATACATTTTTTGCTCATTTTTGACATGCATGACAGGTTATAGGATGCAAAATGTATGGTACTATAGTCAAATATGTACTGTATACAGGGTTATTTTCGTCCCATGTAATTTTCGCCGCTTACATTTGCAAACAGTTTCGCCCGGTCTTGAATTCGCCAAGACACAGTTGTGTTTGAAGAGAGATAATTCGAGACATTGGAATTCACCCAGTCTTTAATTTGCCTGCTGAACGAGGGTGAAAGAGGCGAAAATAAAACGGGGGCAAATATTTCCCAGTATACAGTATTACTTTTCATGAATACATACATGAAAGTTTTTTTGGTTTTTTTTTTACATGTGTTGACCTACCAACTAGATAACAGTGTTGATCTTATTGGAAATGCAATTTTTATATAAAATACAGAACATGCATGCACGTAAAGTATAAACAGGTTGCCAAGGAATAAAATATTTACAATTGCCACATTAATTATGATATATATGATATCTTAAATTCCACGTTCTCCATATCACAATATTTTGTTTCTTCTTTATCCACACCATACCTGTTCTACCATGATCTTCTCTTTTTCCAGATTAGAATTCAATTCATTAATCTGCTCCGCTGCAAAAGTAAACAAATTGCCATGTCCAATTATTTTTGTTCTGCAACCAATGAATTTTAAGACCTTTGATTCAAATATGGCATGTCTATTAATTACTCTGCATCCTGAGAATGATTCTATTGCATCGTACTCAGTGAGTAACCAATTTCACTTCAGATTAGAACTGTTTTAACAAGAGCTTGGACTTTCAGTGGGATGTTACTTTCTACCGGTAGTTTGCGCATCAAAACAAGCTCTCAAATATTGACCTCCTTTCTTCTAATTGCTAAGAGGAGCTCATTAATATTCATAGACTGTCAAAACTGGAGAGTTGCTTGCAAAGATCTGCTCTTTTGTGTGAAATTTACACTGTTTGAACGAAATATACATGATGTCATCCCTGAATGAAGTGTCATTGCATTCAATATCTTCATATCTACTAGCTGATGACTGGACAGTGAACCATGAGTAGACCCCGCCTTCATCAAATTAGAGTTTGTCATGTACTGCCTAAAGTCCAAACTCTTAATTGTTAAAACGGTTCTATAAAGAAATGGCTTTGAAATTACCTAACCAAAGGATTTAAGCTCTAGGGTCACAAGGTATTAAAAAGTTTAAAAACTTAGATAAAAAAACACAAGTAAAATTTCAAGTTGCTCTTTCAGTAAATATTGTTCCTTTGAGTGACTGACTTACTGAGGCTGAGGTTTTCATTCTCCTTTGTCTAGTGCCTCCTCGAGGAAAAACACAAATAATATTTTAAGTTGCTTGTTCAATAAACATTGTTCCTTTGAGTGATTGACTTACAGAGGCTGAGGTTTTCGTTCTCCTTGATGTCTAGTGCCTCCTCGAGGCGATCCACGCGTCTGTGGAGGCCGTCACACTCCTCCTTCAATGCCTCAAACTCCTCATTGACCTCGGGAGATTTAGATTTCACAGACAGCTCCTCAATCTGAAAGCATCACAGATTTACACAATTAGCCGCATGATTTGGCAAGCAGGTTTAAAAAAGACATTTTAATGAACCGGTACTTGTATATGCTATAATAATATTAACAAAATCAACAGACATTTTTTAGGTAAAATTATTCAAAATAATTCATAAATTTGATTTGGTATTATTTCAATAAAAAATTATTATCATGTGCTGGTTTCATTCTTATTTACAATTACTTATTATACTAAGTAAAAATTATCAATCATTTCCTGAACATATTGAGATAAACATTTTTAAACACCAGGCATTCAATTAATTTTAGTAGAAAAATTATACACCTATACCACTTTCACTGCAAACAATGTCTATATAAAAATCATAACAATAAATTAATGCTACATGTATAACCACAAGCTGAATGGCTACATACTCGATATATTTATATATATGCAAACTGAATGCATCACTACATGAAACAGTACATTTAAGAGGGCTCGATGGTTGAGGCCATTTTTAAACTACATTGGTCTTCTTTAGAAAAAGAGCTCTTTCTGAAAATATAGGAAAATATCAAAATTTGAAAGATAAAATGTATGGATTTTTTCTTTGCTTATTTATAGTTTATAGCTTAACAAATCATATTTTTATAATTTTAGGTAGATCTGATGGTTAATTTGTTGATCATCCAGCCTCCTTAAACTTTGCTTTCCTGCTAAATGTACTGACAAAAAAGCCCAGCTGATGCTCAAGCTTGAACTGTACTGTAGTTAACATTGTTTTTTTCATATTGTTATCATATCAAAATAACTTTACAGTATTGCATCCAGTATGTGTATCAAATATTTCCCCATATTATCCATTTGTGTATAATATTCCCAAACACATGCTGAAAACCCTTTGCCTTGAAGAATGACCAACGATCAACGAACAGGTGCATGTGCTTTTGATTAAAATCTTTGTTTCAAAGCCAACTTTTTTTTTACCACTTCTTGGAATGGTTGAAATTGGACTGTCTGAGTTCCTTTTGATTCTAAAACTACTTGTATTTCCTCTTGTATTTCTGTATTATCATTCTGAAAATTCAATTCTAAGAAAATCGATTTGTATTTCAATATTGGTATTATAAAGAGTAATGAACTGCATGTTATGAGTGTTTGATATAACACTTACATGTATGTGGAACAAATTTTTAAGGGGTAAACAATGGGGTAAAGAGTCAAGTAATATAATACGCTGTTAGAATGTACATTATAATGCAAAAGCATAAAAAAAAAATATGGTTACCTACAAAGAGATGTTGAAAGAGAGTTAATATGTCCAAAGTAAGTTTTAAGCTACAAAATTATTGAGATACATACAGTACACAAGGACATGTCCAAACATTATTACATAATTGGTGTTAGAATGGAATGAATCCTTAGTACAATATACATGAATTACACAGGTGTCACACCTATAACATTGGAGTTAGACTGGAATGAGTTCCTATTACAAAACACATTTACCACACAGACGCCACATCTTTAACATTGGAATCAAACTTAAATGAGTTTCTATTGCAATACACATTACACACAGGTGACGTACCACAGGTGGCATCTTGTTCTGTTTTTTGGGGGGTGGTTTTGGTGAGGGCGGAGGGGAGGGGGAGGGGGATTTAGCTTTTGGTGGGGGTGGGGGACGCTCTTTGGGGGGTGATGCCTCCTTTTTCTTCTTTTTCGCTTCCTGTAGTGCCAAAATTAGTAGAGTGAAAATCCAGATTGAAAGTGATATTATTCAGCAAGAAAGAAAGAGAGTTGAACACTTTGTACCAGTATTTTATGCTGAATTGAGATAATAACATCTTAACTGTCAAATGTCTTTGATATATTATTATTAGTTCTGCAAAATATGTTCAACTATGCCATACCTTAATGGCCATCAACTAACTTCAAATTTAACTTGTAAATAATTTTCTTTGACTTGTTTCAAATTGGATGAAGATTCAATTACCAATTTAAATTGTGGATCCAATCTTTTTGGGGTGTATTACACTTCAAAAATAGTTGTTGTTTTTAACTATATATCATCCCATTTTTCATTTTCATGACCAAATTGATCAAATGTCTGGTGAGAGAGAGAGAGAGAGAGAGAGAGAGAGAGAGAGAGAGCAACAATAAGTCAATCTGAATGTTTAATGTAGGATAGTATATTGAGTGCCATACTGACATTTAAGTCCATGTTTACACCAGAATTAATAGTTCATGCAAAGTCATATAAGAAATAAAATCATAGATATGTTGATATAAGAGAGAGAAAAAAATTGTGCATCCACAACATATCAATACAGTTAACATGTACCATAATCCCAAAATATAAGAAATAAATGAAGGGGAAAGGTTTGTTAATGAGAGAGATTGTGTGTGTGATTTTTTTATATCATATTTCACAGTATTAGTTGAAGAGTTGTTAAGACACCCTGAAATCCATTCATTACCAGAGAAGGAACTGGGGACCCGGCCGTTGTGTTTGATGGTCGATCGGAGGAAATGTCCGGCTAATCAAAAATAATCAAAGCAGTTCTACAGAAAAAGCTGGCTATATAGCATTCTATATTTATAGTACATAGCTCTATATAAAAATTTTTTTGAAGCATGATATAGCAGTATTATAAAATTCTACTTTTATTTGCATTGTTTAAGACTGCAAAATAGTGCAGCTACCAGTTTAACGACTTTTTAGCGAATGAAAAATTAAAACATATCATAAATTAACCCAATATAAATATAAAATCAATGATTCAGAAAATCAAAATTATCTTTTTAATAGTAATTTTTTCCAAAGTTTATGTTTAATTTAAAAAATTGGGTTTATTTAAAAAAAAAAAAAAAAAGGATATAAAAAAAATCTGTAAATTCAATATACAATTTCTAATCAAATCAAGTGCAATCTATATGTGTAGCAGCTAGGATTTCTAACAAGCATTGTTCTCATAATCCATACAATTTAAACAATTTTACTCTTTACAAATAGGTATCTTCGATTGATATTTAAATTTAAATTCTTGATCACTTCGATGGAATGAAAAAAATAAATTATATAAACTACGCCTATTATTTAAAAAAAATTATGAGAAATTCTTTAACAATGAACTCAAAATGAAAAAACATCTTAATAATTTTAATCCATAAAGTAACAAATGTGATTTGATGACAAACTTACGCTTTCGACTTCACTGTTGCGCCGTTGTTGGAACTGAGCCAGCTGCATTTTGAGCATCTGTATGACGGTCTCGTTCCTCTCTATGGTGGCCTGCATCTCCTTGTGTTTCTCATCATGCTTACCCTGCCCTTCTTCCTGTTTCCGTTTCTCTTTCTTTATCTTGGATTCCAAGTTTTTCTGTGTTTGATATTAAATAAAGTTTAGTTAAAAATACAATTTTGCATACCTGGTTCAATAAAACATAGGCTTATAGCGAAGTGCAAAGATTAACTAATTTTGATTCTTTATTAGCATGATTTGTTATAACCATTAAAGTTCTTGATGAATTTTAAGACTATGGGAAATAAGACTGGCCTTTGCTGTAAGTGCATTTATTGATATCTGTGTGTGCATGAATATTTAGTTTTTCGTTACTGATTATAATGTCTATGATTATGAATATGGGTATATGGAATATGGAATAATACTCTGTGCTAAAATGTGAGATATTTGATTTTTGAGAATTGATACCCAATAATCTAGATTTAAAATATTCTAGGCCAAAATCAGTCACTTTTTTGCAAAGGAACCAATGAATTATTATTAATTATCTTTGATTTGATATTCACTGAGAAATTTTTACTGTTCAGTAAAACAATTATATGCAAAAACCTCAAGAGTTAAATTACTGTTTTATGTACAGACAAAGCAGGAATTTAACAAGAACCTCAGGGTTGGGGGTGTAACAGTAGGACTTACATTATATAGTACAGCCACCCTGGCAATAGCATCAGACAGCTGTTGTCTGAAGGCTCTCCTAACTGTGGTCACTCTCTAAAAAAGAAGATTAACAAAGTCATTAAGAAGATTCATGATTCAATTAATAACAAAAGGATGACAATAGCACACTTTTCAAAATCAATGGGATGATTTCTAAAATGCATGGACTGATTGAGTGATTGATTGATTGATTGATTGATTGATTGATTAATTTACATCCCTATAGAAAATCATTCATGATCATGCACAGGCATTCATGATCATGCAAAACTATCCTAGGGAGACATAACAATGAGCCTCCATCTGGCTGATAAAAGATATACTGGTCAATCAATTCTACATGTTGTTATAATAATACAAATTCATACCAGTATTATATTCATTAACTTTGAAATACTGAAATTAATTTGAGTTTTAACAGTTATGTGTTATTTCAGTTGTCAAATATAATGCAACAACTATATTTTTACAAATTTGATAAAATACTGAATTTGTTTCAGTAATAATACTTTATTTTTTTCACTTATTAGACAAGCTTTGCATCTGTTATACGATACAATTGCTGTATCTACTGTTATATAGTGTCAAAAAAATTTGCAACTTAAAAAAACATGGTGAATACATGTAACATATCTTCACATTTTATATAGGTCAAAGATTGTTTACTCACATCTTCATGAATTCTCTCTAGTTCTCTCACTTTTTCATTTATTCTGACATATCTGTGATAAAAGAATCAATATGATAACAAATAAATAACTGGTAAATATATATGACTCTAAAAACAACAAATTCAACAAAAATCTGATTTTTGTCACAACACAATTTTTATAAAACATTATCTCCATTTATAAATTAATTATTAAGTAATTTTTCAAGTTAGATAAATCTGTTGTCTTTTAATCATTGTAAATGGATCCGATATTCAGCTCAAGTTTGAGGGGAGTGATTGTCCTGACAGTGCTATGGATGACCTTGAAGGAGCACTACAGTTCACATTGCTTCAATATTCAACATAAACTCCAGTGCTATGGATGACCCTCCTTAGTCCTATAGAAGCTAATCATAAGACTTACAGTTCCAGACTTTTCTCTTGTAGCTTGGACTCATAGTCTGCCTGCATCACATGCTTGGTCAGGTTGATGTCTCGACGGAGATTGGTCACATCCTAAAACAATGAACAAATTGTTAATTCATGAATCTACATTTAAATCTTTTATGAGGGATTACCCTCTGACCACAGACAAATAGATGGACACTTATTGTTGAGGAAATTTGTTGTTGAGAATACAGCATGATTAATGATGTCAGATGATATAAATATGAGGGCATTCGTTGTTGATGTCATATATAAATATGAGAACACTGATTGTTGAGGGAAATGGGTGTTTAGGACATTCAATTTGTTTTGGACATTTGTTGTTGAGGTCAGTGGTTGTTGAAGACAGTGGTGTTGTAAACAAATGTTTATGAGAATAAGTCTGGTTGTTGAGGACACTGGTTGTTGAGGACAATGGTTGCTGAGAACACTGGTTGCTGAGGACACTGGTGTTGTAAACAAATATTTATGAGGACAATAAGTCTAGTTGTTGAGGACGATGGTTGTTGAAGACATTGTCTAGTTGTTGAGGACGATGGTTGTTGAAGACATTGGTTGTTGAGGACAATGGTTGTTGAGGACAATGTTTATTGAGGGCACCGGTTGTTGAAGACACTGGTCATTACCTGTAGAAGGATTTGCATGACCTCCGTCATTTCCTTGAGGTCCACAACCTCGGTGACCTCTGTCTGAGAACATCTGTCTAGTGTGAAGAACCCCACCTTGTGCTGGTCAGCAATGTTAGGCCTGCAAAAGGAAGGTCCATGTATCAATGTCAATGTGTGCAAATGAAAAAAAACCCACACAACTATTAATGCTTATGCAGAACAATTTATTTGATATCCATAAATACTTCAGGGTTCAAAAGATATCACTATAAATATAAAATATTCAAAGATTTCTTGTTTGAAACACCTCAATATTTTTGTTTCGAAAGAAAATAGATTTCTTTAATACAACATCTTTGCTAGCCAAGGGTTTTCGGTCTACTCTGCTCCCGAATCCTTGGCAGATCTCATTATGAAAACTTGGTGATGCGGTGGCACTATCTGGCGAATAACTACAGTTGCGCCTCATGCAACTTTACATTTTAATCCAATGAAATAAAGGCTTATTTACACTCTTCGGAATAAATAATAACTTGAAAATACATCAACTGGCAGGTCACGGTAAAGAAAATACGTATTATTTAATACGAATTAAGCTATATAACCTAGAGATGTAATTTTTTATTAATATGATCGTAATGTTTGTTTGGACATGTAGTTGGGGGTAAAAAGTCGCTGATATATAAGCATTCATGTCATAAAATCAGGTATCGTCATCATGAAAGTTGTGGGAACAAGACATTAAAAAAATACACAGTCTGTTGAAAGTCTTAATTAAGCAAAACCTATTAATAAGGGATTTGCTAATACTATCATTGGGGAGGCACTTGTGTCAAACTTTTTAATTTAAAGCAATGTTTCACCAAAGACCACACCTGATGTTCACACTACAGACTCGACATATTTACAAAGACAGTCTATTTACAAAGCGAGTGTTTTAAATGTTGCGATTGGATCAGCTACTCACAGCTGCAGCCAATCATAAAATAGAACTTGTCACTGAGTTTCCGTAATGAGATCTGCCAAGGGTTTATGGGAAGTGGAGTTGACTGAAAACCCTTGGCTGGCAAAGATGAAATACAAAGACTTATAATGGGAACTGATATATATATATATATATATATATATATATATATATATATATATATATATATATATATATATATATATATATATATATATATTATTTATTCCAAAGTTCTCTGTACCTCTTTCAGTTTACGCTTGATCCATATCATATGGGTACTTTAATTTCATTTGAGATGTAAAATCACTTTTGACTGTTTAGTTTTGGCCTAGCTGCATTCTTAAACCTGACACGATGAAGGGGTTTTAATTTATTTTAAATATTTTTCATACTATAGTGAATATGGTGAACTGATATATCATTATAACTCTAAAGTTTTTATAAATTTCAAATAATTCAGCAAAATTCGAAGTCAGGACATCATGGAATAGAATTTAGTTTGATTGCTGGCATCATATATTATCTCAGTTAAATAGGTTGAAATTAAGAGGGATTAAATGCAAAATTCAACCCTTTATAGTTTCTTCCCTCATGCTAAAAGATTATATCTGGCAAAATGCAATATCAGCTTTCAGCAGTGCCTGCAATATGCTATCTGAAAGACTGTTTGCGTTTGCATTAAATCAAATAAAATATGTTAACCAACTGTGATTCGTCTGAGTCTACATCCACTGCACATTCATCTTCATCAAAAGAACCTTTATAAATTCCTGCTTGAATCCCTATACTTCGATAAGGATAGGCTTCAATGAATCGCAACATGGCTGTGAATTACTTATCTTGACGTCATTAGTTTCAGAGAATAGAGTCACGCACATTTCCCCAACTAAAACTGAGGAAATTCGAACGGATTATTTGTATATTTGAAAATACTCGATTTTTCCACATGATAATATAGTTAATTTTTGAAATATCGATTATATCCTTCTTATGTCTACATTTCATATTTGAGAAGGTACAGATATATATTTTTTCTTATTGATATTTCAATATAACAAGTGCCCGTACGGATTTCGGATGGAGTTCAGACTCGGATTCTCGGAGTATTACGTACATTGAATCAAACTACGCATCATTTACCTAAATAAATCCACTTCATGTTCTCGTGTACCATACACATCGAGAACGTGATCCTGTAATTCCGCCTCAGAACGACTAAACTCAATCCCTGGGTCGAAGCGCGATGCAACGACCGCCATTTTGTTGCTAATCAACACTTTGAAAGCGGGACAACTCAATCTACATTACCTGTGTGCAGGTAATACAATGTATTCAATATATACACGGATTAAATATTTCAGATCAGTTTTCTTTTAAAGTTTTTTTGTAAAAATTATAACATAAAAAATCGATGTTGCTTCTTCCCTAGCAATTCAGTATTTTTTAAAACATGGAAATTTACAAAATTCACGACCAGGAAATTATAACAGTGAAAATGAAGAGTTATAAGATTTTCATGATTTGCGAAATTCTCCTTTTTTCTTTTTTTTCTTTGCTTGTCAAGAATTTTTGGATGAATCTGCCCCCCCCCCCCCCAACATTTCTTTTTACATTTTTACTAAAACGACGCTACGTACCTGACTTTTGGAATAATGGTTCGGAATAAATGGATTTTCTAAAATAAAAAAAAAAATGAAATCATCTAATATCATCTAGAGAAAATTTATATGAATTCTTCGTGAGTCCTTTAATGTGTTAACCAGGAGGCCATTTGTCAGCATATAGAATGATCTGTGGTTATAATGACTGCGTCCGATGCATGGACCGTTCCCTAGACACGGTAAGATTATTCTTTTAAATGTATAAGAATCTCACTGATTCAGTTATATATCTTATTTAGAATGAATTGAATATTCTTCTGCGTGACTGACTTCGTACCCCCCCCCCCAACTCCCGCAGACAACACAATTTAACCATCAGTAAATGAAAAAGAAATTGCGGAGGCCTATCGATGCTTTTTTCTGAGTTTGTTTCTATTAACGATCTTGACCCTTTATATATAGTTATTGACCTCTGACCTTGATATTCTTCTTGATTGGATATGCATTTTCTGATTGTAATTTTCGGAAGAGATGGCTGAATAAAAAAGTCTATTTTGTCCATTTTTCGTGGGATAAACTTTATCTGTATTATTATCTATTTTAGTGATAGGGTCTGTAATCCATACATGTGATATGTGACTACCCTTATCAATTTGTCGTCAAAACCAACTCTTCAGAATACATATTAAACGTTGTGTACATGATTTCATAAACAAATTTAAGCTGTTTCAGCCAGAGACATAAATAACATTATAAAATTATTTATGTCTCTGGTTTCAGCTATTGATCAATAAAACATCTTATATCTTGTACATTGAAGTGAAATATATCAGAGCAGAAACATACCCCTCCCACCACACCCCCAGATTTTCCAAGTTTAACATGCATAACACGTTTACCCCTGATTAAAAAGATGCGAGGTTTCGTCGCTTTTGGACTTGATTACTAAAAGCTGTTGGACAGTAGAGAGACGGTCATTTAGGGAATCGTGTGGGGACTTGTAAAAAAAATTCATGCATTATTGTTATATAGATAAATTTGCATCAATATTGGCTTATTTTATATCAGTGTACAAAAATATGTTGTACAAAGTCAAAAAGCATTCAGACGAAGTATTGTATTGGAGAGAGAGAGAGAGAGAGAGAGAGAGAGAGAGAGAGAGAGAGAGAGAGAGAGAGAGAGAGAGAGAGAGAGAGAGAGAGAGAGAGAGAGAGAGAGAGAGAGAGAGAGAGAGAGATTAAAATTGTAGGTCTGGGAATCTTAAGTATCTATTCTATAGTTATGTATATATAAATTAATTAAATAATTGAACTTAATTACAAACACGCATCATTCAACAATTATTTGAGTTTGTCAAAACTTATTTTACCCGACTCTATCTTCTCTTGTACGACTTGTCTATGATCACTGAGCGCTCTTCAGTGATTGAAGATCGCATTATCCATTATCGCGGGAAAATTTTAGAACGAGGAAAAATAGAATGAACATGGATTCGTCGTTGAAGTCTCCAGAAACAATGTTAATTACAGCTATACAAAGTCTGAACAAAAATTTCGAATGCTCAATTTGGTAATATGTTAAGATAATGATGAACATGAGATGTGTGAGATAAATAAAGTTATAGTGAAATCCGCAACACAAGCATTTGTAATTGTGTTTTGATTTCTCTTACAGTTTAAGCCCATTAACGGATCCGATTATAACTAGATGCGAACACCCCTTCTGTAGGTAAGGTTTACCATATTTCTGGGCAGCGTTTTACAAAATAACTTGCAACAAAGTCCAAGCTGCAACTTTTCAGTGTTGTGGAATGTCAAACAATTTCAATTTTGTATGTTTTGCAGGTAATAAGTTAAAACAGGTATAGTCTGTTCCAAGTTATTGCTTCTATCACTTTTTTATGGTTTTTGATAAAAATACACATACCTGTGAAAGAAATATGGTTGAAATCGATAAAAGGTGAAATATCCAAGATATCTTCATTGACACGTTTTCATTTTTCACTCATAAAAGTTCACAGGAACGAAAAAAGATTTCGTACGGAGATTTATAATGGGAAATGTTTACATCTTTTCTCCATTCGGAACTACCCGGAATACCTCGCACAATTTTTTAACGTTATCATCCGGTCTATTTCATTGCTGATGCAATGCAAAATACCCGTAGACTTTCTATTTTGGGTTGGTATTGAAACCTGAAGGGGTATAGAGGAGGCGTTTCAAAACAGATAATCTGGAAATTTTTCATATTAGTGGATGAACATAGTTTGAGCACAAAGATATTTATGATTATCGAAATATCGAGTGAAAAGTTGTGGAAGCAAAAACTCGGGACAGAGAATAATAGTTTATGATTTAAAATTAGAATTTTTGAAATTAGTTCTAACAGCTGTCTAAGATGTAAAATTCAGCCATGGTATAACTTAATTGTGACAGACGTATACAGACAGTTGGTAAGGGCACCTGACTATTTAAATTCAAAGATTCAGGGTTCAGAGGTTCAAATTCTAATTTTATTTCTTCCATTCTGTTACAAACAATTCATTAAAAAAAGATGAACAGATTTTTCCACATCCAAATGTGACTGTTTACCGGTATATAATTATATACAGTAATCTGATTATTGATTATTGCTGAGTTCAAACCTGATGCAGTTTTTAAGGAGTGTTTTATTCATTCTGTAGAGGGTGCATAAACTCATATTTGAAATCCAGCCGTACACCTTCTGTTCCATGCCCCATGTGTCAGAGGCCAGTCAACAAGAGGTTTGTTATGATGTCACTCTGTGTCAACAAGAGGTTGGTTAAAATGTCTCTCTGTGTGAATTAGAGGTTTGTTAGAATCTCACTCTGTGTGCACTAACTGGAATATTATATCACAACTCTTCAAAATTCAGGTATCGACATATATAATTAAATACCCATCAATTTTATTAATTCAACCTCTCAAGTTGATTCTTGACAATGATCATTAATCATTTTACTCCTGAAAGATACAAATGCAGTATTTTCCATTTATTTCAAAGTAAAGGGTTAAAGATCAGTTGTTACAGGCTAAGGGTTGATGTGAATGAATAGAACTTTGTCAAAAAAACTATTTTTTTTAATTTTTGATTTCTAAGCGGCATTTTTATGAATTGAAGCAGTTTGGCCTGTAGCAGGTTCTTGGGGAAAACACTACAAATGTATACGATTCATAAAGATGTACAAGTGTTTTATGTTGTAGGAGCATAAGAGAGAGTGCCTTGTTGAGATGCTTAGAGGATTCCATAAAAGCAATACTGGAGTCAGACATGAAGAACAAAGGTAAAATCTGGTTCTTCTAGTGATGTTAAATTCTGTTTTGTGTCACAGAATATTCATACTGTGTAACCAGGGTTATATAATTAAATATGTATTTGCGCTATAGCATTTGTTTTAAGAGTGTTCGTGTGCGTGTGAGTGTTTATTTTTAGCCTAACGACGACCGACTTCATCTATGAATAACTATCACATGATCTCTATAACCTGTTCTTTTACCTGTTCCCGCCAATAAACTGCACTATATGTTGTAAATTAAATACCTGGACACTTCCCGCTTCGATGTCCAGATAGACACATCGATTGTAAAATGCTGATGATTATTGTCTGTCTTGGGTAAAGCTGTTCCGGTAAGACATTATAATAAATGTAATTGTGAAATTGTTTTATGTAAAATAATTATGTATTTTTAATTGGAATAGGACAATTATGATGAATTATTCCAGGTTTTTTGTAAACTATATAAATGAAGTGAACCTTTGACCATTGTCTGAGTTTTATTCTACCGACACCGGCTACAAATGGCGCCCACGTTGGGACGATGAGCTTAATGGTGTGAAATTTAAAGTTAATAACAAAATTTCATCTCAAGGTGAAAGAAAAAAAGGTTACAGTACATACGAAAGAGATGAGGGTAGTGTTACACATGTGTATGAAGTTAATCAAACACAGTTTCTCAGAATCCCACAGTTCTCTGGGGATGATCCGCCTCAGAAAGGAGACGTGTCATATAAAGAATGGCGATACGAGGTACAGTGTTTAAGAAATGATCCTGAAGTTAAAGAAAGTAGTATCATTCAGAGTGTTAGAAGGTCTTTAAGGGGTACAGCAAAGCAAATGTTGATTCCACTGGGTGAGAAAGCTAGATTAAGAGATATTCTAGAAAAACTTGACATACTTTTTGGGGAAGTTTCAGATAATGGAATGATTATGCAAGAATTTTTTGGTGCTTATCAGTTACCATCTGAATGTGCTACTTCCTTTGGGTGTAGATTAGAAACAATGTTACAGAGTGCAATAGACAATGGGTATCTGGACAAAGCCTCTAAGAATGACTTACTTAGACATAAGTTTTGGACCTCTTTGAGATCAGAAAAACTTAAAGGGCAGACCCGACATAAATATGACTCCATTACCAAATATGATAAGTTGTTGTTAGAAATTAGAAGGGTTGAGAAAGAATTGTCTATTAGTACCAGAACCGATGAGAAGAAAGGAGTTGTTCATCAACATGGTATGTCAACAGAATCAGAACTACAGGTACTTGAACACAAAATGAACAAGAAAATGGAAGACATGGAGAAAACACTCAATGGTAAGTTAGATGAAAAGTTCAATCAGATATTAGCTAAATTAGATACTAGAAAAGAGACTGGGTCGAATAACAATTATCATGGAGGATGGAGTAGAGGCAACAATGGACGAGGTCGTGGCAACTATAGAGGTAATGTAAGCCAAGTAAGAGGACATAGTTATGACCGTAGATACCAAGGCAGAAGACAGAACAGGGGAGGTTACTACTCAAATAATACAGGTAAACCCCCAAACATGTAAAGGTCTCTGTGGATGGCCGATCAGGGACCAGTTCTACTCAAGGCCAACAGATTATGTGCGAGTTGATTGGTGAGTCAAATGAAATTATGATTGAAATACAGAGTGAAAAGATGAATGCACTTATTGATAGTGGTTCTATGGTATCAACTTTATCACTAACAGGGTACAAATCATTAGAAAATCAACCAGAATTGAAAACATTATCAAATCTAGGTTTGGAAGTATCAGTAGCAGATGGATCTCTGTTACAATACAAGGGATACATTGAATGTACTTTAAAGATTCCATTCCTTGATATTGAGTTCTTTGTTCCTATGTTGGTTGTACAAGATACAGAATTCAACAAAAAGTGTCCAATTATCATTGGTACTAATGTACTAAGAATTTGTAGAAATGTATTGAATAACAACATTTCAGGTACTAGTATTCCTTTACAATGGCAAAGGGCATTAGATACTTTAAAATGTCAATCTTACCATGTTAGATCAATGTGTAAGAGAAGTGTCATTATTGAACCAAACAAATCAATGGTTGTAAAAGGGAGAACAAATGGTGTACCTAGAAAAGAAAGTATGACTTTAATTACAGAAAACTGTGACAAAGATTTAAAGTTTACAGTGTGTCCGAGAGTAGTTGAGTTGTCAGGTTCTATGAAACCAACCGTACAGGTTACAGTTTGTAATATCACCGCTAAACCAATCACAATTAAGCGTGGTATGATACTTTGTAACTTAGAAGAAGTTAAGATTGTCAATAATTCTGTTCATTTTCAGCAGAATGATGAGTCTGAGACCAGTGATCCAATCAGTCTAGGAGTTAAGATCGACTCTAATGCATTAAATACAGAACAACTTGAAAGAGTCAAATCTCTTCTCAAGGAAAATAGTCATGTTTTTTCAAAAGGTCTTTTAGATTTGGGTAAAACAGACTTAGTGCAACATAAAATTGACTTAGAGGATGAAACACCATTCAAACAACCATATAGGAGAATACCTCCTAATATGTTAGAAGAGGTTAGGGAGCATGTTAAAGAAATGTTAGATTCAGGGGTAATCAGAGAATCTAATAGCAATTATTCATCAAATGTTGTGTTAGTCCGCAAATCTGACGGATCTCTTCGCTTTTGCATTGACATGAGAATGTTAAACTCGAAAACGAAAAAAGATTGCTTTATGCTACCGCGTTTTGATGACATTGTCGATACATTAAGTGGAGCGAAGTATTTCAGCAAATTGGACCTGAGATCTGGATATTGGCAGGTGGAGATAGCAGAGAAGGACAAACACAAAACAGCTTTTTCGGTAGGTAACATAGGATTTTACGAATGCAATAGGATGTGTTTTGGACTTACAAATGCTCCGGCTACTTTTCAACGCTTAATGGAAAAATGCATGGGGGAAATTCATCTTAAAGAATGTTTGATTTTTCTGGATGACATTTTGATATTTTCTAAAACATTTGAAGAGCATTGTCAACGATTGGAAAAAGTTTTTAAACAGTTAGCACATCATGGATTGAAACTTAAACCATCAAAATGCGAATTATTTAAACAGTCTATTTCATATTTGGGCCATATCGTTTCAGATCAGGGGATTTCTACAGATCCGGAAAAGATATCAGCAGTCAAAGACTGGCCAGCTCCAACAAATGTCAAGGAATTACGACAGTTTCTGGGTTTCATAGGTTATTATCGTCGATTTGTGAAGGACTTTGCCAAGATAATAGCACCCTTGAACTCATTATTAAAAGGTCATGACACTCATAGAGGAAAGACACCAAGAAAAGGAAACAAACCCATTAAAACAGTTCCGTGGAAATGGTCCGAGACGGAGATGGAAGCATTTAAGACAATTAAAGAGAAGTTGACAAGTCCACCAGTGCTTGGATATGCTGACTACTCCAAACCTTTTGTTTTACATACAGACGCCAGTGCAAAAGGGCTTGGAGCTGTCTTATATCAAGAACAGGAAGGAAATTTAAAAGTAATCGCATACGCCAGCCGTGGATTAAGACCCAGTGAAAAAAATTACCCAGCACACAAGATGGAGTTTTTGGCTTTGAAGTGGGCGGTTTGCGACAAACTTCACGATTACTTATATGGCAGCCAGTTTCAGGTAGTCACAGATAACAACCCCTTGACTTACATCTTATCCAAAGCCAAGTTGGATGCCACAGGTCAAAGGTGGGTTGCTGCCCTTGCCAACTATAACTTCCAGATATCTTACAGAAGTGGACATTTGAATGGTGATGCAGATGGTCTCTCCAGGAAACCTATTATATACTCAGATACAGTAAAAGCCTTGTGTCAAGCTGCAAGCGTCCAGTTACCATATTGTCAGATGATCTTGGAGGAGGGTTCACCTCAAACGGCCGATGAGGAGAGCTTTCCTACCGACACACTCAACACCAATGATTGGATAGATGAGCAGTCAAGAGATGAGGAGGTACATCGAGTTGTCCAAATCCTGAAAAGCGGTTTCCGCCCCAACGGAGGAAATGTGAAGAGGGAATCCATAGAGGTCCAGAAGTATCTACGGATTTTTAAGAAGCTCAAGATAGTCAATGGAATCTTGTTTAAAACCGCTTTTCATGGAGATAGGAAATTCCTGCAGTTAGTTGTTCCACAGAGTTTTAGAGAGACAGCATTGCAAGGAATCCACAATGATGTAGGACATCCCGGGAAAGATAAGACCTTATGGTTAGCTAGGCAGCGTTTCTATTGGCCAGGAATGGAAAGGGATATCAGCAATCATATAGAAACTTGTAGCAGATGCATATGCAGTAAGACCCCAGTTAGGCCTGCAGCTGAGCTTATTCCAATTGTCTCGAATAGACCCATGGAATTAGTTTGTATAGATTTTTTGAGTTTAGAGCAATCGAAAGGTGGATTTGAAAATATCCTAGTGATAACTGACCATTTTACCAGATTTGCTCAAGCTATACCTTGCAAAAATCAAACAGCTCACACTACTGCAAAAGTTCTATATGATAATTTCTTTCTCCACTATAGCTTTCCTGAAAAATTACACAGTGACCAAGGGAGAAATTTTGAATCGAAGGTCATTAAAGAACTCTGTAAGCTCCTGGGAATCAAGAAAACCAGAACTACGCCATATCATCCCATGGGAAATGGTTCTGCTGAAAGGTTTAATCAAACACTGATTAAAATGCTTTCAACTTTAAGTGAGGAACAGAAATCTGACTGGAAGTCCCATGTTGCACCATTGGTACATGCATATAATGCCACTAAGAGTGATGCTACTGGATACACGCCCCATTATTTGATGTTTGGATGGCATCCTAAATTACCTATTGACGTCTTCTTCGGAATCGACTCAGAATTGGAGGAAGGTGACCATCATACTTACATACAAAAACTCAGGGATAGGATGAAAGTAGCGTACAAATTGGCCTCAAAGGAAGCTGGGAGGATTTCTGATAAAAATAAGAACAATTATGACCAGGGAGTCAGATTTAGCAGGCTTGAAATAGGAGATAGGGTTTTAGTAAGGAATGTTGGGTTAAAAGGAAAGAACAAACTAGCTGACAAATGGGATTCAGATGTTTATGTTGTCAAAGACATCCCTAATTCAGACATTCCTGTGTTCATAGTACAGAGTACCACAAGTCGAAAAACTAAAACATTACATAGAAATATGCTCCTACCATTTAACCATGTACTGCCATGCAACTCTGATTTGCCTGTTGTTTCCAGGACACCAGTATCAAGGAGGAAAATCATTGAGAAACAGAAATCTGATTTACAGGAATCTGATAGTTCAGATTTAGAAATTATACAGATAAAGACTAAGACAATTAGAACAAATGAAAATCATACAGATGATAACTATAGTTCTAGTGATACTAATGAACATGATTTTGCTTTCTTTCAGAATGAACTTCAGTCCAGTGAAAACATCACTGAAAACACAGAGGAAGCAGACGATGACAATGATTCAGAGAATTCTATACTCAGTCAACCGAATCGGTCAATTTCACCGGTTATACCGCGAAGGTCTACAAGATCTCGAAAACCACCCGATCGTTTTGGTGAGTGGGTGTCGTAATTGGTTTTTTATGCCGCGATATGTTTTATGCCGAGAACCGTTTTTTTATGCCGAATAACTGCTTTTATGCTGATTGCTTTTATGACGCAGTTTAAACTATTGCTTTTAAATTTAAAAAAAAAAAAAAAAAATAAATAAATAAAAATAAATAAATAAATAAAAATAGGTTTTTATGCCAGTATTTCCCATTCCCTTATCCGGGGGTCATATCTCATTACTACATTGTTTAGTCCAATGGTTTTGATCAGATGGTATTTCAGTTCACTTTGTCAGTTGCAAAACTAGTACTTTGTATTGAGCTGACCAATGAGATTTCAAGTTGTATCGTGAATTATATTGGTTACATGCGTTTCATTGGTTATTGTGTCAATTAAGTCCTACATTCTGATAATGTTGGGAGTTGGAGTGGTTATTTTTTCATAGTGGATTTCATTATGTGGTGGATATGAGTTTGTTTTGGTAATGTGTTTGGATTTTATTTGAACTTGATTTGTGTAAATTGAATGTATATTTATAATAGCATACTCTTCTGGAAATGTCAGGAGCCATTTCAGCCAAGAGGGGGAGTATGTAACCAGGGTTATATAATTAAATATGTATTTGCGCTATAGCATTTGTTTTAAGAGTGTTCGTGTGCGTGTGAGTGTTTATTTTTAGCCTAACGACGACCGACTTCATCTATGAATAACTATCACATGATCTCTATAACCTGTTCTTTTACCTGTTCCCGCCAATAAACTGCACTATATGTTGTAAATTAAATACCTGGACACTTCCCGCTTCGATGTCCAGATAGACACGATTGTAAAATGCTGATGATTATTGTCTGTCTTGGGTAAAGCTGTTCCGGTAAGACATTATAATAAATGTAATTGTGAAATTGTTTTATGTAAAATAATTATGTATTTTTAATTGGAATAGGACAATTATGATGAATTATTCCAGGTTTTTTGTAAACTATATAAATGAAGTGAACCTTTGACCATTGTCTGAGTTTTATTCTACCGACACCGGCTACACTGTGTAAAGAGGGAGTTGAGGATATGATTTTGGCCTACCTATATTTTGGTATTACATGTATATTCATTAACATTCACCAAAATTAAAATTTTAGTGCTACCTAACAATACATATTTTTTCTGCATACATGTAAATTGAAATACATATTTAAATTATGAATTATTATTTGAAAATTATTATAATTGGTGTAGGTAATATATCATTTTTAACATTGAGAAAGAATATATAAGAAATACATTTAGTTCTTCGCTTATGACCATATTTGCCTAATTTAGACAACTAAATGGATTTTTTCTTTATGCTTGCAATGGTTAAAATCTGGCAATAAAAATAACTTTTTCTTTTATTTTACAAAAAATTAAATAAATTAACTAATGCATGAGAATTAATGTGATTAACATAAATCTTCCTTGCATGTGTTGATACTGTTTGTGTCATGCAAAAAACAACAAGTATAATGCTACCTCTTTTAATGTATGAATCTCCTAATCTTAAATTTATCACTAGTAAGAAATGAACATGTGTTGGTCATAATTAACCCATGGTTTCTTTGGAAACGCCAAAGTCTAAAGTCTTTGAATTTCACTTGGTCTTTGAAGTTGTGTTTGAAAATCTCTCAATTTGAAGTAGAAAAGTATGTATGAACCAGGTGGGGTATTGTGCCTACTTGGAAAGCTATACTATCTATTTGTTTTACAGACCCCTCCGACGAACCCTCCTCTTCATTTAGTCTTACATCAAAAGATCTTCCTATGCTGGTGAAGGTCACACAAAAGGAAGGTCAAGGTCAAGCCAAGAGAAGACTAGAGTCAGACTCAGAATCTGATACAGAGGCATACACTGTAAGTGGTTGGTGAAAAAAATGTAAACTAATTTAACCATGAGTATAAAATATCTTGGGCAAGGTTGAAATTCATTCCTGTTTGACATTTGGTGATGTACTTGATTTAGAGGAAGCAGCATTCCACCAAAAACACTAAATAGAATACACAGCCATATGTAATATTTAGCAGTAGGTAGTGACCATGAGCAAATCAGAAGTCAAGGTCATATTAGCTTCATTTGGCTTATTTTTCACCCTCAGAGTGCCTCAAGATAAAGTCAAAGTAGATCTTGTTGATATCCTTGTTGTAAGCCTATTACCTATTGCCTTTTTAATATTATTCATACTCCAAGTGTCTTGCGTCTATGAATTAAATACAGTAACTTCAAGTTTGGAGACTAGTTTAGAATAAGGTCAATGTTCTGACCCTAACAAGAAGTCTCGTTTATCCTGTGGTAGGAACATTTCAAAGGGACAACTTTGATAGTTTATTTTGTTATTATTGTTTTATATAATCAATAATAATGAAATCTTTTTTATTATTTTAGGGAAAGAAGAAATGCCAACTGGGTATTGAATGAGATAAACAGAGTGTTTCAAAGGTTTGACAATTTTTTATGACTGATTATGACATTTATGATTTCTATAATAAGCACTGTAACAGTGTTTGATGTTGTCAGTAATAATTTTTTTTTTGGAAAAAGGTTTGTACATGTATATTTTGTAAAACATAATTATCTGTTTATGTATTTTGCTGAGTGAATTGTGCATAAAGATGTATACCTAGATGCACACATTTACATCTTCAATTTTCAAGAAGGAAATTGGATATCATCTGTAAAGTTGCATAAGGGGATGACATGCAGTTCGAATTCTTTCAAGGTGTTACATTAGTACCATACATGCTTATAATCTTATCATTCATCAAACTTAAAAAGTGTTTGTACTGCAGTATGCCCCCAATTCAAATCACACGCTAATTACAGACCTGAAGATTGTTTTACCACACTGGCTTCAAAAATGGCTATCGATCAAAACAACAAAATGGATTTTGATAAAAGTAGTGGAATTTCGAATAAAAGCGGTAGGGGGGAGAAGGAGTTAAAAAGCGGTAGACTTCCCCGTAAAACAGTAAACATGTATGTCAGGTTCTAACTGCATGTCATGTCTCAGTGCAACTTTCAAAAATGATCAGAGCTGTCAATCTTTCTTTTAATTTTTGGCTGCATGATCCCTTAATGACCTGTAAACCAAGTGTTATATGCACTAATTTGATTTGCAAAGACAGGTTGAAAACTGACAAGTAACAATTTCTGCAAGCAAATAGTCATTTTGTTTATTTCTTACAGAAATAATCCCTGATCTGTGGTAATATATATCCACCACCTAATCTCGCTTTTCAATCAAACTTTTCAATAGGTACCTGAAACATTCCACAGCAGACTTTGCAAGGTTCGACAACAACCACCTTCCAAATGGTTTCATTATAGACTCTGGTGCCTGACCACTTCAAGTTTTGAAGAAATCTGCAAGCTTATGTCACAAGGAATAATCACAAGATTCTGTCAAGATCAGCTGTTTGTAAACAGTGCAATGCAGTGCCATAAAAAGTCAAAGGCACTGAAGTCATCCGAAGATACAGCTGTTAAACAAGAACAGTTGGTTTATATACCTTGTACATTTATTTCAAAATCTGAAACCTATAAAAGTTCCACACCAGAGGCATTTAATATTATAGTAAGATTGTCTTGTATCTATTAAGCTAAATGTCCATATTCGGAAAGAAATGACTTTTCCTGGCAAACATATCAGATTTTTAGATTTTGATTGTCATTAAACAATTATCTAAGGAGGCTGGATAGTCAATATATTTACCAAAGCAGTCTAAAAATGGCCAGGACCATTGAGTCCTCTTAAATACCATTATGAATACTATCACTGCTGTGTCATATATATATATATATATATATATATATATATATATATATATATATATATATATATATATATGTTTCCAATATATTCATATCAGATATGTTCATGAACTAACTGATATGAATATCTTGCAAACATGATATATAAATAGAATTGTGTTTTGTGGAAAATATTTCAATCTGAATAAAATATTTGTACCAAATGATTTAAATCTTTTATATGCATGTTTTGGGATTTTTTTTAAGGGGCATTGTTTAAGCTGATATTTTCAAATGTTATTTTCATTTTCAATGAATACAATGCTTTTCTGCGATTTTCTCATGATCTGCCAAATTTGAACGTCAGTTTAACAACCAAGATATACAGTGGTCACAGTTCTTAGTTATTTAAAGTTCATACCATGATTTTGTTTCAATAGGTAACTGAATACAGGGTTATTATATCGCCCTTCTACACTTGCAAACAGTTTCATCCTGTCTTAAATTCGACCAGACACAGTTGTGTTTGAAGAGAGATGATATGAGAAATTTTAATACACTCGTCTTAAATTCACCCAATGACAACCATGTTGAAAATAAAAGAAGGGCGAAAATTTCCCTGTATACAGTATATAAACTGGTGAAAGCTTTTATTATAGCCATTGTTTCCAATAAACATATATTAGGTTTTTCAGTCTAGATGATCAATTAAACAAGAGGCCCATGGGCCACATCGCTCACCTGAGCAACAATAGCCATAATCAAATCAGATTTGTGGAGTCATATACAAAATATCTGGACAATGTAGTAGAATGAAGATATAAAAAGATAACAAAAAGATTTTCAAATTTTTCTTCATATATGCTGCAAATTCAATCTGTCTCTAAAACAATACAAAACAAGAGGTCCATGGGCCACTGCGCTCACCAACAATAGCAATAATAAAATCAGATTTATGGAGTCATATACAAAATATCTGGACAATGTAGTAGAATAGACCCTGTATTAAAGGATTTTCAAATTTTTCTTCAGATATTCTTATGTTGAACATTGAGCCACTTTTGAACAAGGTTATTTCAAAATCATATCACATAATGAGTATTACAGTTCTCAAGAAGATCTTAACCAAATATCTATAAACCTACATCAAACTTTGAGCCCCTGGTGGGGCCCAAAAATTATCCAGGTTCTAAGCAATTGATAATCAGTATTATGTCAAGATGCTTGCAATAAATTTAGTAAAACCATGTATTATAACATTTAAGTTTACAAGAATAATTTAATTTTTTTCCTATGTAAAAATTGCCCCTTCCATCATTGTGGCCCCACCCTACCCTTTGGGGATCATGATTTGAACAAACTTGAATTTACCCTACCTGAGAATGCTTCCACACAAGTTACAGCTTTTCTGGCCAATTGGTTTTTGAGAAAAAGATTTTTAAAGATTTTTCTCTATATATTCCTTAATGTAAAAATTCGACCCCCCATTGTGACCCCACCCTATACAATACACGGGGATCACGATTTGAACAAACTTGAATCTGACCTACCTGAGGATGCTTCCACACAAGTTGCAGCTTTTCTGGCCAATTGGTTTTTGAGAAGAAGATTTTTGAAAGATACTAACAAATTTTCAATAATTCTTAATTATCTTCCTTTGAAAGGGGGCGTGGTCCTTCATTTTATTAAACTTAAATCCCCTTTACCTAAAGATGCTTTGTGCTAAGTTTGGTTCCAATCGGCCCAGTGGTTCTGGAGAAGAAGTCAAAAATGTAAAACGTTTACAGACAGATGTACGCCGGACAAAAGGTAATCAGAATAACTCACGAGCTTTAAATTTCAGCTCAGGTGAGCTAAAAAAGGGGAAAAAAAATAACAAAATACCAAACCCCAAAACCCTAATGTATATTATAAAAAAAAGTAGAGAATTTTTTTATTCTCTACAGGAATTCAAATTCCATTTAATGTATAACAGAGGGATATTGAAATTTTAATCATTTTAAGGTTAAATATGACTGTATTGCTAGTAGATAAAGAAAGTGAAATGAATATACATGGCAAAACTGCCATTTTGCACCTTAAACATTTTTACAGATTTATCTACCCTTGCTGAAAGAAGAAAATGTTACTTTTGTCAAAATATCTGCAGTTAATAATGCATTTTATTTTATATTTTTAGCTCACCTCAGCCGAAAGCTTAAGTGAGCTTTTCTGATCACTTTTTAGTCTGGGGCCTGTCTGTCCGTCTATCTGTAAACTTTTTATATTTTCGACTATCTTTTAAAAATCTTGAAAATTTTTCTTCTCAAAAACCATGTAGCCAGAAAAGCTGTAACTTGTGTGAAAGCATCTTCAGGTAGTGTAGATTCAAATTTGTTCAAATTAAGATCCCTGGGGAAAGGTGTGGTCGCAATGTGGGGTCGAATTTTTACACAGAAGTATATAGAGGAAAATCTTTAAAAATCTTTTTTCAAAAATCAATTGGCCTCAAAAAGCTGTAACTTGTGTGGAAGCATCCCCAGGCAGCGTAGATTCAAGTTTGTCCAAATCGTGATCAGTGGGGGTAGTGTGAGGCCATAATGGGAGGGGGGGGGGGGGTCGAAATTTTACAAAAGAATATATAGAGAACTGCAATGCTCAATATGTGATATGAACATGAAATCACCAATCATCATGTTACAGAAAGGCTTTAATGTTTAACATTAAAATATCTGGGAAAAAAATTGGATTTTTTTTTTATACAAGATCGATCTATTCTACTAACTTCTCACATAGTTTGTATATGACAACATAAGGCTAATTTTAGTATGACTATTGTTGCTCAGATGAGCGACGTAGCCCATGAGCCTCTTGTTAATATTGAGAGAGTTTATGCATACATTTTCCAAAAGATTTGAATGAAGTTCAAATTATCTTTTACAATATTCTAATTAATAACACATGCGCTTCAATGTAAAATTGGACAATAATCACAATACACGTATTTGAAAATTCCTTTGGTGTTTTTATTTAAATTTTATTTGATAATAACTTCAAAATGCTACCATGATTGTAAATATTGGACCATTCATTTATTATGTACAAAATGCTATCGTTATACAATTGAATACCGGCTTTTGGGTGAAGAGGAGTCAGAGATTGATCCTTATGTCAGGATACCATGCGCGGATCCAGAAATTTTTTCTACGCAGCTAGGTTAAGGACGCCCATGGATTACCGTATGAAATAAATGCTCTAAAACAGACTTAATTTCAGAAAATGTTTACAAACTCATACCAATATGGTAATGATAATGTCAAAACATCATTATGTTACTATCGATCTCCCTTACATTTTGTACCGGAAAACAGCCACCGAATCAGCTGTGTATCACGTGACACGCTAAAAATAGAATAGCTACATAAGACTTCATTTATTGCAAAAGTTCAGCGATATACGAATGAAAGATTCAATTGTTGTTTATATCACTTAAAAGAAAATTAATTGCTTAATCTAAAAAGTGCTGGGAGCAACTATAGCAATACCAGCAACATACTTAATTTTTGCATGAATCGTTCAAGTTTTAGAAATTTTGTCGATGACTGAGTTAATTCACGTGTCAAAAAACTATTTCCTTTCAAGCCACAACTTGCTCCCAGCATTTTTTACAATCACTGGTATTCAATGAAAATGAAAAAGTCAAACATAATCCTTAAAATTGACGGGATATCGTTGAACTTTTGCAATTTTAAACAGGTATACATGATTTTATGCAAACGAGCCGATTTTCAAACGCACTGATGATCAGGATCAAGGGCAGATAATCTTACGTTGTGAAGCGCGGAAAATTTAAAGACTGACATCGTTTATCGTTGGTTATTCCTTATCTGCATATTTCATTAACCTTTTGAACCTTTCAATTCGTAAACTACAAAGGGATATTACATATTCATTATTTTTTTGTTCAGTTTAAACAGAATAGAGTGATGAATTCCTCAATGCACAGATAACCACATGCGCGGATCTAAGATTTGGGGGTGGGGCTGGTTTTTTAAATGTCTTCTCTCTCCATATAGCTTCAGACCAATTCAAGTCTGTTGTCTGATTACAACATTCTACAATTGTGTACCCTGGGAACCCCACCTATTTTAAATGCACTTTTTACAGTGTATGGTGTGTAGTTCAATACACTAAAAGAAATACATGCACAGCAAATGTGCAAAACAAACACGTGTAGATACACTGGACTGAAAAGAGCAAATGCTTTGAAAAGAAAAGGTAAATACGACATATTCTGTATTGAAACATACCTTTATAATCTCTCAAACGATGGTTGAGCTGCATTATCCACTCTCGGCGTCTTGCAGGCCATGCATCTTATGAAAATGTTGACACACCGCTGTCAGCTGTTCGCAACCAAAACAAGGCGAGTGAAAGCGCTCTCTTGACGTGGATGGTAAGCAAACGACAATGCAGTTTTAAGAAATAAACGCATTTAATCACAGATTTCGATTCAGTATTGTTTAAAATAAAACTATAAATTATTATTTAAAGCAATCAATCGATAAATTTTAACAGCGATCGCTTCACTAAATCAAGATTAGGAAATTGATGAAAACATGAATAATGGGTGGAGCTAACGTCATGAAAGGTCACGTGATATTCATGAGCTGAAATCTATGGGAAGCCTTAACCTAGCTGCGTATGGGGAAGGGGGTCCGAAAGGATAATTGTGTTTGCCGGAGGGGGTCTGAGGCATATTTGCAATAATTTTACTATGTAAATTTAATAAATTTTAATTTTTTCAAGGGTGGGGGGGGGGGTGTCTGTACCCCCCTCTAGATCTGCGCATGGGATACTAGTACTCTTTCGATTTTAAAAACAGAAGGATCCGATGGAATACTATAAATTAAAGTTTGAGATACCAATTTTTATTTCACCATAACATATTTTCTTTTACAAACAATATCTACAAAGAAATCCGGCCTTTTAGATACAGATTGAAGGCCAATTATGCAAAGAAATATTCAAGGGAAACCTGTGTGTTGTTGCGAATAGTACAATTTTCGTAAATTTATGAAAATCAGTTTCAATCATACATAAATTATTGGTCAATGATCTTTGAAATCAATATGTTATTAGATCTCATTTATTTGGTAGACCAATTCAACAACGAAATTCACGGAAATTGGCATTTCATTTTACTCTGTATAACTGCCGTAAAAGATATATTCTTTATGAACATTGGCATCTTCGCTAGCCAAGGGTTTTCGGTCCACTCCGCTCCCATAGTAGTTTATGGGGAGCGGAGTGGACCGAAAATCCTTGGCTAGCGAAGATGAAACAATGGTAGGTTCTCTGTTTCTTTGTTTTGTCACATGGTGCTATGTCTTGAAAAATAAAACAAAATATAATCTCTCTCTCTCTCTCTCTCTCTCTCTCTCTCTCTCTCTCTCTCTCTCACACACACACACACACACATGCCCCGGAACCCCCTCTAGATCCGCCACTGCTACGTGCATATTACGTAACAGTACATTAAATTTACCAAAATGGACCAATTTCGTTTTTTATAATTTATAATTCATGATAATAATATCGCGACAAATCAATAGTTTAAGAAATTAAAAAGAAATGTTTTCCGTTTTGGTAAATTAACGTACCGCTCAATGTATTCCGAATTTAAAACGTTGAATAAAATAAAATTTAAAAAAATGTTATTACGAAAAAAGGTCAATAAAAATTCATAAAAAACGACTTACTACTTTTTTATTCATTTTTTAATTTGACCTCATCGGGATTTCTTACAAAACAGTCATCATTCTTGAGACTTCGCGCGCCGGGAAATATTTTGCGGCATTGAGAGCGCGGGGAAAGACTCAAGTTGTACAATGTCTTCACCTCGCCGAAATATACAAATTCATTTTTATCTAAACAAGGATGCAAAATCACCGTCAACAACAGGTAAGTTGGCCAAACGTTAATGCTGACATCCGTGTTATTCCACTAGCCGGCCTGCCAGTGATCGAATGGCATCTTTTGATGGGCCATCGGGGATCGGTGCAGAGTACACGTACTTTAGAGTGTAGAACAGGCCACACTACCCCCACCCACCCCCGCCGATTTAGATATCTGATGTAGTTTATTCTTCCCTTGATCTAACAGTGGGTTGTGTTGAAGAAATAAGTAATTCCATGACTGACCAATGCCAACTAAAATAAAGGCTCTTCAGACAGATCTGATTCCAGTTAGCCTATATTATAGGTATAGGGATAAAACTCTGGGAATATAATGAATAGTTAACATCGTAAAAATTATCAATATTAACAATATAATACATCATTACACATTGTATATCTTATTCAAATATAAATACATATGCTACATCACAGCACAAAGTTTACTATTTTAACTAATAGCAATGAAGGATATCTCTGATAACAAAAATGTATTAACATTCAAGGTCCTTAAGAGTTATTCCCCTTCATCACAATTTACAATTATATATACATTGCTGAAATATGTTCTAAATAATAATCACTGTACATGTTATTTAGTTATAGATGTAAAATGTAAAACTTTCAATGTATATATAACTTTATTTTTGGGTAGATTGCATATTTTTAGTTTCTAGATACAGACTAAGTATACATATTGCAGCAGGATAGGAGAAAAAAAGGAAGAAATGTTTGGTTTTTCAGGTTATATAAGCTATGGCATCTGAAAATTATGCAATTTTATTCCAAAGCTTTTAAAAGTATTGAAGATAATTTCCACTTTGTTTACTTTTCAAATTGGACGATAAACTCCCTTTTTCAAATATTCATTGCCACATGATGTTGCAAGATAACTGTAAACCAACTTTAATTTGCGATGACTTAATTTATTTCGCGATAAACCTGAGACAAACTGGTTCGCGATGACTTATTTTTGAGAAATTCCCTCTCTTCAAATGACTCATAAAATAAATTATTTAAGGTGATTAATTATCATAGGTGTATGATACAAGGGGAATAACTCCTCTAAAAGTAGAGTAAAAACAAGAAATTAAATGGCCATGATTCTGCTGAAATTCAGTGGTTGGATACTTAACTCCAATCTGATCAGTAATTTTTCAAGAAATAGCCATTACTGACAACAAAAGCAGTTAAATACATTAATTTGACAAAAGCCGGACCTCTATTCGTGCGATGTATCAAAAATTAACTTTAACTTTAACAACATACATGTTACATGTACTTACTTAATAGGGCTGGGTATTGGGGGGAAATTTTGTATTGCGATATATTGCGATATTTTAAAATGTATTGCGATATGTATTGCAATATTTTTTTTAATCAGAATTTGATTTCTTTTTTAATGCTAATACATTGTAATTGATAGATTTGTATACATAATTCATTTGCTCTATAATTCTATATAAAATAAAAGAATAAAACATTGCTGGTGTTAATTTAAAAACCGTTTTAAAAAACCCTTGAAACATAAGACGATTTATAACCTAGCAAGACTAGACCCAAGTAGTCAATTAATAAGGTACATTTGGTACAATGTATTTTAGGCAGTCTAATGATCTGGTGGAAGAAGAAAATAAAGCAATTGTGCAACAATAAATGAATTTACAGTTACGATAAAAAATGAATGTTTTGACTGATCGTGTCAACCTGCAGGGAGACAAAGTTACAACTTCAACAGGTCCTACTTCAAATTCTGTATTAAGAATATCAGCATATCAACATGTTTTGGCTTTATGGAAGCTCTTTGAGGAGTCATAATATCAAAACCTCTGACTTTCCTTTCATGTTTGGAATGATTACAAATGCATCAGCCATTTTTAATTCAAATAAGAATTTTGAAATCCCGAGCCCGTAACAAAATTCCTAGCCCGATCAATTAATCTGGTATACCGGTATTGAAAAAATGTATCGCGATACGATATTTTTTGTCCACGTACCACAATACACCAGAATACCGGTATTATTGCGCAGCCCTATAACTTAAAGCATGATTGAGTCATTGGACATACAATTAATGACAACAAGGTTAGCTTTTTTAAAAAACTAAGAAAGTCAGCCAGCGGAATATTAATTTTAGGTCAAAAGTGAATACACAATAAATTAAAATACAAGATAAATAGTTTCCAGAACAAAAATAATATGCGGGTGTACATTTAGTTTGCTGCATGCACCCTTATTTTTATGGCTGGTGGTTAGGAGATCAGCGTGTAGCGGTATACATTACAATAAATGACTGCAAACCTACTTAATACTTAAAGTTGTAAATTTGCAAAAATAGCTCTCAGGATTTCATGGTCCAGTCACATGCTTTCCTCTCGAATCTCACTAAGAGTGTTGGGAAGATATATATATAGACTCTCTGATAATTGCATAATGCATATTTAGAAAGAATTATAGATTTCATTGTCCTGTTGCAAGGTTCAAACAAGGAAGGGGACATCATTACATATTTTAGATTTTTTTACTACTGGGGCTAAGGTTTAGACTCCAGAATGAAGCTTAAATGCATATGGGAGATTCCCTGACAGGTCTGTGTATGGGCTATGGTACTCAGGTGTCTGTGTATGGGCTATGGTACTCAGGTGACTGCTAAGGCCTGTGGGCCTCTTGTTTTATTTGCATCAGCCTTTTTTGTGATTTAAAAAGTTTCTAATAACAAACTTTACTGGATAAAAAATTTCTGCATATTGTAATTTTTGCAGTGTGAAAGTGATTGTGGTGTGATCGTAATAGGTCATTGCGAAAATAACCAAATATATGATACTGGTGCCTTTGCTGACCATTCTGATCACTAGTTTTTTATAGTTGTTTTTTTTTAACAGACCCCGGGCAAAGACCAGATAAGCCTCCAATAATTATAAAAATCAAGGGAGGCACCAAGAGAAAACTTGAATTCAACCCAGTGATCGTAAGTGGTTTATAAAAAAAGAAAAAACATTCATATTATATGTAATATGAATACATTTAACTTATCTAAAAAATAAAATGCTTTCCGATTTTAGTGAGCTTCTTAATATCAGACCAGTGGTTACATTACTGATATCCTTTAAAATCAGACTGTCTCAAGTAAATCAACAATGAAATTCGATGACAGTGTTTTAACTACGATATATATACCTCAAACACTTCTGTATGAAAAAATATCAGACAGTTCTCGGCCCTATCGGTCTTTGAAACTCTCTGATATTTTTTCATACAGAACTGTTTTCGGCATATATCCATTACAGAAAAAATACATAACCCACAGTAGAGGGTTTTATAAAAAAAGAAGGATCGCTTATATTACCTTCATTACCCGCATGAATCATCAAAGAAAGCATTTTATTAATTGTTTATATTTAAATCTTTCTTTTAACAAAGTAATGAATTGATTGCATGTAAAGAGGACTGAGTAAATGTAACTAAATTATTGTCAATATACATCCAATTCAGTGCGTTATATAATAGAAATAGCCAAGTCAGGTCTTATATGGGAATATGAGTCCGACATTATCATGATTTATTTCGTGAAGTCTGGGATTTTTCTTAGGTTGCTGAACGTTTTGACAAATCAATAAACTGGTTAGAACTGGATCGTGAGGATTTCAGCACCGTCAGTTTCTATAGAGCTATGAATCACAATCTGAGTTTTTTCAAGAGATAGAGGAGAAAATACTCAGTAGATGTAAATATAACTATATAATTAATATTACCTGTATAAATCAAAAGTTAAGGTCAAAGTTGAATCCCCTTTTTTAAGTGTAGTTAAGGTACCTCACTACACCTAGATTTAAACTTTTGCTGATATAAATGTTTTGTTAAATTGTTTTGTATCAATCTACTTGGTTGTATATCGTCATAGCTCAGTGGTTAGTACATGTATAGGGCTTGTGAACCACAGATCATGAGTTCGAATCCTCCTGGGGATAATTTCTTATCCAATATTTCAATTTTCTCACCAATTTGACTTAAATATTTCTTGTCCATCATATAGCTTTCTGAGATTTCAAAAAATATTTCAAGGTGTAGTGAACCACCTTAAGTTGGGTCTAATTTTGGACTAGATATCGGCCTGGCTAGCTCAGTGGTAGAGCTCCTGACTAGAGTAGCAGGGGTCAGGGGTTTGATTCCCAATCCAGCAATATATTTACATTGTTTATTTGCTCATTTCTACTTTCCTACTACAGTAAGCATGTTTTCTTTTCTGTTTCTTCAATCTGCTACATAGCTACTGTAAAGTAAAGTGTGTTCAGTGACATTAATTAAGGTTTAAGGTGGAATAACACACCTTGAAAAAGTCACTCAAATTAACAGTTTATTATTTGATTATGAAAGATATGATGATAAAAAATCTGTACATATGTCAATTAAGCAAATAATTTGCAGTTTGGGGATAAAAAAAAAGAATATCTGAAAAACTTAATTCGGTAAGTAACAACAAAAGCCCCTGAGGGATTCGAAAATGGGATGTACAGATCACAAGCCCAACACTTTATCCACTCAGCTTTGGAGTAAGTAACATGTTGCCGTTGATAAATCCTTTCAATAAAACAAAATGTTGTTTCGATCAGAGTTCAGCCATTTTGTGATGATGTGTTATTCCACCTTAAAGTATAAGTCAAATTACCAGCAGTCTCTTTTGCATGTTCTTTTCATTCATAAGTGTGTTCCCTTTCTTATGCTCAACTTTCTTTGATATCTAGTACTTGAAATATTAACAAATAATGAAGTCTTTCTTATCATTTTAGGGAACCTCAAATACGTCCCCAAATCAAAGGTATATGAAATCAGAGAGAGAGAGAGAGAGAGAGAGAAATTATGTTTTATAAAATCTAATGATTTTTAAGTGATCTGGTTTTTTTTAATGTTAATATTAAGTTTCTCTTTTTCAGTAATGTCCGGACTCTTACACATACATCTGCTGGCCCAATCCGCATAGGTAAATATTTACATTCAAATGAACATATCTATTTAGAAATGCAATTTGAAATTCTTTTTATCTGATGCAACTAGAATTTTTTTACAATCTTTTGTAATTGGGAAAGGGTCCTATATTTTGTTGAAATCTGTGGAGAGTGAGGAACTGAACACATTTCACATTTTTAGCTCACCTGGGCTCTTCTGACCAAACTTAGTCCAATTGACTGTCATTGTTGCTGCTGTACTTATCTTTTCATCATTTGTAACATTAGTGGCAAAACGTTTTAACTGGGACTTGAACCCAGGGGTCTGGCATCTATGCTAGTGCTCTATGTGCTCAACTTGTGTGATCTGATATATTGACTGACAGTCACACACCTGTCCCAGTGAATTACTCATCTTTGTCAAACGGAGATTGATTAAGTATAAAAATGGACACGGCCATCCAGCCGCTTAAGGTTTTATACCATATGATTCATTGTTATATGAGGTCCTTGCTGACCGTTCTGTCTCTCTATTTTCTGTTTGTTTTTTGAGTCATTGTTGTATGAGGTCCTTGCTGACCGTTCTATATCTCTAGTTTCTGTTTGTTTTAACAGAGACCCCCTCATCCTCCTCCCCTGGACCCTCTTCATCGAGTGTCTCTACAGAGACCCCCTCCTCCTCCGCAGGACCCTCCTTATCGAGTGAGCGGACCCCTGAGGAGCCCCCAGGCCATTATGTTAGAGGAAAGGTGAGTCAGAGAGGTCCTATACAGAAAACTAGAGCTGGTGGAAACAAACACTTCACTCAAAGAGTTGGCATAATCAATATTGTCCTCAACCCAAGTCAATAATATACCAGTAAATACCATAATTAACCTGTATAAATCAAAAAATCAAAGGTCAAAGTTTAATTTCTTTTTAGGCATTTTTTCTGTTAATTTTCTTTAATCTGGTTCATATAGCTCATGTGAAGTAAAGTCTGTACTGTGATACAGGTTTTAAAGTCCTTGATGATGGTCAAAGCACAAGCTGTCTCTTTTGCAAGTTCCTTTAGATTTATTACATAAATGCCCCTTTCTCATGGTCAACTGTGATGATATCTACGTTTATAAATGTTTTTCTGATTTAATCAAATGAATAATGAAATCTTTCTGATTTTTTAAAGGAAATTTCAAAGAAGTCACTACATGTACTTCAAAGGTATGAAATCAGAAAAAGAGAGAGAGAGAGAGAGAGAGAGAGAGAGAGAGAGAGAGAGAGAGAGAGAGAGAGAGAGAGAAAATGTACATGCATTTGTTAGATATTTGATGACCTGTTTGTACTTCGTGTTTATTATATCCTTCTATGACCCATTTTGATAAATAAAGGAAAAAACTCATAATTTATGATTACCTCACCAGTTCATTTTTTAAATATTGAAAGGATAAATTAAAAAAAAAAATATCTTCAAAACTTTATTCATATTTTGCCAAAAATTGCGAGATTGTGTTGTTTTTGTTATTTTATTGTGTAATCTTTCGTACATGTGAATTCTGTATAAGGTGAATGTTACCTTGTAGGCAAGTTAAAGTTAATATGTGAATTTTGTTAATACTGTAACCGAATTACATTTGGTTGTGTATTCTATTAGTGATTCTGTGAATAGACCTCTACCATAATCTTTTTTCTTTTTCAGGAGTGTTTTTACAGAGACCCCCTCCTCCTCCTTCCCTGGACCCTCTTCATCGAGTGGACCCTCTTCAACAAACAGGCAGAGTCCAGAAGAGCCCCCAAATACAAGAGGAAAGGTGAGTCAGGGAGGGCCATTAACAAAGAGAAAACTAGAGCCGGTGGAAACCAACACTTCACTTGAAGCATTGGGCAGTATTTCATCCATCACGGGCAAACCTAATCAATATTGCCCTCAACCCCAGTCAATGTTTGGAATACAACTAATTATGATAACCTGTTTAAATCAAAAGTCAAAGGTTTCTATTCCATTCCTTTAATCTGTTCATACTGTAGATTCTTAATTAAACATGAGGAATTAACATCTGTGTAAAATCACGAGAAGCACATCTCCCAAATTTTAAATTCTGCTCTTATTTTTCGAACAGATGTAAACTAAATGAAACTATGAAAAAATATTGGCGTTCATGATTTTAAATTCTCATGATTTAATGCAAAACTGTTGAATTGCGAAATTAAGTACTCGCTTAAAATAAGGAATCTACATTAGCTCTCATGAAGTCAGTGTTCAGTGACTTCAGGTTTTGAAGTCCAGGTACTAGCTGTCTCCTTTGCAAGCTCCTTTAGTTTCATTTATATAAATGCCCCTGTTTTATGGTCAACTCTGATTATATCTACTATATAGGTTTATAATTGTTTGTCTGATGTAATTAAACTAATAATGAAATCTTTGATTTTTTCAGGAAATTTCCAAGAGGTCACTATATATATTTCAAAGGTATGAAATCAGAAAAAGAAAGAAAGACAGACAGAGAGAAAAAGAGAAAAAGAGGGAGAGAGAGAATGTACATACTCTAGATAAATACATTTGATATTTGACCTCAAAAAAACAATAATTGGTTACTCATAAAGCTCTGACATTTGACTATGTGCTGATATTTGCTGAATCAGCAATATTTTAGTAAATATTCGGTTCTAACTGTGATATACCGTAATACGCCAAATATAATATGCACTTTTTTTCTAGAAAATTTCTTCATGAGAAAGGGTTGCGTATAATACACCCCAATTTACTTAATGGCATATCAAGGTAAAATGATCAATGATGACCTATGCATTTTTTGGGTTAATCCGAGCTCCTTCGCATGGATATTCATAAATCAATAGAGAAATTATGGGATAAACCAAATAATTCTGTTAGTAGACCTCTACCTTCCTAATCTTTTTATTTTCAGGAATGTTAAGAAGACAGCCCCTAGACCTGAGATAACATCAGCACAACAGTATCTTAAAGGTTAATTAAGGTGGCTCACTACACCTTGAAATAGTTTCCCAAATCAGCAGAAAATTACTTGATTATGATAGATAACATGATGGATAAGAAGTAGATAAGTCAAATGGGCGAATAAATGTACAATTTTGGATAAAAAAATATATTTTCAAAAGTTTAATTCAGTGAATGTGAACAAAAGTCCCAGGCGGATTCAAACTCATAATCTGTGGGTCACAAGCCCGATACTTCAACCACTCAGTAATGATGATATTCAACCAAATCGATTGATTATTAACAATTTAACAAAACATTTAAATCACCATCTTGTGATATAGACTAAGTGCCTTAAAAGTATAAGTCTAGGTGTAGTGAGGTACCTTAAATCATGCTGTCTTTGAACCAACACTGTTATGTACCACTACCCATGCATATGGACTAATAGTAATAAAAAAGAATTTTGATTAGATACTGAATGTTGAAGTCTTTAGTAAATTTCATGTAACACATGTTTACAAATAATCATGAAAATGCATGTCATGATCTTAAGTAAATTGTATTATGATTTTTTTTTAATTACAAGTAATTACATGTATTGAATAATAATGTCTTTAGTAAAAAGCTGTTTCCCTATCCATGATTCTGTTTGAGTGGAATATAGGACTAGGTGTGTACTTTATTTTATAGGGGTGAAACAGATATTGTTAGAGAAACGGCCAAGCTCCCCTCTAATCAGGAAGAGATTGCCTGGCAGTAAAAGGCAGATATCCTCAGACGTATGTGTCTTATCGTCACTGTAAAGTAGTACAACTCAATTCAAAATATTGATTAAAGCAGTTGTTTTTAGCTTCAAATCGGATGGTTCAAGTGATCAAGTGGTCACTGATCACTCTAAGTGTTAATTGTCTGCGCATGTTCGTCTACTTTGAATTTCGTTTCAAATTGATCCGATGATCCGCACCTGGCAACTTTACGTGATCTGGCCCGTTGGATCTAGTTACTTCATGATTAAATATATAATATTGTATGTTAATTGGGCTTATAAAACAGACCTTGAACTTTCACTAGATTTTCTAGTTTTGAAAAAATTACTTCAAGACATGTTATATGTTACCAATATTACCATAAATTTCCTCTTGTGAAGATGTAAAAGTTGTACTTGATTTCATCTCCATTTATGATGTGATGTTGACATACATCAAATGCAGTGTGTCTTAACTTCATGGGACTAACATGGACTGTGATTGATATTTTTGGATTGATTATATACTCATACATCAGACTACTTATTTAGAGTTCATTGAAGAATTAATGCAGATGAGATTGTCACTTCAGGGGTATTCATTAATTCAGCCAAATTCATTGCAGCAGTTAATCACTTCTACACTTACAGAGATCCTCAATGGAGATTTGGTCCCCCCTGGAGAGAGCTACTTAATTTCAGTACTATTCAATAGTTTAACAAAATTTTATTATTTTGAATTGTAGGAGGAATCAGACCACGAAGTTAACCTGACACCCTCAGCCACTTCTGATGTTGTAAAGACACGACCCTTAGCCCAGACCTCATCCAGTTCTTTTCAGGTGATTAACTTTTATTAAATTCATATTTTTTCTGTGGTTCACAGAATATTTCAGGATAATTAATTCACTATCTTAAACATATGTTTTATTTAATCATGATGTGCCTATACAGTATTATATTGACATTCACTTTCTTTCCTCCTATTAAATTGCATTGATTGATTTGAGTGATATTTACGCATAACACAGAAGACCCAATCACCAATAGTGGTGCGTATGAATACAATCTTCCTTCAGTATTACTAGAAGACTCTCCTTATGACTGCAAACCGGGTCATGACCTGATATTATTCCTACGCTGATAAACATTTCATTGATTTAAATATTTGTTAACAATTAAATGAATCCAATTCATTATCATACCAAAGGTTATATCCATCAGTTAACAGAATGAAAAATAAAATTGTGTAATTAGATTTTATAGCATTGTGCACTATTTTTGTCAGCATACTTCGGCTGTTCCAATCGTTTTCCGTTAATGGCGCATTACTCGTAGAATAAGGCAGAGATTTTGAAAAATAAATCATAATTGCGGAAAGGGAAGAAAAGGTAAAAAACGTGAATATAAGCATTGAATCATTATGTTTTGAAAGATGTGGTGTCATAACTGCAACGGTGTGTGCAAACAAATTTTCATAATGCGCTAGCGTGCGTTATTCAATTTGTATGCACACACCGTTGCAGTTATGAGACCACATCTTTCAAAAAATAATGATTCAATGCGTAAGTGTCACTGTACCTACTAGACACAACCTAGCACCAGAGCAGACCCAAACAATTGGACTCTGGGTTTGGTTTGGGGCCTGATTGGGTCTGCTTAAAAAAAAATTTCAGCTCAGAGTTCGATCTTTGTTCATTTTTGGGATTGGGTTTTTGCACTAAAAGGTGCAGTGGACTTGTCTGTTAGCCCCATCCTTTTTATATTCCAAACACAGAAGTTAAGTATATACAGATTTGTCATTTTTCAGTAGTAATCATTATAGTCACATGTATTCAATTTAACAACAAAATGGAGGATGTCAATAAAAGAGGAGGAATTAGAGGTATATCACAGTACATTGTACCATTACCAATGTGCCATTAATATTTTATAAAAGCTACAGTGAACAACTAAATATATAATGTACCTTTTTTCCTTAATATGTACAATAGATTGACTGATAATCTTCTTAATAAGAAACAATCAATTTACTCATTATAAGAAAACCCAATACAAAGAAAATTTTAATTCCTGATCTTTAAGTAAAAAAAAAATATTTCTTAGAATCGAATGATTTAGAAATTTAAAAATGATCCTGAAGCAGACCCAGAGAGCAGAACAACGATTTGGTTGAGGTCTGCTTCCTGTGGGGTTGTGTCTTGTTTGTACTGTGTTATGTATCATGTGTTTATTCTATTATGTTGTAGTAATTCTTATTTTCATCTCTATCATTATCTGATCGTTTCAGGGAACTTCTAAGATTAAGAAGGAAGAGAAACCAGAAGGTAAATAATGGCTGGGATTTAAGTCTCCCTCCCCTTTTCCACCCTCCGTTACCCCACACTTCATATTATATCACACCTATAGCTACTAGCTGTTTTCCCCACTAGTCTAAATTTTGTACAAGCAAATACATTCATTGAATACAACAGACTCCTCGGAAAATTTTGAGGCAGTATTGTTACAGTATTGCCCCTATAATCACATTGTAGTGCAGCTCTAAATAGCATTGCCCCTATAATCATTTTATAGTGCTTCCCTTTACAGTATTGCCCCTTTAATCATGTTATAGTGCTTCCCTTTACAGTATTGCCCCTTTAATCATGTTATAGTGCTTCTCTTTACAGTATTGCCCCTTTAATCATGTTATAGTGCTTCTTTTTACAGTATTGCCCCTTTAATCATGTTATAGTGCTTCTCTTTACAGTATTGCCCCTTTAATCATGTTATAGTGCTTCCCTTTACAGTATTGCCCCTTTAATCATGTTATAGTGCTTCTTTTTACAGTATTGCCCCTTTAATCATGTTATAGTGCTTCCCTTTACAGTATTGCCCCTTTAACCATGTTATAGTGCTTCTCTTTACAGTATTGCCCCTTTAATCAGTTATAGTGCTTCTCTTTACAGTATTGCCCCAACAAGTGATAGATGAGAAGGCTGATTCAGGGTCTGACGTTGAGATAATTGGTAATCATCATCTTCTTCCATATAAGTGTATCTTTTTCCCTTTTTCTCCCTTTTTAAAATGCAATTTAGGTAATGTTTTCCCCTTAAAACTTATATCAATGAAATAAAAAAAAATGGAAATCATTTAGTGATAACAATCTATCTTAAATCTTTTTAAATTCTATCAGTTAAGTCCTGATCATTTGTAGGGGAAGAATGGCCAAAGGAAGTAAAAAAGGAAGTGGTGCATGCGTCATCCCAGACCCAGACAGACGACAATGTAAGAGAATCATTTACTGTGAATGTATTACATTATTTTGGCTAAATATAGCATGTTTCAGTATCTATCAGTGCATTCTGTAAACCACAGATAAGAATTGTTATTATAGCACACTGTATTTTTGTACAATGTTTAACCAAAACTATTGAATTTCAAATCACATCTTAATCATCAGAAGTGAATGATAAATATGTATGTTGTTTTAGTATTTGAAGGGTAAGTAGGGGTCATTTTGATGATTTCCATATATACCATATTATGGAAAATTGTTGCTAAAGTCTTTTGTTTTTAAAAAAAAAATTCCATCTGATTTTAAGTTCTATAGAGTTTATTGTAAAAACTATAGTTTTGGAAGAGGGATGGAAATTTAGATGATCCCAAGCTACCATTAAATGGGGGATTCAGCAGGACAAGTTCATGAAAACAAATAATCCAAATATTCTTTGATATTCTTTGATAGAGATAATAATAAACACAAACATTGGTAATTGTAAAAATCAAGAGTCATTTTTTGTTGTGAGATTTTGTACAGGAATTAAGTCTTGATTTTTTATGCAGGAGCCTTGCAATGATGGTATACTGCAGTCATCCAACTACCCTGGACTACTATTTGAAGGGATACAGTTTTGTATCTATGGGTCCAGAAAACGTAGGAAGAAATTTAGTTAGGATACTCAGTTCTGTATTGGTTCTTGAACTATAATGTTTAAACCAATTGACAAAGATCAGATTAATACAGTACCTCTAAACATATAACAATTCGCTGTGTGTTCTATTAGCATTTTTGTTGGAAAGTGGCCTTCTAAATCAAGTACATTGCTAAATGCTCTGCATATATGTATCAGAATGGGTGCATCCAGAAATGCACCAATTCAAATCCATGCTACTTCATTGAAAAATCAGTTTTAGCCAAATGATGTACAAGCAAAATTATATTACACACTGTACTTTCACAGTATTCATTTTAGGTAATGATTCATAATTACAGTCAAACTTCAACTCGAACTAGATGAGACTGTTTAAACACTTCGATATCCGAGTATTCGAGATATTGAGGGTAAAATACTTCAAAAATAAGTGGTTGGGACTTACAAATCACTTCGACACATCCATTGTATTCGAGATATCAGTGTTCGAGATATCGAAGTTCAACTGTATATTATAGTTATGGTAGTTTTCCATGTGTAAAAGCAGATATTTGCTATATGTATAGTAAGCAAGGGCTACTCTTTTATGGACAGAAACTGCTAGACTTATATATTGTTTTGTATTGTATAAGCATGGTACCTTCTAGTTTTACAAGGCAGTCAAGGTTTATCATTAAAGTTGGCTTTTAGTTTGTTTCTTAAATCGTTTATTTTAAAAAAATGTAAAATTTTAATACAATTGCATTTATTATATAGACTTTAATAAATAATTATAGTACACCACAATATCTTCATACAATTAACCTAATATATACATTAGCTGACAGGGTCCTGGTATTCAACAGGACTTCACAGAAATCAGATCCATTATTACCCAGTAACTCAGATTGTTGATCAAGGATCTGAACTAACCCTATTAGACCAAAGGCCAAAAGAAACTGAAGTTCGGTTCTAAGTCGCTGACGCATCTGGTCAAATGCTGCAACATTAATTAATTTCATAGCTGTATCGAAAAGGGGAATAACTAAATTGAGATAATTCCCATCTGGAGATCAATATTTAAACCTATTAGTTAATCAAAGATTACAGAGCTCATTGAGACAAGGCATCACCTTTATAAGATCACCCTCACATGAAAAGCATAGTAAATGATGAATATCAACATTATAGCAAATTGAATGTTGTAATCCATCTTATCATATATGATACTAAGAATTGTTGTTTTTTATCAATTTCATATTGTATCATATGATATGATATTAATTAATGGTATACTGTACAATACAATATTGTAACATGATATATCATGATACAAAATAATTATGTATAAAGTTGTATGATACAATAACATATAGTATCTGATATGTAATTGTATTATATTGTATCAAGATATACAAATAATGACTGGAGTTGAGGGCAACATTGATTATATTGACCCCCAAGGGACAAAATATTGCCCAACATGTCTTAAGGGGGCTATTTATTTCATTAATTAGTTAAACCAACCATGCAAGCTTCAATTGAATAAGTATCAAAAGGACCATTATTTACCTAAATATATGACCCTATCCAAATCCAAAAACCTTAACCTCATCCAGCATTTGAAACCTTTGACTCAGATTCAGCATCCAAGTCTGTCAAGTGCATCAGTATCGCAAGATGCATCATACGTCCAAGTTTGGTTTAAATAGAGCCAATAATAGAATACTTAGATATGGCCATCGAAGGGCACCTGATCCAAAAACTTTAACTTGCACCAAAAACCTTATAACCTCCTCCAGCATCCAAATCCAAAGCTTATGGTTCAGATTCAGCATTCATGCCTGTCAGTTGTATATATATAGCAAAAGATGCTCCATCCATGCAAGTTTAGTGAAGTTAAGACCAGCAATAACTAGCTTAGATATGATCATCAAGGGGCACCTGCTCAAAAACCTTAACCTCCTCCAGCATCTGAAATCTATAGCTCAGATTCAGCATCCAAGTTTAGTAAGTCCATATAAGTAGGTCTAGATGCACTATCCATGCAAGTTGGGTGAAGATAAGACATGTAATAACTAAAATACAGAACCTGCTAAAAAACTTTAACCAGGTCCAAACGCTGAGGTTATGGCATAAGATCCCCTGACCTCGTCTCGGAAGGCTAAAAATGAAATACTTGCCTGCCACATATGATTTTGATTTATTTTGCTTGAGAAACTAAAGAAATTTTTTTATGAAACTGGTGTTTGTACTGATCTACACAGGAACAAGCCAGATAATACAATTCAAAACTGAACCATCTGCGCAGCACTCTTCACTAAAGGTGTACTATAAAAATATTAACGGATTTTAGCGTTCATAAAACGATGTATCTTTTATTATAAAATATTTGTGTAAAGTTATTTTATTATGATATAAATTTGATATTAAATGAAACAGCATAGTAAATGCCACTTTGTACGACACTTAGTGTGGTCCCCTGAATTGCCAGTCACATATGTGTGATGTCATAGTTAACATTTCCCATACTTTCTGATCGATGCGACTACATAGTAGACCTTAACAGTGCTGCCTTTGTATACACGTATTTGTAGAAGAATTAATTAGCAGTGTGAAGAGTTGCGGAGGGATGGTATGCGACACCCCGTTAGAGTTCGACAACCAAATCAACAGGCTCTTCATATCCTCGTACTCAGTCTGTGAGAGTCGCCTTGATCTCTCATCCAACAACCTATATGAGTACAGAAGTAAGTCACTTTTAGACATTATAGTCACTAAATGCAGAAATAAGTTACTATCAATATAGAAGTCAGTCCCTGTATCAATAGAGACGCTGTATGAAGATTATAATAAGTCACTGTAACAGTACAGTTGTTAAGTCCCTGTATTATTACATAAGTCAGTCACTGTATGAAGATGTAAGTCATTATCTTGGAACAGAAGTTAAATGCAAAACACTTCACACACTTGTCCACATGATTTGTGATAATTCCAGTATTGTATATAAAGTATATAAACGTTCTAGTTGAGTATCAGTAGAAATTTTTGTGCTGTTTTCAGGGCTGTACAGGGAGCACTCAGTGGTCACCCTATCCAGGGACTGGATATCCGACTCCATTAGCAGACGAGTACTCCAGCCCCTGGAAAACTACCTCATCAATGACAATCGTGGGTGCCGTATACCAGAAATTTAGTGCAGTACTCGATCTATTACATGTACTGGTAGAGGATATTATAAGTTTGGTCAAGGTGTGTCACTACTGGACTGGCTTTATCACTGATATACACTTTTAAATATTGAAAATTTGTAACATGGTAATTATCATTACTGATTAATCATAGAATTATTGTATAGAACTTGAATTAGTAATAAGGTGTATTCAGCCATTTTAATTTAAAAGAGAATTTTTGATATACTTTCTTAAAGTAAGTATCCTTACTACAGAATATTTAAAATTTGTATTCAGATATACATATTTATAGATAATTATGAATGTTTTACATAGTAAGAGAACTCAAAAGCTTTATTATAGCATACATATTAAATGTTATATCTAAATAATCTATTTCAAAAGCTTTTTTCTAGAATTTGATTTTAAATCAGTTATTTGTTAATAATTGCAATCTTAAGGTATCTTACTCGTCACGTTTTGATTTCATTGCGCACATGATCATTATATTTAAAATGAATTTGATTTTTTTTATTTATCATCACAGAAAGATTATTATTTCATAAATACACAGCATTCATTAAGAAAACTCATTTGAATTCATTAAACAAACAAGTTTTTTGGGGAACCATTTTTTCATGCGGAAGGTTTTTTAGACGAAAATGACAGAAACAAGCAAATTTACGAATTTTCAATATACTTTTCTTTTTATTATAATTAATTCATTACACACATTTTTAACATTGATAGTTCACAAGAAATTCTTGATACAACAACATTGAGGAGTGGGATACCTTAATCATGATACTTAACAAGCGAGTTAATTCTATTTCATCAAATTGCTTAGATATTATTTCATAGATTTAAGACATGTATCTGGGTAAGAATTAAAGCTGAACAACGCTCGTAAATGTGCACTATCTGCCATATTTCTCTGACTATCCCTACAATCCCTATATAAGCTGCAGACCTCTGAACAGTTCAAAGTATTTTGCTGTAGAGGTCTCACCTGTGTGAACGTACATCTTGCCTTGCCGTGTTACTTGGTCAAGCAGTGTTCAGCTTTAACTCATCAACAACGGTGTAAAACTTTTAAGACTCTCTGTGTGATTTTAAATTGTTGAAATGTCAACATATTCTAAGAAAAAAAATGAATGTTATCTGTTTAAGAATATCAAACCTATTCACCAGTTTTATCTTAAGAGTATTTTGGAAGTTTTATAATATGGAATATGTTACATTTCTGATCCTGTCAACACCCCAGTATAAATTAACTAACTTAGTCCTAAAAGAGGTTAAGTACTATCATTACAATTTTTACTCAGTCCTCTCTCTCCTCCCCCCCCCCCCCACCCCCTGTCTCTCTATCACTCACTGTCTCTCTTACTCACTTTCTCTCTCTCCCTTTTTCTTACTTTTTCCCTCTCTCTCTATCTCTCTCTTTCTCTGTCTGACTCTCTCTAACTCTCTCTCTCATTAGATATTGTTTGCTAAGCAACTGAATTTGTCCAGTCAATGATATTTATCTTTCTTATATGCTCATCATCCATTGCCTTAGTAATTGCATAATAATATATGCCTCCAATGTCAAGTGAACTACAGTGGTGTAGGAAGCACCCTGCCTATACATGTATTTACTCATGTTTTTTAGCTCACCTGAGCTGAAAGCTCAAGTGAGCTTTTCTGATCACCCGTTGTCCGTCGTCCGTCTGTCCGTCCGTCCGTCTGTCCGTCTGTAAACTTTTTACATTTTGAACTTCTTCTCTGAAACCACTTGGCCAAATTCAACCAAATTTGGCACAAATCATCCTTATAAGAAGATGAATATAAATTGCAAAAATAAAAGGCCAGATTGTATTCAAAGCGGAGAAAACATCGAAACTGTAAAAAAGGGGGGTGCATTTTAAAAAATCTTCTTCTCAAGAACTACTGAGTTAATCTTAACGTAATTTAGCATAAATCATCCTTATGGAAAGGAAAATATAAATTGCAAAAATTAAGGGCTAATTATGATTCAAATTTGAGCTAATTACGAAAATATTAATAAAGCGGCTTCGTTATTCCATATTTCGTAGACTGGCAATTTCGTACGATAGACTGATCCTATGACAGGCATTGCCAGTCTACCGCATCTTTGTTGTGCAACAGTTCACGTGCGAAAATAATCTATGAAACAAGGAAGATATATTGGTGCCGATTATTGTGAAGTAAATTGAGGTTAAATATTTCAACGTGTTGTCATTTTCACTTGTGACGGTGGTTTTAGCTTGTTTTGATTTTCGTTTCATTTTGCTTTTTAACTTGGGGAACGATTGCCTGTATAGCTGTATTCAGTATTCTGGTATTTGGAAATAGACTTCGGTTAATAGGCAGTTGATTGTTTACCTGCGAAAATGATTAAATCTGATGCATTAACAACGTACTAAAGTGCATTTTCCCTCTGTTTTTATTGTTTATTAATTTCGAATTGAGTGTCAACAAGGACCAAACAAGGGGGCGACTTTGGTTGAAATAATCAATTTTTGATCGGTAACTTCGCCGAAATTTCCTCCGAAAGATAATTTGAAGTAGCCATGTATTTATTATCGTGTAAATTAAATCCAAAGACAATAAAACGATGTTTATGAATTTGAAAAGACGTTTTCACAGCCTCAGTTAAACCCTGTTGAGATTAATCACTCGCGACTGTCTTATCTCTAGAGGTTATGAATATTATAAATACGGGTGATGCAACACATACCGTGCATTGAAAATTACAATCGATATTTATTTACATTTCGTTTTGATACTACAGTTAGTAGGTAACTTGTAATTAGTTAATAACTTTTTCCAAATTAATACAAAACCGTTTGTTTACAGTTATCTTCAAAATTAATAAGATCCTCTGCCTATCTGTTGTAATTGGGTCATAGGGTAGGACTAATTCCTCCAAAATACACAAGTGCATAAACTAATTTTGTGTCACTTGGCTAACTCAATTACAAAACATTTTATCCATATAATGTATGATGACATTAAAAAAACTGAAATTAAACAAATTGGATAAATTTTTAAAAGTTGCCTATAATTCTACGGCTGACGCTTAAATGTTTGATGATCATTAGAATTGTCTTATTAAACATTAAATACTTGTGTACAGAAAAATCAAAAGGATGATGTGCTATAACTACTTTATGGGGTCCCTTCTCATTTGATGAATTATATGAAATCTGCAACAATTTTGGTAGTTTTCAAAAGAGTAAATAAAAACGCCTTTTAAACAGTTCTGACACATTATAATTATGAGGATATCTGCTTTATCATTATTTTAAAGAAAATATTGCAGCAGAAAATAATCTTGGTTTGTAGCCATTTGTTGTTTTTGAGGAAAGATGAAATAATTGATGGGCCTTGGTACAAAACTGATACCTGTATGCCTGACAATACATTAACTTATATAGCTTTTTAACACATCACATGACAACATTTTCCAGTCGAATGTTTTCATTGATCAAGTGAGTAAGGTCATAAAACGTCACACAAGTTTACACTAGGTAAACAATTATTTTAGGGAAGACAAATTAAGTTTTTGACTAGCCTTAGCAACTTTTGCCATAGAGTTCAAAACTGCGAACTGGCTTCCAGACTATCTGGCGATCCTCTGTCCGTCAATCTTTGTTAACTTTCACATATGAGATACGAGCTGTGAAAATGAAATGTATCTCATCGGCATGGTATATTCACAGAGCTTGGCATCTTAAATAAACACACAAAAATATTCACTTAGATGTGGAAAATGGAAATTACACTTGTAACCGGAACCAGTACGACAAGGGCAATAACTCTTGTGATCAAAGTAACTCTAATGTCAAATACTGGCTCAGATAAAAATCAACCCAGGTAAGGGGATTCCTGAACTATGGTCAACACTTGTAATGAAAACACCAGTAAGATTTAACACAATTTATTAATGTTTGTAGAGTTGATTTAAGTCAAGGATGGCAACAAGAATTTTATAATAATAGACGAAAATATGGAAATTAACAAACAGAAGTACTCAAAGGGAAAATTACTCTGAAAATATGTATAATCTGAATTAATAATGAACTGATATTACAATGGATACTTGATAATTGAATTAATTTCTACAATTAATAAAAAAAAATAAGAAAATGCAAAAATGCCAAATAATTGCCAAAATCAAAATATGCTCCTACTGGGCCACCATAGAATCTAACAATAGATTTAATAATAACAGACGAGGAACGATGAATAAGGAACGAGCTACATCTCTATAAATATTAAATTTCTCCTCTATGACAAATAAATGTAAAAATGACTAAGATAATCCTCCTTATAAAAATAAGTTATCCACAACACCTTGAACCAGGACTGGGAAAGGGAAAACCTATCTAAACTTACACTCTAAACCTTAAGGAAAATCTGTATTATATAAAAAAAATGTTTTAAACCCTACAAAAATGAACTAAATCCTAACTCTACATAAATCATGCTTTAATATACTAAACCTAACTCTAATCTATTCATAGCTGTAAAACCAAGAGGTTCAAGTGCCAAGAATAGAAAGGGAGACTTACCATAAGGTAATCACTCCCTAACCCAAGTGAAGAAAACTGACCGAACACTCTCTTATATATACCTGTATTCTATTCACTAATTTTAACCAATGAAAACCAAAGAAACTAGAGTAACTTAGCCAATCAGAGAACAGGTAACTTTATAACTTAGGCAAAAGTGACAACATGGATACTATTTCCTGTAGAAGTGTAACTATAAATAGGATAATTTTTAACTTGTTCAAAATATGAGAGTAGAAAGAATTAAATGATCAACAGTAAGTATTTGAACCTTAAGAATGACAATAAACAGTTTAAACTGTAAAAACTTAAAAAAAAAAAATGCAAATTGTATAATGAAAATAAACAAATTTGTTACATTCCTCCCCCCTTAAAAATAAACAAAATCACAGATTTTGTTTAATTACATATAAATGTCAAAAGTGAAGAGGTTTCATGTCCCTAGCATTATAACATGTTGGGAGGTTAAAAAGTGGTGTAGAAGAGGCTGATGCTCGACGTCTGGCTTCTGCTGCCCTGTCCCTGGCGTCCCTATGTATAGTAGGCAAGGGCATATCTATCTGTCCAGGATTACAGTATCTTGGATTTTTAATGTTCCGACACAAAATACACCCCTGAAGTCCTGGATGTTTCTTATCCCAATGCTTACGGATAGGCGAAATTTTAAAAGCTCTGAAGGAGCATCCTTCCTTAGGACAATTATACACCGGCACAAATTCCTTATGAAATTTTATGAAGTGGGCCCTGTACGATCCTATTTTGTGAAAGACGTGCTCCCCAGATGGACAGCTAGGAATGGAACACGCTTGTCCATCTGAGGGCCACTCCTTAGGAAAAGATGTACCAAAGAGCTCCTCCATCTCCTCTTGCTCAACTGATAACTGTAAAACATCGGCCATCCTAGCTGAAAATAAAAGAATAATAGGATAACCCAGATTAATGATAGAATTGCAAGCATCTCTCAATTGTAAATAACCTACTCCGAAATAACTGATGATAAAATCTTAAATTCTAAGACTTTATTGTAAACTGTACTATATAAAGGGTAATTCAATAGCTATCTATTCAAAATATGTTTTCTCCTATAGAAAAACATCTAAAATAAAAGATGCCTAAATGCATCTATCCCTATAGATAAACCATATGAAAAACCCTAGGGTTGCTTCTAGTTCAGTACAAGGGAGATAAACTAAGGATCATCTACGGAAAGCATTAATCTAAGAATGCTAAACTCTCAATGATTCGTATCTATGTATTACTGATACTAGATATTCAAAATATCTATCATGTACTGTTTTGACTTCTAGATAATTATATTAGAAGATACCATCATGTTTTAATAATTAAAACACTTAACTATCCTTTATCCAATAAAGTTCAAATACAATATAACCTGAAGGTTAATTTCAAGAGCCAGAAATAAAACAACTCAGAAACACAAACAAAACAACCAGCAATCTAGATGTGACTAGTAATTTATAATTAAACTTAAATTTTATCTCTATGTATCAGTTATGTTATGCTATCCTGACATACTAAACAAAAATTTAATCAACTCTATAATTATTTAATGAATAATAAAGAAAAATATAAAAACAGACTATGTACATAAGGCATAAAAATAATAAAATATGCCTAGATACTGGTTCAAGGTGAGTAGACAACTGGAGGTTTAATTCTTCTACCCCATCTTGACTGTCTGAAAGGTTCAGCACTGGGCACAGTAAAATCTGGTGAAGCAGAATCTATCTCTGCATCTTCAGGCTCAAAAGACTCTGAAGATTCTAACCTGCTAAATTCAGGGGGTTCTATAGACTCGTCTAAAAGGGTATCTACTGGTAACCAGTTTTTAGGTGGAAGTATACCTTCATAGGGTTTAAGTTGGTCAACATGAACTACTTTCAAAGGACTTTTGGGATCTCTCTGTATTTGATACGTTATATCTGTGATCTTTTTGGTCACTTTGTAAGGTCCCGTCCAACCCAGACCTAATTTTACACCTGCTGCTGGTGGATACCACCTCCAAACAAAATCATTTTCAGAAAATTCTCTGGGTTTAAGACCCCTATCATAAAATTTCTTTTGTTTGACAGCTGATTTTCTTAAATTTTCAGATACAAAGCCATAAGTATCGGCTAGAACTATCTGTAACCACTCTACATATTTAATAGGGCACACAGGAGTTGGAGAAGAAGGAGGATTTCCTATGATAAGATCTACTGGGCTTACTGTCTCACGTCCTAACATGATTCTATTCGGAGAACAACCAGTACTCTCTTGTACAGTAGACCTATAGGCTGTAAGGACATAGGGAAGATTATCATCCCAATTATCTCTATTCTTATTTGCATAGGAAGATAGCATTTGCAATAATGTCCTATTCATTCTCTCAACTAAACCATCTGACTGTGGCCTATATGGAGTAGTGCGTGTCTTCTGAATGCCTAATTTTGAACACAGGACACTAAAAAGTTCCGACTCAAACTCACGACCTTGATCTGAGTGTAACTGTTTTGGACAACCAAACTTACAGAAAAACTCTGTTACTATCTTGTCTCCAACTGTCAATGCAGTATGATCAGGTACTGCCCAAGCTTCAGACCACTTAGAGAAATAATCACAGAGAACTATAATGTACTCGTTACCATTATTTGTGCGGGGTAAAGGACCTACTATATCTATGCCTACTCTGTCTAAAGGAGCACCAACGACTGACTGATGAAGAGGTGATTTACCAAAACCTGGACCAGCTTTTGCCCTAGCACAAACATCACACTCTTTACACCACCTTTTAATGTCTGTAGACATACCAGGCCAATACACTCTACGCTTGACTGCCTTGATGGTACGGTCCCTGCCTAAGTGACCAGAAGTTCTATTATCATGCAATTCATGTAATATCTTGGACCTAATTTGTCTTGGAGCAATTAATAACAAAGTCTCCCTATCATTTGGTTCAATCCATCTATAATACAGCATGTTGTTCTTAACTATCAAAGATTCCCATAAACCATAGTAGGTTTTTAAGTCAGGAGCTGCCTCCAAAACCACATTTCTAGGGGGTTTTACAGAGTAATTTTCTTTCAAATTCATGATTTGTCTAATTGCGGGCTCTTGATGTTGCCAAGTTCTTAATTGATCAACTGACCAAGTATCTAACCAGTTAGGCACTATTTCTGAATCACAACTTGCACCATTGTCATCCGTAGAACTGTCAGATTCTGACTCCATCAAATCGAACCTTTCTATGGTTCTAACGGAAACAGTCCCGGCGGGCAAGGACAATGTATTACTGTCCATCTGCTCGGGCACTGTAACTGTTTGACCACCAGAATCATGACAATCCCCCCAATGACAATCAGGACAATCCATGTGCTTACAATAACTGGGAGGTCGTCTAGACAAACCATCAGCATTACAATGCAACCTGCCTGGCCTATGTTGAATTGAAAAATCATTTGTCTCTAAAACTGAAAGCCATCTAGCCAATATCCCTTCTGGATTTTTGAAATTTTTGAGCCATATAAGCGATGCATGATCGGTTCTGATCGTAAAATGTCTACCCCATAAGAAATGTCGATATTGCCTGATAAATGTAACTACTGCTAACAATTCCTTGTAAGTGGTACAGTATCTGACTTGAGACTTGTTTAATGTCCTACTGGCATAAGCAATAACCTTCTCCTCACCATTTTGTATCTGTGATAAGACAGCACCTATTCCTGACATGCTAGCATCTGTATCTAGAATAAATTCTGATGTGCTATCTGGATATGCTAATATAGGAGCTGTACAAAGAAGTTCTTTAAGTTTCTCAAAGGAGTTCTGACATTGAAGAGTCCAACAAAATTTCTTTCCTTTTCTAGTCAAATAAGTTAACGAAGAAGCAATGGTAGAAAACTCAGGGATGAACCTCCTATAATATCCAGCTAAACCCAAGAAACTTCTAACATCAGACACATTTTTGGGGACAGGCCATTCCTTAACTTTTTCAAGTTTACTAGGATCACACTGAATACCTTTGTCTGAAACTATGTGACCTAAAAATGGCACTTCTTTCTGAAATAAGACACACTTGGAAGGTTTCAATGTTAAACTGGCTGATCTAAGCCTATCAAACACTAGCTTAAGATTTTGCAAAGCTTGGTCAAAAGATTTTCCAAAGACAATGATATCATCTAAATAACAGAGGCATTTTTCCCATCTAAGACCTCTAAGAACTAACTCAATTAACCTCTCATAGCAACTGGGAGCATTACACATGCCAAAAGGTAATACTTTGAACTGAAATAACCCCATGTGAGTAGAAAATGCTGTTTTATGCTTATCTTTTTCCTCCATTTCCATCTGCCAATACCCAGAAACTAAATCTAATGTGCTAAAATAAGAAGCACCAGCTAAAGAATCAAGGGATTCATCAATCCTAGGCAAGGGATAAGCATCTTTCTTGGTAACTGAGTTTAGTTGTCTATAATCAACGCAGAATCTCCATGACCCATCTTTCTTAGCAACTAACAATAATGGAGCTGACCAAGGACTTTCACTAGGTTCAATCACATCATTTTCGAGCATCTTTGCAATTTCATTTTCAACAATTTCTCTCTGAGAATATGGAAGTCTACGAGGTGGAATCTTAATGGGTTTAGAATCCCCAGTATCTATACTATGTTTGACAAGATTAGTTCTTCCAAATTTACCATCAGGTCCAACAAAAATATCTTGATATTCTGTCAAAAGCTGTAACAACTGACATTTTTCTGTTTCAGACAACTTGTCACAAGATCTTTCATAAAGAGACTGTAAATGCAAAGGGAGGACTGAAGCAACATGTTCACCTTCAGGTGAATCTGACTGCACAATATCAACCTCATGTACAGAAGCTACTGTCGTGTGTTTCTTGATTCTTACAGGCCTATTTGAAATATTAACAATTGAAAACAAAATCTTCTCTGGATTTACCAAAGTTCTAGCGACTAACAGACCCTTCTGAGACAAAAATTGAAATGGCTCAAGCAAACTATTTACAGATTTGTCAACACTTCCAACTGAATAAGCAGGAACTACTACTTCACAATCAGGGGGAACAACTATGTTTTTAGCAACTCTGACTCTTGCACAAACAGGAGCTGTCTCTCTCTCTAACTGGATAGACTGACCTCCAATAACTAAGAGACCTCTAGATATCTGAAATATCACATCATTGTTCTCTAAGAAATCCATTCCAATTATTCCTCTCAAATTTCCTAATTCAGCAACAATGAACTCATGACAAAACCCAATCTCTCCTATTTCAAATTCTAAGTCAATCTTCCCCAAAACTTTCATATCTCTACCATCAGCTGTTGACAAGGACAATGAACAAGGTTTCAAAGGGGGTCTTTTATCTAAAGTCATAAAAACATGTGCATCTAATAAACAAGCCTGTGAACCAGTGTCAACTAAAAACATATTTACATTCTGACCTAGCACACATCTGACACTAAAACATGACTTCTGTACCAAATTCACTTGAATTCTCTGAGGAGCCCTAATATCACAAGAATCATAGGTCACACTATGGGCTTCTAGGGTAACCCCTACTAGTTTTCCTGAGCATTTACAGACTGGGTTGAAGCAGAGTTAGTGTTATTTTGATCCTGGTTCAAAGGGACATAAGTGTTTGGAGCTTTACAATATTTTGCTATATGACCCAACATTTTACAGTTGTAACACTTTACAGCTTTTCCTGACTGGCTTAATCCTCCTCGATGTCTATTAGACAATTTATTAATGCTAATCTCCAAAGACTTTATTGCACTTAACAACTCATCAGGGGACTTAACGTCACTAGACTGTACAGAAGAAACATAAGGTTTAGTGATGGAGAGTTGTGGCCCCTTAATTGCTTCTAATTCTGTAGCTGAAGAAATGGCAGTCTCTAATGTATTAGGGTGATGTAAAATGACATGAGACCTAATGTCACTATTCCCAATACCATTCATGAATTGCTCTACAATGATTATCTCCCTATTTGAATAAGACATGTCCGGGAAAGCTAAATTTCCTAGTCTCCTGAGAGCATACCCATAATCAGAGGGAGTTTCACCTGATTTGCGAGAACGAGATCTAAACTCTACTCTATATGCAACTGTACGTTCCTGTGGACAAAACCGACTTGCTAAAATGGACCTAAGTGAATTATAATCCTTCAACTGACTCTGAGATAGGTCACCTAATATTCTTTGTGCCTCCCCCCTTAAGGACATAATAAGCTGTTGAGACATTTCCTCATAGGACCACTTGTTCCAAAGAGATACTTGTTCAAAATGCACTAAGTAATCTTGCCAAGCTACACTTTTACCATCAAATTTGTCTGGCTCTTTCTCTTTTCTTAACCTGTGCCTATTGGAGTTATCTCTGGGGAAGGAAGACAAAGTTGTCTCTAACCCATCTTGAGCTCTCTCATTTCTTTCACTCTGTGCCAAGTTTATTTGTGCAGGTGCTCGACTCTCATTCATTACTGTCACACTTGCTAGAGAAGTCTCTGTCTTTCTTACTTGCTCATGCACACCTGATATATTACCAAATGATATGTGGCGTCTGCGTCTTTTGGTCTGCTCAAGCTCTGCTCTGCATCTCTGGTAGTCAGATGTAAGATCTTGAAGAGCTTTCTCCAAATCTGAAATTTGGGTGTTAATGTGCTCTCTTTCACTCTCAATCACTCTCTCTACAGGAGGGGATGTTGACTGTCTACTTCGTGACAAAAGTTTACTTCTAGCACCTTGTGAGGGATTAACATTAACTCTAGGAGTAGATGTAGCTCGCCCTACACTATCAAAAATAGAATTAAGTGAAGCCATGGTTTCTATTCAGGAATCCTGGTCACGGCACCAAAATTATGTAACCGGAACCAGTACGACAAGGGCAATAACTCTTGTGATCAAAGTAACTCTAATGTCAAATACTGGCTCAGATAAAAATCAACCCAGGTAAGGGGATTCCTGAACTATGGTCAACACTTGTAATGAAAACACCAGTAAGATTTAACACAATTTATTAATGTTTGTAGAGTTGATTTAAGTCAAGGATAGCAACAAGAATTTTATAATAATAGACGAAAATATGGAAATTAACAAACAGAAGTACTCAAAGGGAAAATTACTCTAAAAATATGTATAATCTGAATTAATAATGAACTGATATTACAATGGATACTTGATAATTGAATTAATTTCTACAATTAATAAAAAAAAATAAGAAAATGCAAAAATGCCAAATAATTGCCAAAATCAAAATATGCTCCTACTGGGCCACCATAGAATCTAACAATAGATTTAATAATAACAGACGAGGAACGATGAATAAGGAACGAGCTACATCTCTATAAATATTAAATTTCTCCTCTATGACAAATAAATGTAAAAATGACTAAGATAATCCTCCTTATAAAAATAAGTTATCCACAACACCTTGAACCAGGACTGGGAAAGGGAAAACCTATCTAAACTTACACTCTAAACCTTAAGGAAAATCTGTATTATATAAAAAAAAATGTTTTAAACCCTACAAAAATGAACTAAATCCTAACTCTACATAAATCATGCTTTAATATACTAAACCTAACTCTAATCTATTCATAGCTGTAAAACCAAGAGGTTCAAGTGCCAAGAATAGAAAGGGAGACTTACCATAAGGTAATCACTCCCTAACCCAAGTGAAGAAAACTGACCGAACACTCTCTTATATATACCTGTATTCTATTCACTAATTTTAACCAATGAAAACCAAAGAAACTAGAGTAACTTAGCCAATCAGAGAACAGGTAACTTTATAACTTAGGCAAAAGTGACAACATGGATACTATTTCCTATAAATAGGATAATTTTTAACTTGTTCAAAATATGAGAGTAGAAAGAATTAAATGATCAACAGTAAGTATTTGAACCTTAAGAATGACAATAAACAGTTTAAACTGTAAAAACTTTAAAAAAAAATGCAAATTGTATAATGAAAATAAACAAATTTGTTACACACTTATTTAAGGATATCACACAAGTTTACACTAGGTAAACAATTATTTTAGGGAAGACAAATTAAGTTTTTGACTAGCCTTAGCAACTTTTGCCATAGAGTTCAAAACTGCGAACTGGCTTCCAGACTATCTGGCGATCCTCTGTCCGTCAATCTTTGTTAACTTTCACATATGAGATACGAGCTGTGAAAATGAAATGTATCTCATCGGCATGGTATATTCACAGAGCTTGGCATCTTAAATAAACACACAAAAATATTCACTTAGATGTGGAAAATGGAAATTACACTAATTTAAGTTCGATTTTTTTTTCTCATAAATACCAATACACCAAACAAGAAATATTGCAGGTAAATGGTAACTACCTTTTCCAGTATTTTCATCATATAAAATAGATACATTGTATGTATTGCATGACCTCTAAGACAAAATGTTAATGAAATAAAATGTTTAATTGTGTAGATTCATCATGTGCAAATTATGATTACACACGATAAGGTAGGCCCACAATAGGTGCTGATTTTTAAACTGATATACGTCTTAGAAAATGTATGAATTTTTTTTATCTTTAAAGAGTTAATACTGTTTACATATGTGCAAAAAACTGCAGGAAATAATATACCGGTGTTATATATAATTTATATATCACAATATATTTTCCCCTACCCCTTTATAAAATATTGAGTTTTACATCAGAAAATTATGGTACTTAACTTTGATAAATATTAAATTTTACTGTTCTTAATTATATAAAGTGTTTTAAGTCAACATAGTTTGCCATTTTGCTCAGGTGAGCGATGTGGCCCATGGGCCTCTTGTTTTTATTTACCAGTACCTAGCTTTTTTTTCATTCTGTTGTTGAGAAGTAATATCCGTAGGTAAAATTAGCCTATATATATGCGATATAGTTGTGATCCAAGTATTTCAGCAACATTTTTGAAACTGCATTGAACTATATATGTCAGGGATATATTGTACATGTGTCTGGTTTATATAACCTAGCTATCTTATATTTCTCTATTTTTGAGAAAATAATACATTTATAATTGAAATTAGTACATGTATATGTTTGTACCGTAATATAGTTTAAGTGACCATGCAAAGTATTTCAGCAACAGTTTGTACAGTATTTTCAGTGTGCTTGTGAAGTTTTTCACAGATTCTTGAAGTGTGTAGGAGTTTAATGAATGAGTGATTTTGTATTTATGAATCAATTGAGAAAAATTTGTACTACAAATAGATGATTTTAGTACTTATATCCAGTGGTTTGGATGAATTATACTAAGAGGGTTTTATACATCAATTTATTATTTTTTTTATTAATTACAAAAAGGATATCTTTTTTACTGTTGTTACTATTTTATGAGGAATAAAATTTGAAATTTAATACTAGAATTGTCTTTTTATTTTTTGCCTTCATATTTCATTAGTCCCTACTACATCATTCAAGTACATATAAGCTATTTTAGGGTCCAAGATTTAAGTCCAAAATGTGTCCTATTTTTAGGTCATCCAGGTGACCTATTACAATTGGTCTTCGTCCGATGTCGTGCGTTAAAAATTTGACATTTTTAACTTCTCTTTGAAAACTACAGACCAATTTTTACCATTTTTGGTGTGAAGTATTTCTATAGTAAGGGGAATCAAATTGTGAAATTCATGGCCCCTGGGACAGGGGTTCAGGTCCTAGGGCGGGGCCAATATAGCCATATAGTGAAAATGTATTAGATCTAAAAAAATCTACTTCTTTACTCCAATAAATGTTTGAAAAACTCAATTCATGATTATGATGTCTACGAACTCCTCTACCTAAATGTGAAATTCATGGCCCCTGGGTCAGGGGTTCAGGGCCTAGGGCAGGCCAATATGGCCATATAGTAAAAATGTATTAAATCTTAGAAAATCTTCTCTACTCCAATATATATTTGAGAGAACCTAAATGCATTATTCTAATGTCCATGAAGTCCTCCACTTAAATTGTGAAATTCATGGTCCCTGGGGCCAGGGTTCAGGCCCTAGGGCGGGGCCAATGTGGCTGTAAACAGTGGTAAAAATATATCAAATCTTAGAAAATCTTCTTCTCTACTCCCATATATACATCTGAGAAAAATTAGATGCATCAGGGTATGATGACCATGAAGCCCTGTATCTGAATTGTGAAATTCATGGTCCCTGGGTCAGGGGTTCAGGTCTAGGGTGGCGTCTAATATGGCCTGCACCTAGTGAAAATGTATTGATTTAATATTTTTTTCTGTACTATCATTGTCATGGGAGATAAAGTCTTGCATTGTTATTATGTTCATAATATCCTGATGTTAAATTGTGAAATTTACTGCCCAGGCCATGGGACAGAAGTTGAGGCTTTTTATATCGGGTATTGGGGTGGGGGTTGGTTGGATAAATATGACCATCAATTCTACCTATTTTCATATATAGAATATTGGTAAAAGTTCAAGAACTCTTTTCTATTTTGATAAAATTAGAAAGTAATAATAATAATAATCAATTCTTGTACTATCCAGGTGAACATAAGTAAACTTTACCTGTGCCCCTTAGAGGGCCCCATAATTGCCTAACACACCATTGAAAAAAGTATTTGTAATTGAGTGTAATGAATTACATTTATCAAAGTAATTTGTATTCAAGTCTGTCTTCAATTACAAGTAATTGAATGATTGTATTTAAATACACTCCAAAAATGTCAGGTATTTTCAAATACATTTCAATTACTTTTTATCCAAGTTTAAAATTCAAAAAGGTGTCTTTTAATGATGTTTAGTTTGTATACCTGTTTGACACAGGCTTTTGTTTATACAATAATAAAATCTCTCATAATGTTTAATATGTTTATACAGTATGACACACTGCCCAGGTCAATAGGTATAGGTCTAATTTTGTTAAGGTGTGAACCCCTCTCTTACCCAATCTCCCCTATTTTAGATTCAATGGAGTCTAAATATTGTATTGTTGTGAATTATAGTCATTATTATTTTATATACTGATGGGCTGTACCGCCCCAAAGTTGTACTTTTTTAATATACATATTTACAGGAATATTGTACTTTTTGAATATACATATTTACAGGAATACAAATTCTTCATATAGAAGATCTTGTTCAGAACCAAACATGAACTCAATGGTACTGGATGAATTTAATGCCAAAGAAAATGTTTCTAGAAAAATTTGAGAAAAATCTATAAATGATGATTAAACTGAAATCCAACCATAAAAAACATGACCATACATAAAGCCTTGAATGTGTATCTTAATGCTGTTTATACATGTATTTGTTCTCAAAATTTGTTAAAATAAAACTAAAGTAATTGAAATGTAACTAATTACATTTGTCCAAGTAATTGAGAGTAATTATTTACATTTGGAAAAAATTGATGTAATTGTAATTGCAAGTAATTGATAAAATTATCAAATGAAAGTATTTAATTACATTTCAAAGAAACCGAATACAGATCTCCTCTAATATAGCATCAACAACAACTCTCTGACGGTCATTTTCCATGATGTCGAAATGAACTTCGAATTAACCAGCCTTTTATATATTTTGTGATTGGTATAATATTAATTTATCTTCGTGCAAATAATTAAGTTTATTCTGACGTCACAGAACATGACCTTCAATTGGTCATCTTCAGATCTTTGCACTTTGTAGATTGTATTAATTTATTATACAAGTTACTTAATCTATGAAATTTTGTCTGCATGAACCTGCGAGTTATTGAAAACTAAGTCTCTTGAAAATAAATGATTGCACAGTAAATTACTAGCACAGTAAAGTCAGTAATAAATATTAGATTTTTTTATCTCTTTCATTGGGCTTAATCGATGATATAAATTCATAAATAAATTTATGCAAACTTAGGTAAAAAAAAATCAACTGGGCCGAGTGATCAGATTCATGAGACGCTTCCTATGATAACGATACATCTATAAGTGTTTGCAAGATGCATTGATGGTTCCTCTTATAGAAATATCACCAAATTTGCATATTATTCTTCTTTTCACTAAAACAATGCCTTTTTAACATTATATAATAAAATTTTAATTATTACACTTGAGGAGGAAGTCTACGGTCGAAAGGTACATACAATTCTTGGCCAATCAGTAACATGTACTGGTATAAAATTTAAGTAATTTTCTTAATTAATCAAAATTAAAATGAATCAAATCAGGTATTGAAAACAGAATCTTATAACCATTTATTTAATCATACAGCCATTCATTGTGCAGGGAATGGTCTATGTTTTACCTTGAGAAGAATTTACCTTTTATAAATGTATTTGAACCATCTTAAATCGGAGTTAATGCAATTTTAATTCTTGCTGTACTAATTTATGTACCATACATATGCCTGTAAACTTCTTCAACTGAACTCAGCTGCACAACAGTAACTCAAAGCAACACACAAATTATTATTATAAATAGAAAATGATATAAATTTATTCAATTAATTAACATACACTATTTTCTTATTTATTTCAATTGGTTAGTTTTTCCACCTGCTGCCTATAAAAGTCTTTTTTGTCAGTTGCCCGAATTCGGTCGTTCCATACTGGGTTTACCCTCTCATTCCCCTGGGCTGTGAAGTTGTCTTTAGTGAGATCTTTCATGATGAAGTGTAGTGCTTTGTTCCTTTTAACTACCTGTGTGTAATATTCCGCTCCTCCATTGACGTATTCGGAACCAAACGAGGGAACCTCTTGGTCCACGAGCGAGTCTCTCTGTCGTTTATACCTACACCAAATTTGTAAGATCAGAAGTCCATACAAAATAATAACAGGCGATGCCCTGAATAAAATCTGATCAGGCCGTTTCAGTCGAGTGGCTGCTGTATATATGACCAGACAAAATCCACCTACGAATAGTGTCATCAGCCCCTGCTTCACCTGAAGGTCGTAACTGTCAGTTAGTAAACACTCCCTAAGCAGGGCGTATTTCACCGCATTTTTTCCTAGAATAATTGACTTTTTAAGGACTGCTCCCTCTTGTGTTCCATCTTCAATGGTTAAAGTTTGTCCGATTCGATAATTGTCCATTGGAACTTCTTCGGGAGAGTTGTAGACAAATGCTATAGGGAGGCCGATGAAAGTCCCAAATTTGGAGTGTAAATTTCCCTTGTGAAACGGGTCATTCATGTCTGCATTGATTATAACATCAATACCATCCAGTTGTGTCTGTGTGAATCTCCCTTTAAGAATTAAATCCTGAAAAACCTGGAAAAGAAAAGAAAAATTCAATGAACATCACTGAATCTTACGAAAATTTTATGCTTTCATTTATAATATATTTGATTTAATGCCATTTAAAAAAAGAAGGCCTTCATGTAAATATTGGACTTCTTTAATATGCTTGCTTTATTTTACATCATGAGGCATAGTTAATGTGTAGAAACAGCCACTTGTGCTGACTCACATTTCCATGTGAAGATCAACTCTTGTAAAGTTAAGATTTGACTGTTTATAATTATATATAACCCTAGTGTCCTAGTCCACTCAGTCCAGTAAAATGGTGAGAATATGAGGCTTTTTGGGGGAATAACCTTATTTCTTTTTGTTCATCTGATATTATTCATTATGATAGTAACTTTTCGGATAAATCTAAATTTTACAACCAATAGCGTGATTAGAATCCTTTCATTTTACAAACAGATAATTCACCAATTAAACACACTGCACATTTTTTTTTAACTATCAATAAACATTATTTATTTAAGGATTAAGGAGGTCCGAATCATTCTTTGAGTATTATGAGGTGATCATTATGCTCAGACTGACTAAATCCATTAAAGCCTGAAGAGCTTTATGTTGGATTTGACGTATTTGATCAAGTCACATAATATTCAAAGAACGATTCCTTATTCCTAATATTTATATAATTTTCAACCAATTGTACAATTAATATTAAATATTTATTGATGAAATGTATTGCACTATATGTTACATATTGATTCATAGTTTTATCACAGAACATGACACTGGAAAATGTAATATTCAACAATAATTATTTAAAAAGAATGAATGGTTTACCTCTTTTTTAGCTTGCTCAACTTTTTGACCAAGTGGGTATGGCTCTTCCATCTCTTTGAAAGTTAGCAGATTCTTGTAATCTTGTAAGAACACAGTCTCGGGGGCAAAGAAACCAAACAGCTCGGTCACTGATCCTGCCGCTAGAAGGGAGCCTATAACAGCTTTGTTGTAGTCGGTCACAAACTTTCGTAACTGAAAAGAGAAAGCAAAAGGGAATTGCATAATAGAAAAATTATATATATTCATATGATATCGCACGACTCAGCAGTATCAACAAAAATAGGTACTGTAAAGACAAGTTACCAATAGGAATTATTAAATACAGAATATTAAAAATAATAATGTGCGAAATGGTCTTCAATCATAATCCGTTTATCTATAATTTTTTATTTATGTTCAAAAACTTTTATTGAAAGCCTAGTACTATCTGTTCACTTTGTGCGTCATCAAGAGGCAGATGACGTCATAGTAAGCTCTTCAGCAAGATTGGCCTCTCGCTCTTTTTGTAGGATTGATGACAGTGTTGTAAATAATGTTGGAAGTGATTATTAAAATAGGGATAGCTTGAATTGATGCGTGAAGTAATTTAAAGAATTGCATAATATTTAAATGTCATAATATACAATTCATTAACTTTGTTGCATTTATAAACGAATTTCTTAACAGCCATAATTGTGCTGCGAGGGATTATATAATATAACTATTATGGACTTCATTGCACAGTCAATACATGGTTATATGGACCCATGTCAATTGATATCGACCGAAGACATAAAAAGTGATATTGACCGAGCTTGCGAGGTCAATATCACTTTTTGTGTCTTCAGTCGATATCACTTTTTGTGTCTTCGGTCGATATCACTTGATATGGGTCCATATAACCACATATCGACCTACAATGAAGTCCATAATTATATATTATACATAGCCGTTAAGCTAAGTGATGTACAATTGGACATGTAAATGAATATCTCACTTTGATTTCCCAAATGTGATATGAATATTAATGGGAAAACTATTTGCATTCATGCAAAAATACAAAAAAGTAAATATAACAAAACGGCACCATTTGGAAAGCAAGTTTTCATACATTGAAACTTTTATAGTTTATCAGAATTGTACGGGCAATGGATTGAAGGATTATGCATGAGAAAACATGTTGCTCTTTAAGTAATTTAATACAAACGGGCCATTATACACCAGTTGGGTTCACGGCATATGATAAATATTGATGGCTTACTGTTGTTTACAAGCAGAGTCTTTTTTCAGCATGAAATGTTTGAAGTGTAGCAAGTTAGGTAACAGAAAACATAGCCAAAGGAGAAAATTCGGATTCAATGAGCATTAAGCGATATTTGTCGATACAACGCCGCAACAATCATACTCTATGCATTCATCAAACTTACCCGATTCATGATTACTCTCTACAGTTGCTTAATTAGTAACGAATTACATGATTACACCGCCAACCTTGTCATTGGGTAACGCCGGTTTTATAATCATTAGATAAGTTATACTTTATGTTATTCGTGTTGAATTATTTAGAAAAAATATGGTTTCTTGCTTTTTTCTGTTCACTTACAAATGTATCACATTCAATATATTTTACAAATATTATTACAATTGATCAAATAATAAAAATATGGATAAATCATGCGTTTAATAAAAGTGATCTTTGGAGCGGTTTACTGAAATCCGACGAAACCGGAATCAACAAGTCGGTCCATGTGGGTGCAATGACAAGAAGACAGACAACTTGGTAGACTGCTTGCGTTAAGATGTCGACGCTTGTATTGAATTCACATAGTTGGAGGCCATAGAGAATTAAGTGTCATCGATAAAATAATCATGAGAACTGTGAGTTGCTTACCTCAGTCCGAATTTGTTCGTTCGCTTACTTACCAGAGGGGCTCTCAATCCTTGGTATTTTTTTCTTCTGAAACTCCCAGTAAAACAAAAGAAAATTTTTAAAAAGTACTTAATAAATATACTCCAGACAGCTCAGTCTGGGATAAATTTGGTTGAAAGATGATAGTGTCTTCATTTTAAAATTAACAGACTAAGCCAGCCCACCCAATGATTGATTTTGCTCAAATACAGTCCCTGAAATGTTCTACCTTCCCACTTAAACGGTGAGCGCATGCTGAGCGAACGGTGAGTGCATGCTCAACCGAATTTGGTGAATGCTTATGAAAGGTGAGTGAACACAGGGAGAAAAGTGAACGGTGAATGCACGGTGAACGATGAAAGATATGTGAACGCAGGTTGAACGATTTATACTGAGTGCTTCGGGAGCTATTCTTACATTGTATTTCGTTGGTAATTAGGATAAAATAGTAAATAAACTACATGTATGCATTGTTATCAGCCTAAATAAGATAATCCTTGTTGTAATATCGTTTAAAATTTGACACAAACTGTACTGACTGACCTCACGTACATTTATTGTGTACATATGAATAGTACCAGTGATGTACATTTTATATGAATCACGTTACTGTAACATTTTATTCATTTCCTGCTCCAACAACTTGGCACTATGAGAAAAATAAATCATAGAAATGTGTAGATGTTGATAATAAATTTGCATTAATCAAGATATACAGCGCCTAGTCATTCACTGTTAGCTTACACTGTTAAAAAAAACACACAACGGTTTTGTTGAAGTCATAAAAAAAATAAAAGCAAAAACAAAACAAAAACAGCTTTTTGGATTTAATTATGGACTTACTCAAGAATGTGTACTTTAAACTCTACAAATTAGATTCTGATTAAAATCATATTTCTGATGTGAAATGTACCGTAAGTTTCCTTCCTCCTTTACTCACACGTTTTTCCTCATTTTGTTGCGACTCGCAAAGACTGATCCTTTCACTTTGGAGTTCAGAATGAAAATGAATGAAGAGGGACTGAACAATAAGTGAATGCTGAACGAACGGTGAGCGCAAGGTGAACGCTTTGTGAATAGTGAGGACGAACAGAGTGGAGCGGAGAGCTCAAATGAATGTATAATTAAGGCACAGTGGGTGCACTGTGAGCGCACTTTGAAAGCATGGAAAAAGGGGAAAGTAGAACGTTTCGGGGACTGTACAATATGTAACAACATGGAAACTAACCTCAATTTGACAAACTCTTTTAAATAATTCTAATGATTTCAGATAAGTAAAAACACTCACAACCTTGATGGTGCAAAGGCAAGTTTGAAATTATGATAAGAATATAGAACTACCGGTAAATGACTGAATGATCCATTCCAAGTTTTTTCTGTCTTTGCTGAAACAAAATACACTGTACAACTATAGTTAAAAGGAAATTGATTGTTTTCATTTTTTAAGAGATAACTCATATAAAAGTATCTAAGCATAAGCAGTTTGAAAATTTTTTCACAAATATTATTAATGATATTTTACACTTTTTCTGCAGTGGCAGCAACTTAAGTCCAGACGCTTGGTGCGTGTGTTGTTTGGGCCTGTCTTCAGGAAGAGTTTAGGCTGGTCAGCTGTTGGACTGATCTCGCTTCACTCAGTACAGACATTGTTTCTCAATAACTACAAGGATTACCTTAGTCACAAGGGCAGTGGTCAGTCGATTCCTCTTCCACCTCACGTACAGGATGCCATTGGTCGGGTTAGTACATGGCAGTATTAATTAGGTAAATGTGCTCCAGTGGGGTACTTAATATGCAGTTATAGAAACATCAGACAATAATTAAAAACATTTTGTGTGATTACTGGTTAATACTTTTTTTTATGTTAGTATTTTTTCTGCAGTGTAAACCAGCAATTATCCTTGTAAATTACTTAACATACGCAAGACACAATTGCAAACAGACTGTTATATTACTTAATTTGAATAAATGAAGAGAGAAACAAAGAAAGATTTTAATGTTAAAGAAAAATATTTTTTGGTGGTTCATACACTAGGCTATAAAGAAAGTGATTAATATATTGCAGGTAAAAAATAGGTTAGCATTTCGCCGTTCCCCAGCAGTCTAAGAAACTACCAGAGTTTCCGCTAATTCATAACTTACAGACGTTCTAATGCTATTCAGTAAATTAAACAAAATGTAGAATTTCTAAAGGGAAACAGAAAGGAGAATTAAGAGGAAAAATGATGAGTTGTTTATAATATTTGTGCTGGGTGCTTGAAATGTGGTGATAATGTGTTGCACATACACATTACCTAGCTCTGTGAATAGAGCACAGAATGAAAAGGCCTAAATTGGAAATCTGATAAAGTTATTTCTTTTTCTAAAAAAATTTAATTAATTTGCTGTCAGCTGAACAGTTTAGAAGTCTGCATTTGTATGGAAAAGTTTTGTGTGATAATAGATTTCTTAACATTCTGGCTTTTGAATAAGAAAGATGATGCATGAAAATGTTGTTTGGTCTTTAAAGAAGTAGACTTTAGACACAGGAAAGTACTGGTTGATGTTCCAGTTAATCACAATCAACCTATTCCTGATTTACAGTCACTGATTTCTTGGTCAAGTTTTCCAAAGAAAGGATTGAACAAATGACTTGGAATTTCATGAGCATTATATTTTCCATTTGCAGTCCCAGATCCATCATGGTTAGTGAGAAAAAATATAATCTTAGTGCCTTTGCGGCCAGTTAAAGCAAAGTAAATCTCTTGTTTGTTCTTGTGAGGGAGTGAAAGAACTTGTACTTGTTGCTATTTGTCAAAATATTTCATGTTATGGGGTTGCTTCCTTTTCTTTCCCTTGGCATTGTAGATGGAATGGAAGGTATCCTTTAAGGCTTTTGGGATTTGGTTTTTATCCTGCCATGAAGTTTGAGGTTCACCTTAGTATTTTAATTTGGAAATTGGATTCCCTTGGTAAACGCTGTATTCAAGGATTTTTATTTGGTTCTGTAGAAAATGGTTTTGATTGTTTGTATTTTGGTTTGTTGCTTTTTGAATTTCTTTTGTGTCTATTTTGAGTTTTAGCTTGATTCTTTTATACAGAAGTTGATGGATGAGGTGGAAGAGTTTGATGTTGGGCATCATGAGCTGCATTTCTGATGCTTTGGTCATGACCATCATCATCATCATCATCGTCATTATCCTCTACAGCTTCATCTTCATGGAGAAGCTAATTTTCATCATCAGTCGGAAGTTGATCAGCAGTAGCTTGATCCTGGTCAGCATTTGGAGGAGGGATTTCCTGAAATATTTTGGTCATCCAATTATCAGGATTTAGCATCCTTATACTCTGGTAGGAAATAGTGAGGACAATCTCTCATAAGGACTATGATATGTTTTTAGTGTTTTTGCATGAACTAGACTCTTTAGAATTTTGTGATCTGAATCCCTTCTGAGTTTGAAGGTATGTTTTTGTCCCTGGTAAATGACTGAGTATGGACCAACCCATTTCTGTAAAAGCTTAGGAGATTTCCCTTTAGGAACATGACTGCAGTAGAGCCAACCTTGAAATATGGCTCTTTCACAAGCTTATCATGTTGTTGAGTGTACTTATATTGATGTTGGCGGATGTTCCCAGCAGCAACCTCTCTGCATCTTTTGAGTTGTTCTAGAACATGCATGAGGTGTAACTATGGGTTCTTGTGCCATGGAAGGTTTTGGTGTCAGAGCAGCATCAACAGGAAGGCGCATCTTCTGTCCAAACAACAAGTGGAATGGAGAAAACATTGTTGACTGTGTGGCAGGTGTAGATCTGTTCGTCATGAGAACAGCTGGAATGAACTTCACCCAGTCGGGTTGGTCCTTATTCCAATATGTTCTTAGTGTTTGGCTGATAAAGGTCAGTTCATCCTTTTTAAAAGCAGCCATTTTGGGTGGTAAGCACTTGTATAGTTTCTGGTGACTTCAAAGTGTTCAAAGAGGGCTTGGACTAATTTTGACATTTAATTTTGTCCTCTGTCTAAAATAAGTGTCCATGGTGCTCCGAATGTAACTTGAATCTCGCGAATATCCCAGCAAAGATTACTCTGGCAACCTCAGTGGCTTCCATGGATTCAAAGGAAAGACCTCCCACCATTTTGAAAAGCTGTTAAAAACTAAGAGAATATATCGATCTTTGGTGTTATTGGTAATTCCAAGAAGTCCATATGCCATCTGGTAAAAATGTCCTCAATAGGAAATGGTCTTGAAGGGATTGGGTTCTGATGTTTAGAGTCCTTGGACTGTTGACATCTTTCACAGGTTTTGATGTATTTTTCAATGTCTGAGTACATCTTTTGCCAGTAGTACAGCGGTTAGCAGCATATGTGCACTTATGTCCTTGGTGTCTGCCACAGCAATGCAATCATGATATGTGAGTAGAATATCATTTTGAAAAGGTGCAGGAATGCAAAGTTGTTTAATAAGACATTGTTCTGGAGGATGGTTCCTAGCATGTTCCTTGTAAAATTGAAATAGAATAGAGTCCATTAATAATTTTATAATGGAAGGATTTTGCAGCTATTGCAGTAGCTTGCTTCATATTCTGAGGGAAAAGTTCTGGGTTTTTTTTGTAATCGATAATGGCCTGGAAGTCGGGACAGAATTCTTGCAGATGCTGGAGGGTTGGGTTATCTGATATACAATCGTCATGCTGATCAGCTGTATTTATGGCAAGAATTTGAGGTCTCCTTGGCTATTCATAGATTGTGGCAATAAACTCTTTCATGGAAGCTTCAATGGATCCATTATGGCTGGCAGTTCATCATCTGAACGAGTAAATGGTTGGTCTGAAGGTGGATACTCATGATGGTACAGGTTTTTACTCCAGGGCGATGCTGCATTTTCAATTTGTAATGCTGAAGGAATAGAACCCAGCATCCTAGTCTACCTAATGCAACCTTATTGGTATCTAACCAACGTACTGTGATTGTCTGTGAAGACTGTGAATTCAGCACAGGCAAGGTAGGCTTTGAAGGTTTTAATGGCTTCAATCAAAGCAATTCCCTATTTATGGTTTACATGCCATTGCTTTTCCTGATCCCCAAGTGCACATCCTCTAAAGGTGATAACATTCTCAAGTCCTTGTGATTATTTTGTCCCAAGACGTATCCAATTGCAGGGTCAGAAGTATTAACAGATAATACAAATGGTTTGCTGAAATCAGGAAAGGCAAGAATGGGTGCTGAAGTTAATTTTCTCTTCAGAAGGTTGAAAGCATCATTGTGTTCTGGTTTCCACTGGAATTTAATATTTTTCTTAAGAAGATTCAATAAGGGAGCACAGATTTTGCTGAATTTTTTTATGAATTTTCAGTAGAAGTTTCCACATCCCAAGGAAACTGCAGACATAGTTAGAATTTCAAGGTGTGAAAAGTCAGCTACCACAGCAATCTTAGCTCTGTGTACTCCAACTCCTTGCTCAGAAATGATGTGTCCAATTTATTTTACTTCTTGGGCAGTGAAGTGACATTTTGTTGGCTGAAGTTGAAGATTGGCATTGCGAGGTTTTTGAAAAATGAGATCTAAATGTTGTAAATGTTCTTCAAAACTTTTAGAAAAAACCAAAATGTAAAGGGCATTGGTATAAAAATTAGAGAGCTTAATTTAAATTTTGTTTTATTGGTAATTGCAGCTGAAATAGCCAAGTAGCCAAAAAGTTATCAGGATTGGAATTACCGTATGATTGGAACATTGATGGGATTTCCAGTGAGTGAGCCATTATCAGTGATAAAAACCGCTAAACAAAAATCAATCTATAGATGACAAAAATAAAAAAATAAAATAATGGAAAGTAATCTAAACTGTCACATGTGATAAAAGTGGCTGTACTATCCAACAGGAATGGGCACGCTCACAGTCTCTGTTTGGACTTGGCTTAGAATATATGTTTCACATATATAGGAATATGCACATGTATACACTAAAAAGGACACATGCATTTAAACTCATATTTTACAAAAAGTACATAGTAAAACTTTCTTTTAATGAAGTGTCAGGGATGGGCGATTTTGCTTTGTTATAAACTTAATTCCTTATATCAAATAGCTTCACAATATATTTAAAACTCATGAGGAATAAAAATCACTTCACTTTAAGTGTCAATTCATTATAAATATATTTGCTTATTACATTTCTAAACACACCTCTCTTAATGCCTCTAAGTAGGGGATGAATACCTAATTAAAAAAAATTAAAAAAAGATTTTTATTCCTATAAACACACACATAATTAAAAACATGTGACCCCATCCTCCAAAAAAATTGATTTCTAAAAGCACATGTCAAAGAGAGGGAGGAATAAGTAAAAACATCTCAACCACACAAAAAATTTATATCTATAAATCACATCTAAGCGAGGGAGAAATAAGTAAAAAGATCTGACCCACCCATAAAATTTATTCCTAAACATACACGTCTATGTGAGGGAGGAAAAAGTAAAAACATCCCACCCTCCCCAAAAAACAGTACATTTTTCAGGCATTCAAGTATAGAAAATTATAACAGAAAATTGGTGCTCGCCATTTTATATTCTCGCAATTTGATACAAAACAAAAAGTGCTTGGATAAAATAAGGAAATTACAGTATTCCATAACACACACGTCTAGGTTTGAGGGAGGAATGATTAAGAAAATCACCCCACACTCCGAAAAAATTTATTTCTTAACACACACGTCATAGCAAGGGAGAAATAAGTAAAAACATCCCACCAACCAAAAAATTAATGCCTATAAAATCACTGTAAGTGAGGGGGAATAAGTAAAAACAACCAACCCATGCACACCCAAAGAGGTATTCCTTAACACGCTCCTGTAATTTGGAATAGGTGAGTGATTACAATGGATTCAAACATGCATTCTAATTTAAATGAACATATCTCCCCATCTAGTAAATATGTGCTTAAAAGTAAACAGCATACCCTACTTTATAACCAACATCAAGATCAAGCTTTATTCACTGGACACAGCTGCCTAGAGGGGGAGGAATAAGCCCTTCTCTATCATGAAAGCTACATCAATAGTCAGCAAATCAATGAGTTTTGTCACTGCAGTTTTGTTAACAATAAACATGGTGGAGACATTTTTAACATCCAGGAATACATGTATAATCATGAAACCTTTCGTAATGCCTGTCTCTTTCTTCACTTCACGATGCATGAACAGAGGACCCAAAAAGACTGGGTGGTTATTGGACCTCTTCCTGGTAACCCTGATTTGTGTGTAATAGGTTGTAGTCACAATTACCCCACAGAGATGGACAGGTTTGCCAACCCCTAAAACTGTTTGCCCATAATACAACACAAGGCCTTAATATCAGTGATCTGATCGTCAGTGTACAAAACCAAACTGGGGGCCTTCCCCTGTTCATGGATGATCGATTTGACCAAAATGTTACCAGATGCTACCAACTCTTCAATTTTCTGCATGTTGTCTGCCAAATTGTGACCATGTGAAACATGGTCAGACTCTGTCTGCCTACGTTTGTTATTGTCATTTTGTCTGTCGTCAGTGGCCTGTCTTTTACCCGAAGGTCTACATGGTCTGTGACTACATCTTACACCTACCGTCAAGTCTTTCTGTACATATTGATCAGACTTTACAAGTGTATGTGAAGAGTGGCTAGTGTTCTTCAATGAGAGAACTTCAAAGTGCTTTGTATCTACTGTAGAACTAGGCAATTGTTGTGTTGGTTTTGTAGGATGTGTTAAGCTGGAAGGGGGTGAAATAACCTCAGGAGATGCTTGTGATGGTTTCTTAAGAGAGAGGGGCAACATATGGACAAAACGATTGGGGACCCAGATGCCCCCACTGTGTTTTGACTCACTGGACCATAGAATGTCAATGGTGTGCTTGCTCCTCAGAGCACGGGGATTGAAATAACAGATTAATACTGGAAATGATGTGTCAGAAATACCATTAACTGGAGGGTACAGAGACCTAATGCATCTAGATACCACAGAGGCTGCAGCATGCATAGTCCAACAACTTGAAAAATGGAAGTTTTGTCCACATTCCCTAAGAGCTTCCTGATATGGAGGACTTACAAATGCTATACCATCATTCTTATGATTGTTGATGTAGTAGCTTTTGTGATCATACATCTCTAGACAGGTCCTAACCCTAATCTCAGATGCCAGCTTTTCATCCCCCTGAATGGTCATTGATATGGCATTAAACAAACCATTCCCATCCCCCCTCACTGTGCCTCATCCCCCCTCACTGACACAGGCACATAGTCGCCTGTCTTTTCTGCTAAGTGAGAGGCTACATAATCTCTATTCATTGTATGGTTAAATCCTATACCTTCCCCTGAAGGCAAACGTTTACGCTGCCCCCGCATCAAAATTGTCTCCATCCTAACCCCCATCTCTAAGCACCCTGTCTGAATTGCAGACCCTAACCTACTCAGAGACTGATCAAAATCAAAAGTCCCCAAATCATTCTTACAGCATCTAGAACAAATGTAGGGCAGAGGGCATTTTTGCAAGAAATTGAAATCAGACTCTGACAATTGTTCACAGTTTTTGTGGAGCCATTTGTTACACCTATCACAGCACACATCTCTATAGCTGCCACAGTCCTCCTGGCAAATGCCACAAAAGTAGTAACTGCCCACTGAAGCCATTGAAAGTAATGTTGATAACAGAAGGTGAGCTTAGAGCTACCCAATAAATCAGAACATACAGCTATCCACTAAATCCCAGAGATATTCAAAACTTTCAACTAAATTGATGCTTTAGAGTATTTTTAAAGTAGGACAACTAGGACTAATAGTACAAATTTATACTACCTAAGTCTTAAGTCTATGTTACCTGCATGTTGACCATTCAGAGGACAGGCTGACTATGCAAAAGGACCACTTCTACCTAGATAATTATATACTATGTGTCACAAGTCTCTGTTACAAGAATTCACACCCAAGCTGAAAAAACCCTTTCATATGCAGATGGCCAATCATTGTAATGGTTTCATTAGTGAGTAGATAAATGTCACTGGGGGTTGTTAGGTGTCAAGAGCTGAGGACTTAATTCTTAATCTCTGTTTATTTGGGGTACCCCTACATTTAGTAGGGTATATGTTTTCCCCTTGACAGGTGCTTCAAAGTGTATTGATGGAATTGGTGAACTAGTATCACAAATTGTGAGGTTTTAAATTGTGATAATAAATCACATGTTTGCTTATTTAGGAAAAAAAAAACATCCCTTATTAAAGGCATTCACTCACTTTGATGTTAAAAGCTTTTAGTATTCTGCAGTCAGAAAAAAAATCAATTAAATTTTAAATTCAAAATTTAAAATTATATTCAAATTGATATATATTACATGTATTTATATTTTTCTCTTTCCCATGTAACTCTTTCCTTATACAAATCAAAATCTCTCTCTGTAAATTACAATATATTTAAAAGTATAATTAATAAAACATCTCTCCCCCTCTCTCTCTCTCTCTCTCTCTCTCTCTCTCTCTCTCTCTCTCTCTCTCTCTCTCTCTCTCTCTCTCTCTCATTATTGCAAGAGTAATCTGACAGAAATTATGTATGGAAGTTGTCCCTCTTGGTTCAAAATGCCTGTGTAATATTGTATTTGGTGAAACCAGACAAATAATCCCCATTTTTGTAATGTGTCTACCACATTTGATAGCAACTCATCATGTTGTAATGTGTAAAATGTGACTGACCAGTGACAGGAAAATTGTGAATCTCTGCCAAAACAGAGGGAATGAATAACTTTCAAATAATACACATTTTTTGTGACTGTGTGTTGAAGAGAGAGGCAGACGAGGAAGAGGGAAAGAAATGGAGAGAAACAGTAGGACACAATTCCTTAATGAAATTCATTCTATAAAATGGTCTATAAAATCTATAATAACTGAATGTCCATTTTGGCAAATGATTTTGCAGAAACACAGCAAGAGGACACAACTTGTAACATTCGGACCATTTTTACCAATTAACTAAATCATGGTAGATCTCAGCTGCTGTAAATATTATGAATATTTGTATACTGGGTACAATGCAATAACATATAAATAATCTACAATGCTGTATAATACTATAAATAAATTAATCCTTTTCTAAGCAATTTGTGTACATGAACAATGTGATAACATTTTAATATACATGTGTATTACAATTCTTTATACATGTAATACTATACAATAAATTAATCCTTCTCTAAGCAATGAGGGACATAGAGTCATCTTTGATTTCTGTTGTGACTATAATTGTTGTGGATGGGAATTAATAAATTGACTTCACCTGGATGGGACACCACTCCATTGCAGGCAAACCCCTGGCAAAAGATGGAACTGCAGCTGGGTGGACTAGCTGAGACAATGTGGATAAAATGTCCTCTCTGAGTGCACAACATCAGGTGACCACAGCGGGCTCGAACCAGCAACCTTTACCATTACTGGCCTAACGCCTATGACTATACTGAGCCATGTGCTCTGATTAATATAAAACACTTAATAGATTAGAAATTTTTTGTAATTTTCATTGTCTTAGGAGAGTCTTATACTATAGTTATACCAATAAAACTGTAAAAAAAAAAAAATTGATGGAAAAATCTAACTGTAGATCTTTCAAAAAAGACCTTGATAGTGGTAGTCCAGTTTCACACAATCTAGACTTTAAAGATTTCAGGTTACAGGCATATTGTATTTTTGAAATTATAGCACAATTGTGTACTTACATATGAACTAATATTTCAAATATGCCATTTCTACTGTTTGGGTATTATGTGAGACAACAAACAATCGGGTTGTGTCTGAATTAATAATAAGTAAGCTTATCTAAGTTTTATGGCCCTGCAGCCAATTCTTGACTTTGAGGGCAATATACCAATATGATCACATAATGACAATAATGATGAAAATATGTAAGTCTCTTTGATACAAAAGTTTTCTTAGTCAGGTTTCAGTACTTTCAATACTTTGATTAATTCTCTTTCAGGTGTTCAAGGACTTGATGAGGACCAAGAGACTGACAGAGGCCGACCTCCAGAAGATCGATTTAATCATCAGTCAGGAGGCGAGCGAGCCGTTCCACAAAGGAAACCTTCACTCCTTCAACGGCGCCTTCATTGGACTGCCTCTGGCTTTCTCCGAGGTGGATACAGACTCAGACATTAACAAGAATCAAAGAACCGGTGCTAACAATGAAGTTTACAATTATACAGACAACAAGCACATTAATTCAGGGAGAAAACCTTTGCACAGACATTACATTCCCTGGACCAATAGTTCGATTAGGTACGCCATAATGAAAGAGTGTCTTTTGGTGGATTCACATGATCTCCAGATTCGGACGACATTACAGGGCGTGTTTTTGTGTTTATATTCGATGGTAGTGCAGTGGAACATGACGCGGTTCTGTCAGATTTTCGTCTTTGTGGTGTATTCGGTGGTGTGGTCCACAGTGTTCGCCACCGTGCTGTTGCAGCAGTGGAATTACTACAAGATCCATCAAGACAGGAGTGTGGAGGTAGAGATTGCTTCTCTGGGGAGGGATTACATCAACGGGGGGCTGGAGTATTATAACTGTTTGGTTCAACGCAATATAATGTCTAACGACGGACAGTACGACGAAAACGGAAACCCCAGACAGAGGTTTTTCAGGAGATATTGTATACCTTTGACTAAGAAAATAGAGTTTTTTGAAGACAAACTGAGAGATTTGAAATAAATGTATGTATTATATAAACTGTTGGGTTTAATGCTTTTTATTGTAAATGATTAGTAAGAAATTGATATACATGTAATACATTGTACAGGCCTTCACGTGATATCAAATGATAACATTCATGTATACCTTAATTCCTTTGAGCCATGATTGTATCAAGTTAAAACAAATTAAAAGAAAGTTCATAAAATAAATTTTGAACATTTACAGTGCACATGCATGACTAGAAGTGAAGGTTTTTCTGATTATTTGCTTTAAAACAACTGAGATTGCTTTATATATATATATATATATATTTGTCTGATATAGAATGTAAGGTGGGATTTGATGGGTTATGTATTGAGTAAACTGAAAAACCCTTGGTTAGCGAAGGTGTTGGTGAAGATCATGATGTGTTTAATTTGTACTTGAAACTTTCTTAAAAGAGTTACCTGCCCTACATAAAAATTAATACAAAAATGAAAAAAAGGTGTGTTGTAAGTTATGAATATTTAGCATTAAATTTAAAACTGGGTTAATATTTGATTAACCTTAATGCATGCACAACTTTTTACAGAAGATGTATAAGAAAATGGCATGTTTTAATTTATTCCTTTTCCCCTAGACTTAAATGATAACTACAACAAGTGATAATTCAGGCATTAATCACAAACAAAATCTAAGATGATCAAACATTTGTAATAAACCATCCAAAACCATGGCAAGAATTACAAAATATTTTGAGTTATAATCCTTATTATAATACATTTTTTAACACATCATTTATACTTAAGAATTTGGATTTTGCCACCTATTTTTGTACTATGATATGGTTATTTATTGGAGTTTTTTTTCCATATATATGCCCCCCCCCCCCCCGACAAAGATATTGGATATTGCTTCATGTATGCAGAGACATATGCCTCATGCATGTGATGATCGATGTGGGGGAGAGGAAGGGGGATGGGGGTCCCTGAGAAAATTTTCAGAATCCGCGCATATGATGCATTTAAACAATATTAATTGATGGAAAGAGAATATCATGCCTGTGTACAGACTTTATTTTTCTTTTCATTTAATAAAAAAAGGTTGTGAAATTTTGTTAAAGTACCAGCATACACAAATGTATAGCTACTGCATGGGTTGTCTTTATTATACTTGTTAGATAGGAACATTTAATAAGGAAATATTACTGGTATTACAAACGAAAGAAACTCAATGCCAAAATAAAACAAAACACGTTATGCGCATGAAATATCGTATTGTAAAGATGCTATCTAGAAAGAAAAAAAAGAAGTCTTATGATGAAAACTAATTAGAAATGGTTGAACGTAGGTGTAAATCTTGGACGAGCTGAAAATTAATTTCCGAAAAGTCTCGGTACCAAAACGGAAAACATTACAAAGTGGGTGTTTGGTATTTCCTTGCCATTTTTAATATGACGACCAGAATAGATAATTACGATAATAAAAATTCTATGTTGAGAGATAATCAATATTTCCCTCGAAATTTAATGGCAATTTGTCGTTTGGTATTTTTACCATCTCATGCGACGGAAGAAACATTAATTTCATTCAAGTAATAATTTATAATTAGATAACAATAATTTTAAAGTAAAAATGAAATAAAAACAAACAACTCTCTCTCTCTCTCTCTCTCTCTCTCTCTCTCTCTCTCTCTCTCTCTCTCTCTAAGAACAAACAAAATAAAACGTAGGTGTCAAGCTTATTACGCCAGTACACAATAAATGAGAATTCTCGACTTGTATTTAATTAAGTATTTCTGAAGCTAACATTTTCTTGATAAATATATTACATGTCTTGGTGTGTAAATTGAAAGAAGTTCGCCAACAAGGATAACCTACAAGTCTACCAGACCAATGTAATAAAATGGCGAAATCAGACATTAGACATTAGAGTGCACGTGTGCATTGTTTGATTTTATTTTAAAGATATTGCAGTCTTGAATCCCTTGCGATGTAAAAGAAGAATATAAAGAGATGTGGAATTGCAAATCACTGTGTAGAAATTCCAGATTAATTGATAATAATTTAATTTTATTTGTAACAAGCATTTTGATTGGCAAAATACACAGATAAAAAAATTAATTTATTTTGTATCATAACCTGGTTAGCTGTGTTGGTGATGGTGATGAGAGTTCAAAACACATGTGTAATAAGTTAAATCTAAAATCTTAATATATCTTAAAACGTACAAGAAGAAGAGAATAAATGACTGTATTGTTTATATTTGATTTTTTAACGATATTGTGTCTGTCAATTTCGGACTCTGCTATCTCATGTATCTGTCAGTACGATGTATACCGCGTGTTCTGTGCCCTTTTGACTGTATCAATCATGATATTGTTGAGAAATACAACACACAGACCATGAACGGTACTGTGGAATCATCATTGTTCGTGGGGAACCAACGTTCGTGACTTTTGTAGGTAACATCCTCATGAACGTATATAGAATCATTTGTTTAATATTTATTAAAATTATCCCGATTACACTACCAACGAAATTACATCCGCACGAACCAGGAAACTTGGCTACCCACGAACATTGACCCCCACGAATAAAAATGATATGCAGATATTTACATTTAATAGTTACATTGTAAATATTTGCTGCAATTTTCATATTTTGATACATTTCAGTTTTCATAAGAATCGATTTAAAGGGGTCGGGGTGACCACTGCAGTCTGATTCACTTCATCATGCTCTTTTAATCATATGATTTAGGGGGTATCCATTAGTCATTTATCTTCGCGTGATTGTTATAAAGCACTTTTACTATAAGTAGGCATTATATTTTTAAAGTGTTCCATATTGAACATTCTCATTTTAAGACCCTACTTTTTGTAGCGGATATATATCACTTTTGTTCCGTACTTTCTTGAAACGTTTATTTTTCCCATTCATTTTATTTTTTTTTCTTTGGAGTTCCTATATATCATGCATTCATCTTTTTCTTCTGTAGATAAAGCCATCCGAAATACCTATAGCTTTATCCAAGCCTTGCATGTAGGGTTATAGTACATATATATGTACAATTGGTTTCACGAAATATTCGATCCCTTTAAAAATACATCAATTATATGAAATGACAAAAATTTTGATAGGCAACTTGACATTTTACACCAAAGAATATTCCCATACTATATACATGTATTTAACTTCCCAGTGGAATTTAAAGTAGATTTCCAAGCGCTCCTCGTTGACTCTCCTATTTCTTCTTACTCCAAGAACATAAACGTTCGTATTTATATATTATATAATATTATATTCGTCCAGTTTAGATACTTCAGATCGAGCAACCCCGCCCCCTCAAAACTCCTTTTAAAAAACCAGAAAAACTTAGCATGCAATTTGATACTTTAGAGTTCCTAAGTCACTTCAATTGCCACGTGAAATATCAGTAAAACCAAGAGTGACGTTTGACGCCTGTTAACTATTTGATCAAAATATTTAAAAAAAAATGATGAAACCATTTTGTGAATCCAGAAAAATCCATCCACAATCAACAAAATACGGCGGCCACTAATAATAAAAATGTTCACTTTCAGAACATTTATTTTAATATGACAAAAACAAACTCAAATACCTAGTTTTTCGTTCAGAAATAATTTAATATTCATATACTACTAAACACATTTTCAAAGAGGCTGACAATAACAATAAGAATGGAGAAATGAATATGCTTAAAACACAAAAGTATATATATATAACAAAAAACAATATGGCTGCCAACATAGGTTGTTTAATGTCATTCAAGATCAGTTTTACATTCAGCTTGTCGTCATTTTGTGTACTCAAAATATTAATTAAAAGAAAATCTAATTTACAAAACTTTTAATGCACCAAATTATAATAACTGATATGTAACCCATAATAAGGTGTACTTAAATATAACTATTGAGCTCACAGACAGTTCTGCAGCTAACAAAGACAATTCTTTCTCATTTCATCTAAAAAGAATATCAGGATAAAAGCTTCTTTCTATTGCTGTAATCTTTCCATATTTTCTGAGTTACTTACACCTGCATTAAATAATAACAGACAACACTTATTTAACTTTTGGTTTAGTCGTGTATTCACATAGAAATCTTTATTCATTCAAATTTTCCACACTCTAACATGTACCAAAGTTATTGTTACAACTTAATAGAATGGCATATCAACAGTTATCCTTCTTGATTGACAGACCTTCTACCTTAAACCTATGGAAAACTGTCTGCCTTATTTAGACAGCAATGAAAGTGTTACATGAAGACTTGAATTTAATAATTTAAAAAATGAAATATGGTCAACAATGAATGAGGATGTTTTAAATTACAAAGTTCTTTGTACATGTACATTTATGTATATTGTAGATATAATTGTGGTTTATAGTACCATATAGCATAATAAACAGCACAGAGTGTAATTGACACAATAAGCTCTTTTCTTTGGATGAGAGAACGGTGTGATCAGATTGTTCATGTATTACTACATGGTGAAGGGTTCTGCAAGCCTCGGGGAATAAGACCTATGGTACCGTCATGGGTCACCATGGATGGATGCAATCATCAATGTAAATTAAAACTATTGGGTACTGTGTGTTATCTACACTAAGCACTGATTTCAGAAGAAAGTCAGAGGAGAATTGTGTATTTCTAAACAATTCAAGTTTACACACTAGTCCACAGACAGTTAGAGCTTTCTGTTACAGCAGTCATTCAGAGGAAACAAGTTTACATCTTTAAAGAGGAAACGCCTGTCTATCAAGATAAGTGATGCTTTCAAAATACAGAAATGTAGCATTTTTGCTCCTCAAGAGCAATTTTAAAAAATAACCTGGTTTTTGCTCTCACTCCAAATAAAAAAAAAAAAAAGAAAGACACGTAGTGGCATTAAATCAGAAACTAAAGTGCAACTGATTTTGAGGTGTTTGTTGTAAACGCTTGCAAAAAATAACAACTCTAGTTTGACAGCTTGAAGTGATTTTCTGTACCTTCTTTCACAAAGTAGATAAAGAAGCCATGGGATTATTCAGTTCTACAGACTGACCAACTAAAGCAAGTTTTGCAATAAAAGGTACGATGCCGTAAATCTTGAATTACATTTCTCCCCTCTTCATGTATTTCACAGTAATTTTTATATTGGATCTATATTAGCAATGCATGAGAGAAACCATTTCCCTGTGACAGCAAAAAATAAAGGGAGCTACTGGTGATGAATACATTTTCAAAGACATTTCTTACTTATGATTCATTTAAATATACCCCCTCCCCAAGTTAAACAGAGATGTTTTTTATTAAACAATTTTTTCAGTTGGGATCATTTTAAACGTACTAGATTCCACCCCAAAATAATAAGGATTTAAGATCTGGTATAAAAGCTTCCTGTAATTCTAAAATTATCCATTGATAATCATGAAATCATAAATTATAGAGTTAATCTTAATACATCTTAATTAATTCTGAATTATGGCATGGTACAGCCACTATTTGTAGAATTACGTATATAATATTCTTAGATACCGCTAATGCCCTAAGTTAAGAAAAAAAAGCTGCTACCTCATCAAGGACAACCGAAGGCATCAAGTTATACAGCTGATTAACAGAAAATTAGCACAATTAAATTAACTCACTAAAGTAGTTCTTGAAACGTTTCAGTGACACGTTATAATGTTTGTTGATGACAATGGATATAAATATACCATACAGAGGATGGCGGTCATTTCCAGGGAATATACCGTCCATTTCTTGTCTAATGATTCTATATCTTCATTCTTTCCTTTCTTTACAAAAATTAAATCACAAAAAGGACAGGTTTGATAATTGACAATTTCTAGCTTCAAAATAAAAATACATTGTATCCACAATAACAACATCAGCATCAGCCGTCATTTGACTCATTTCATGTTCAACACACACCTTATAATTCTGATGTTCTGTTAACAAATGGCACTCTAACAAACACTTGCTCTTCAAATGTTCCATACACAAACACTTGTTCTCCAAATGTTCCATACACAATAACTTGTTCTTCAAATGTTCTACACACAAACACAGTTACACTCCATATGTTCTGTTAGCAAGTACTGCTCCAGTTAACAAATACTCCGGTACACCATAGTTTAACATTTGGTTAACAAATACTCCTGTCATTCTGTCAACAAATATACCTTAATCCAGTTGAACAATTCAATATTCCATCTCTTCACACATTGCTTTCATCTGTACATAAAACTAACAACAGCAAACACTGATACTCAACTCACAACACCACACACAGAATATCACCTTCTTTAGATTTCTAAATAATGGATTTCACCTTTTAATCATATTTTGCAAAAATTATGCATCTTTTAAAGACATTTAGACCCAATTTCTTATTGTTGGCCCCACATTTAAGAACCTAAGATAGAAATGAAATAATCTCCAGCATTGATTTTTCTGCAGCGGAAAGCTTGGGAACTGCTGTCACAACATCCAATGTTTAACAGAAGTGGAGACTGAGGCATCGTCTGCTGTTCTCGGCAGTGACCGATCCCCATCCCTGGGGGCTGGTGGAAGAAGAGTTTGGTCCCTTTTTTCTGGACCTCATTTCACGTCCTTTGTGTCATCAATGCCCCCAATACCACTACCCCCACGGCTCCTAGGACCCCGTACTTCACCCAGGGGTTGTCGTCATTGTTTGATTGGTCCTTCCGTGAGTAGAAGTCGACGAAGCCTTGCTACAAAACACAGAAAATTGAGCATTGATTATTACAACCAAATTGAAACAATAAATGATTAAACCACATCTACAATCTACACAAAATACAAATTCATATTGCAGTAATTCACATTTCATTTTCTCATCATGTTTTAAATGTGTGATGCCACCGTCAATACTGTCATATAGAGTTTTATTCCTGTAAAATAAGTTACAAAATTGGTACAGTACAATTTCATTTCAAACACCACATTGTACCTTAGTATAGAATTTTGTCTTTGAGTTGTATTGATTCTAATACTGGTACACACTTCATAATGCACAACATTCTATCACACCTTTTGGGGCCAAATTCTTTTAAACTTACAGTTTGTCTATCACAGATCTTAGAAGATTTATCTCCCTTATTAGAAAAACACTACATATTACATGTAGCTTAATGTCCTAAATCTCATCCCACAATTATGGTTACGTGTGCGTTATTCACTGACAAGTCATGGTGTACTGTACGTTTGCCCCAGAAAATGAAAGCCGACTTTATTTTCCGAGACAACCTTCAAGCAATTTTTATGTACATGCATGCATCAGGTTCTGACCATGAAAACTTTTTATTAGATCTTGTGATATAGGGCTCTTTATTATGTTATTCAACAGACACAAACTGTCTGCACTTGTACTGTAATAAAATTTACAATAAAACTGAATTTCTGCCTTTTAATGTCTATGTTTACTTAATAATAAAATCAAATGTTTATTCATAGAAAACGGGTGAACACATAAGCTGTTATCTATGTTCATTTTTTAATGTACCGTATATGCAGCAACATATGTCGCCATAAAAAACATCACATGATAACAAAACAGGACCTTGGGGTTTGTTTGGTGACGAATCTGTCTACAAAATGAAAATAATACATCCATAGTCAGACAGTTTTTAGAACTGAAAAATTGAATTGGAAATGGGGGGGGGGGGGGGGGGGGGGGGGGGCTTTGGAGAACTGAGATTAGTTTGATCCACCCATTCAGCATTAGATGTGAAATTTTAAATCTTAGATCCCGACCACTCCAACTCAGAAGAAGCTAGATCCACACCTTTTCTTGCTACATATGGAGGGGGAGATTTTTGGCAGCCACATTTAGCTCTCTCTGGTTGATGGTTCCTGTAACTGCCTGGGGTCATTAGGGAGCTGCAGCAGGAGACGAGGCACAGACACTTGTTAACCATAAACACCTTGTTTATTATCCTCACTGATTTGTCTGTGTCAAGGTCTGATGTGTGGGGAGGCTGGCTGAGTGGATCAGCTTATGTGCCGTGTTGTAATAGTTTACTGATCAGATACCTTAATCAAGCAAATTATTATTGATGAATAAGCAAATGGGAAAGAGCTCTGGTCCTGAAACTAATGAATATCAGAATCTTTTGATATAACAATCCTAATTTCGGGAGAGAGAGAGAGAGAGAGAGAGAGAGAGAGAGAGAGAGAGAGAGAGAGAGAGAGAATGAGAGAGAGAGAGAGAGAGAGATTATGACTTATAAACACATGAGAAGATTGATTCATACACTAATGAAGAAAATTTGTTCTTCTTCACTGACCAAATGGAAGATGTTATTTATGAGCCATCTTGTCATCAAGAAATCATTTGTCAGAGCCAGAATGATGAGGAGATAAATCAACCTTAAGTAACCTGGCCAGAAAACCAGGCGGACCCAGAAATACAGCTGATGAAATAATCTCAAACTTAGGTGTATTTATAACTTACATGATGGACAAAGGCCAAGGAGAGGCTCAATGCATGTACTGTGCATTATAAACAACTGCTAGAGAAAGTTTGACCCCCTCCCTCCCCTCTGTAAGATTGATCACAATCAGCTGACGTTGCCCTCAGGGTCCACAATAATTCTGACATCCATGAAGGTCAGCATCTGTTGATGATGGTGGTCATTAATCTCCAAAGCTTTGATCTGAGTGTATAACTGTATTACAGCACTTTCCTTTAGTTTAAAGGTTCAGACTGTGATTTACAAAAACAACATCTAATATCAGGTCCAAAGCTTTATATTTTCATTGAAATCTAAGATTTTATTATCCCAAAATTGGAGACTGACTTATAATTATGTTGAAAATAAGAAGATTATGGGCAATAAATAGGCCTGATAAGTTGATATTGTATACAAAATTGTGTTTTAAAAGCATGATGGGCAAGGATATCTATGGTGCACTGTATGAGTCTAGAAGATGCACAGAGAGAGAGAGAGAGAGAGAGAGAGAGAGAGAGAGAGAGAGAGAGAGAGAGAGAGAGAATACACAAAATAACTTGGTGTGCTCTACATCTACCATCATTTTCACTTAATATAAGTTCATTCAATACATTGTTAATCCCTTTAGACATCAAGGATTTAATTTTAATATCAATAATTCATTAATTTTGGTCAGTGACCCGGCTTAGTATGGTAACTACCATAATAAGAAGTCAATCTTTCCAATCATCAACAAGAGGCAAGTACATAACACCAAGATCAAAACAAGCCACAAGTGTATGAATATTCAGATTTCATTCATGAATGCAAGTTTTTGGCACCATCAATCCATTAATCCCCAAGAACTGCACCAACGATTTCTGAATTACTATTCCAGGTTTACAATGCATGGTTCTTGACTGCCTGAAGGGACGACCAAGACTTAACCTCGTAAATTGGATAGGGACCAAAACAGATTTCTTATGCCTTGGGATCCAACACAAAGAAATCTTAGGCCTGTGGCTTTGTGGTATTTCAAGGTCATTTTTATTTGTCCTTTAAAAATACAACTAATGCCAACTGGATTCATGTGTCTTTTGATGCAAAGATATATGATTAAGTTGATTAAAGTTTTGAAATTCATCTTAAATTGCTGAAGACTGATATTTTGACAAGTTCAATGTTCTTGTAATTTAAAAATCCCCTTGAATTCCTTTCATACATTTGTATGAACTAAGACTGACACTACTAGTCTAAGAGATCTTGCAGAATTCAGTAATAAGATTAATTAAATTTAATGAAAAAAGAATATCTGACTCAGTTGATCACTTCAGAAAATTCAAATCTGAAATAATAAATTCAAATTACTGGTACCTTTGATACTAGTAAATATTATTTACGATGGAATATGGTAAATCTGTAAAATTTAAATCATAAAACCACTGGGTGATAGTACCATTACAGGTAATGTAATTGGAACTTCAAAAAATACAATAAAATGAATCCTAAAGCCAAGCACCAAGGACCAGCAATTTTTATTCAATTTAAAATGTAATTCATTTATATCTGATGAAAATACATGTATAATTCATTTTTAAGATAAGGAGGATGAATTTGAATTCACTTAGATTAAATTTGTTATAAGTGTGTTTGCGAAATCTGTGTTTCACTGTACCTACTGTCATTTATATAAGATAATGTAAAATAATCAGAGAAATCTTGAATTATTATTTCTTAAAACTAGTCAGTGTTGTTGTAAGGGTATAGGCTTTACGATATTGACATTAATATTTGATATATAAGTATATACACTCTTTTATAAATAGTATACACATCCCCTTGTCAATGAGAACAAGAAGGAAATATTAATTCATGATTTTAAGTACAATAGTGAGATAAAAATCCCCCAGAAGTTTTATATTACTAGTAATAAGGAACAAATAAATGGGCAATTAGAATTCAACAAATTGAATTCATGCTGATAAAAAAAAAGTTAACATTAAAAAAAAATTCCCTAAATATTTCAAATCAACTTATTTACTGTCACTCACAGTAATGGTTAAATCAAATAATTAAAATTAAATAGGAAACTCCAGAAAATTAATATCAAATAAAAAATGAATGCAGGGAAAAAAACTGTAATATTTAAAATTAATTAAATAATTTGACAAATAGGCATTAAAATCATGAGTGGAGAATTTGGTCGATTTCAGAATTGGTATTTAGTGGAGTTCCATTTGGTTTGTCTAATGTTTGGTTTATTTGTTTTTGGTTTATTTTTGCTTTGTATTTTAATTTTGTCTTATTTTTTTATTTTTTGAAGGGGTGGGTTGTTGAGAGAGAGGAAGAGATTGCAATGAATTCTTCTTTGATGATTCAATTACAATGTAAGATCATGTTTTGTGATGTGGAAAGAAGCAAATAGATATCTGTTAAAACACATAAATAAATTTAAGTACAAAGAAATGAAGAAGAATATTCAATTTCCAGCCTAGTGATCATGATGTTGGAATGTTTGAACCCCCCCCCCCCCCCCAAAAAAAAAAAAATAATAATAAAATCAAAATGCAGAAAACTGAATACAGTTAGTTCCATTGTCAGATGAGCCACTGTGTCGTCTTTTAAATAACTAAAGTCTTGCCGTATTCCACCGTGATGTGAATTGACAATTGGGCGATACATGATAACATGTACATATAATGCGTGTATAATATGTATAAGCAATCAATAGGAACTTCTCACAACAGTATGTTGTCTGAATCACACATCAGGCACACCATTAAACAGAGTTCAATGTTAAAGCATGGTAACAGTTGTTATACACTTAATAACTTCACAATAAATGTACCATAAAGGTACAACTGCAATCTGAAAGGCATGACTCCATTAAAATACTATGACATCTTTAATGATTTATAAATATGTGATTCTATGAAAAATTGTTTCTCACCCCTCATCAAACATTTCCATTAAACCAAATCAATAAATGAATTTAAGTAAGTTAAAATGTTTAACTTACTTAAATTCATGGGAAAAGCATAGTATATCATTGTAACAGCTGTAACTTGTATATTCGTTAGAACTATTATTACTATTGGGTCTTTGATCCAATACAATTATTAGAACAGCCATAACTGCCAGTTATTATTACATGTAAATTCCTTGGAAGTGTGTTCAAAGGCTTGGAACAATTGACAATCAATACACAAAAAACTACCACAGCGCGTAGCTAGACTAAAGTTTCCAGCACATAGTTCCACTGTATTAGTGCATTGTTTGCAGTGTGTGCTCGGAATGTGTAATCTGGCAGCATGGCCTTTGTTAACACTGAAACAATGTAAAAATGCCTCTCCTTGTAATGAAATTGGCAGAAACCTACCACCCACATGTTCAAACCATTTACACGGCCAAGAACATTTAAAGAATACATTCATTCACTTTCTGCATTGTTCAGATCTCGATTCAGATTACACCTACATGTATGAATGCATGCAATTTCAGAGTGTTAATTAAATGGCTCTATGATTTGCCACATTGACACTTAGGAATGTTCATTAATAAGCATGTTACAAAAGGCTTCTGAATGTCAGCTAGTTCACCAGGCCATGAACTGAATACTAGATCTGGAGATTAAATATCAACTAGTAGTGTAGTTCAATGTAGTAGAAATATAGTTAATATTATTATTGGATTCAGTATAATAATTTGTATCATGTAGTTCTAAGAAAGATCGTAATAAAGCTAACTTTCAGTTCCCTGATAAAGTATGTATTGTTGATATGCATCCCTTCAAGAACGTTTTTCTCTGCAAACTGACATGACGTTTAAAGGTATTCTAGGACACCAATGAGTCTATCAGAGTAGGAATCTGAAACCTGTGCATGGATTGATGGAGAGGTGTCAGGTGACTCAGGTCTGAGAATGTGAGGGACTTGTCTTCTGGGAAAGATGAAAGTTAGCTAAAGCTAAGTCTGTTCCCTAATAGTATGCAGTGTTGATACACATCCCTTCAAGAATATTTTGCTTTGCATACTTACATGTTTAAGGTATTTCTAGGATCAAATTAAGAATCTGTACATGGAGTCAGGTGACTCAGGTCTGAGAATGTGAGGGACTTCTGGGTAAGAGAAAGCCAATGGTTCAAGCTTGTACCTTATATTTTTAATAAACACTAGGCTTACACACAGATCTCATCTCAGGATTTTATATTTCTACTTATTTTGTTTTGTGACTATACAGTATAAACAATTCTTCACAAAATGACAGTTTTTCATATAAATATCTAATCTCCGCACAGCTAGACAGAAAGCAGAGAAAAATCAATTTAGGAAATCAGTCAAGTCTCCTGCACTCGCAAACAGTGAAAAAAGTTGTAAAACAATCCCCTTGTCTGATCAATACACAGTATAATACAAAGCTCTGTACAATAGGACCCACATCTACAAGGTTACTGGAGAACTCCATCGGGGATTACCAAAGGTATCCTTTAGAAAACACTTCCTGCAATCTACCAATAACACAACAGGAAATTTGTCTGACCCATTTACTGTGTGACACTATGATGTATACACACGAAAAATAATGTAGGTTCAGGTAAATGAATAATTCAAAGGTATGATTGGTTCCTGATCGGTAATAATGAAAGTGAGACTTTTCTGTGAAGATTGAATGACTGACCTATTGACATAGAAAAATTTGTCACAGTTTTTTTTTTTTTTAAATCACTCAACTTATTTAGCATATTTATTAACTTGCAGTTCAATTATTGATGAAAACTAAAATTATGTAATATATTTGTATTGATTTCACACATGAAAACTTGTCAATTCTAAGAATTCTCCCTTTATTGGAACCATAAATGCATTCAGTTCAATTTTAATTACTCAGTCATGTATCTTGCTCTGTATTGATCGAAAGATTCTTGATCAGATGTCAAACAACAAAGCAGGTACTTCAGTTTTCAAAGTCCTTCATTATCAAAATTTTCTCTATGCTCTGTGTATCAATCATCAATATTTAAACCTTTGGATTTCCTTACTAAGAAAACTAGCAACCTTTTGATACTTTCAATACTTTGATTTCTTTGATAATCATCACATAGTCTAAGAATATTCTGACATTTGTTAGAACAAAAGTTACGACATGTAGAAGCCGTCAAAAGCTCACACTGCACCTCACAGCAGGAAATTCCACCCCCTCAATCTCTGGGCTAAATCAATTCACCCCCTCAATCTCTGGGCGAAATCAATTCTCCTCAGCAAAGAGTATCCTATTGACGCAGCTCTAATGGTGGGAATTTTAATGACTGATGGTTAATCAATCGTAGATGGGAAAGATTTCTGATCAAAATGACAACCGTAAAGCTGTGGACGAACTACACAGTATTGACCCAACAGGGAAATTGTTTTTGTATTTTGACATCATGAAAAATCTCTGTATGTTAATTCTATTTTGTCATCCTATCTCTATATCAGATATCCGATCTATTTTTAAAACCATTACCTTGAATTGTGTAACATGTACAAGCTAAGTACACAATGTATTTTTGGTTTTCAGTACATGAATTACAACTCACTAAAACGTTTCAAGTCTGCTTCATTCCCTTTATTGAATTGCTTTGATATTTTGCTGAATCCAAACTAAACATGTAAAAGTTAAAACAACCTGTTTCGTTCCTTAAAGCCGCTGTGGGAAGGAGATACATGTAGGATTAAGTTACATCTACACTGTATCTGACTGTAAATACACATATATTATATGTATAACAGGCATAAGCTACCATTTGCAACTGTTTTTATTTTGTCATCAACAGAGTATATAAAAGGATGGTCAATGTTATTCCTTATATACAAGAAACAAACTAAGATCAATACAAGAAACAAACACAATGGGAAAAATCCTTGAACTTGAAAGGAGATAAATGAAACTAAATAGATTACACTACAGTAAGCTGGAGCCAGGAACAAAACATCACATCATTCCAAATTAATAACCTGGATGCTTAGAAAACTACCTCAAACAAAAGATGGAGAGGAGGTTTAGCACAAAGCAAAACTTTGGACAAAGAATTACAACAGACTGGCTTTACTACTGCACTATTGACCTGTGGGGAAACTAGATCAATGTAGATGACATTATGTAGGATGTATCTATTGATTGCAGAGCTCAGAAAGATGGAGGTTTGTTCTGATAAGATCACGGTCTTGCTATTACCTCAGTGGATGTTTCATTATGTTTGTACTACCCTCTCTCTCCGAGGTCTAGTAAACTTAGACAAGTCTGTCCAGGCACTCTATCAATACCTGGCAATGCCGTGTATACTACAGCATCATTTGGTATTCATTACACTTGGGGACTTTGCGAGATGTCTTTATTGAATGACTTTGATAATCAGCCAGTAATTTTCGTGGTAATGGAAAGGTAATTAAATTCACCAGAAAATGACTTCGGTATCAGGTGGTGGCCAACGAATTCTTCCCAGAGGACAATTTGGTCAGCTTCTGATGCTGTCTGTATCACGTGATTGGTCGCTATTTTTAAATCTTAATCAGGGAAGATTCTGACGCAAGTGAAAGTAATGATGAAAAGTTAGCACTACTGAATTCCACATTAATGACTTGATGAAACAAAAAACTAAAACAGCCCCTTGTGTACAAATTTTATATCCATGTCACTGTGTGCATGACAAAGTTACATGATGCTGTGACACATTACTTGTTAATGCAATAAATTGTTCCATATGAAATCCAAGCATGACCATAAAAAATTCTGATGTTTTATAATCCTTTATGCAATAAGAGTCACCAATATTACCCCACTTATCTATATTCAGTGCTGTTCTTTTCTTGCTATCATTTAATAGTTAATCTTGAATCTCTTGTTTTCTATAACTGTGACATAATAAAGCACTATCTGATGAGATGAGAGAGAGAGAGAGAGAGAGAGAGAGAGAGAGAGAGAGAGAGAGAGAGAGAGAGAGATTTGCATTGCAATATTCCATAAACAATACAAAGAACAGAACCCATTATACAGATCTGAAGGGGAGAACAAGTGGATGTATTGATGAGGAACAAAGGTCATTGTCAATGTATTGACCATTACTTGATATTTTCTCTTCCTGAAAAGAAATCTATTGTGGGCAACTTATGCAATACATGAAATGAATATGACAATTAGACATACATTGAGTACTTATATTTGTAATGATTTGAACTGTCACTAAGTACGTCGTACTCATGATCATGGAGATAATTCATATCTTTATCTTATGACCATTACACCAGCTAAAACACAATATCATACATTGTTCATATTGTTTTACGGTTACACCACCAATAAATCTATGATAAAACTTATTGATAGTTCTAGAATTAAACTTAATGAATGAAAACCCCACATACTAATACCTATACTTATTCCCAGATTGCATTTACTTGTTTGATGTGTTTAAAGCTGTTGATTTTTCCCAAAAACATTTGATTTTTTGTTTGTTTGTTTGGTTTTTTGTTTTTGTTTTTGTTTTTTGTTTTTTTTTTTTGGGGGGGGGGGGGTCTTCATGAAATATATAATCTACATAAGTTACTGACTTCTGTCATATTAAAGTAAGAGAAGCTATGTTGCATTTTCAGGGCCAGTGGGAGAAATTAAAGTCATAATATATGAAAAGGCACATGAAATTAGGTAAACATTATAAAATTAATTATGGCCTTCAGAGGTTGATTACATTAAGTTGTCATGTTTGTTATGATAGTACATTCCTACAGTAGATGTAATTAATTTGGACTTGTTTTGTACATGAATTACGCTGTAAGGCAGATTTGAGAGACACATCATTATATAACTCGGAATGTTTATCCTAGTTACACATCAGTAATCTATGATGCAAATATGTTTGATGTGATGTGTGTATGAGAGAGAGAGAGAGAGAGAGAGAGAGAGAGAGAGAGAGAGAGAGAGAGAGAGAGAGAGAGAGAGAGAACACATTGATTTTGTTGTGAAAGTGAAACGAGAAAAACTCCTAAATTCCTCTTCTTGAAGCAAGCCCCCTATATCCAAAACCTCAATTGTTGACAATCAGAATCACTCAACTGTGACCAAAAGGAGCAGGTGTTGCGTCCCCCCTTTGTCTAACAGGCCTGTGTCACCCAAACAAAAGAGACCAAGAGTCACTTACCCATCCCCCGTTATGCGAGATCCAGTCTTTGAGGTTAGAGTTCATATACGTGGCTACCCAGTCTACTACAGAGTCTACTAACTGTGGCATGTTACGGGACACACATTCGACCGAAAATGCCCCTCCGAACCCGATAAGCGCCACCACCCTGCCCCAGTTAATACCGTTAGAAAACATCTCGTTTGTCACAGTTGAGAAAGTGGACTGGGCCGTATCGGGTGTTATATGAAGGCTAGTCACCATTTCTTGAAAGTCACAGGAATCTTGTTTGTTTTCAAATTCGTCCCCCAGTTTCCTGACCGCCTGGAACACTTTGTTGTTCTTTCTCTGGGCCGGGGCATTTTCCCACTGGTAACCGTGCTTGCTGAGTCGATAATTCACATAATCAGCCACAAGGCTACGGTAGTCCTCCTCTCCCATGTCAAATACTGAAGTATTTCTACTATGAATTTGAAACACACATTGTCACTATATACTATCGAATAAGGAACAGTGAAAATAAACAAGAAAATTTCCCAGAACGAGACACTACGGTAATCCCTTTCCTGTACGCAAATTCACACAACCATCTGCAAGTGAATGAGCCGCTTACAACAGCGAGAAAAGACCGGCAATAGATATTACACTTCCGTTAGCAAAATCAATAAACTGGCGCTTTCTTATTATAATCTTCTTAAAATATTTCACACATTTTCAATCTTTTGTGTCTTTTTTCTTTAACATCAGACAATATCTCGTCAAGGTATTTAAAATATGCAAGTGCATTCATTGAAAAATATAGGTCAAAGGTTATATCGAAATGGAACATTTTAATTGGCTGGCCTAAAAATAAATACTAAGGATAGTCCAAAATGTAAACAGATACACGTGTTAGGAATTCGATTAACAGATAACACTAAGCAGCGCATAGTACATATGCTACATACGTTAACAGTCCTATATCTTAAGTTGTTTTTTTTTACTCATGTAATCTATATATGTGCATATTCTGCAGAGAGTACTAGATCTAAAATATGATTAAAAACTCAGAGAACCCCCCCCCCCCCCAAAAAAAAACTGATAGAACATACATCTGTATTTAAATACATTTACACGTATTATCAAAAATTAGTTTTAATCCCAAGGATATCTATATATATATACCGGTAGTTTTTTTAAACAAGGGTTGAATTGAGAGAGAGAGAGAGAGAGAGAGAGAGAGAGAGAGAGAGAGAGAGAGAGAGAGAGAGTACCTTAGAAAACACGTCTAAAAGAGTTCACACAAGGTTAATAAAGTTAGCTATAGAATATATTGAGCGTTGAATTATTTTTCAGCTATAAATCGAATGAGACCATGGCAGCCAGGCGTTTATATCTATTCTCTGTAGAGAAGCCAGCAAACACCTCTATACACTGAGCTAATTATTTCACAGAGAGACTGAAGTTTAAAATTCTGAAATTATTTTCCCCCTGGACGTACAAAGACCTAACAGGAGAATACCAAACTCCAAACTCCGATAACAAAAAGGTTGATATCCTCCGGGGCGCGGATAGTCGAATTCCAGATCTATAGACAACCAGGCGCGGATCATGGAATTAAACATTCATATACAGCCAGTGGGGATCATGGAATTAAACATCCATATACAGCCAGAGGCGGATCATGGAATTACATTGGTGCAGATCGTAAATTTATTAGAATCAAAATTTGAATAAATACTGCGCAGATCATGCTTATTTCATTGTAATCTGGACATTTTCACATAAATAATGGGATTCTCTGAAAACCGGATTCATGAGTCATACTTTGCATGTCTTAGCGACTAATGCAAAAAGCCGAATTTTGTTTACAGCAAGGTGACGTGTGATTTTAAATATATTTCTTTAAAAAGAGAAGATTTGGAACCAATATTTTTTTTAAAAATCTAAAACTTTCCTTACCACATTTGCGATATAAATATACCCTACAAGACTGTCTCGTCACGTGATTTTTCAATCGTAGTTCTTCAACAATAGCGTGAAGGACAGTAATGGAGCCAAACCATAAACTTTAAACATTTCTACAATGTGAGATCAATAAAAGATTTACATATCTTGTTTGAGAAATGGCAAACGCGGTTAAATATATTGAAAGGGACAATGGCTTATTCATTTATGACAAGATTTAACATAACATTGTATAAGGGGCCATGGGAGAAGACAATGCATGTGTATATATCATATTGTTTACGTGATCTTGGTACAGCATATAGCGTAAGAAACTAAGGAACAAAACTCAATGTAATGTGTAAGAGATTAGGATACACTAAGACTATCTTATCGTGTAAGGGCCAGTGGACAAAACTATAACATTAACGTTAGGGAGAAATATGTGGTAATACAGAATATAATGGAAAGGATCATGGTTCAAAATTCGTAGGGATCATTGTACAATACTGTAACGTTTAGTGTAAATAAGTACAACATACGACTATAATGTACTAATATGGGGTCAATAAATATAGTGTAAGGGATCATTGTACAATACGGTAACGTTTAGTGTAAGGAATTAAGTACAACATCCGACTATAATGTACGTGTACATATACTAATACAGGTTCAATGAATGTAGTGTAAGGGGTCATTGTACAGGACTAAAACGTAAAATGTAAGGGAATAAGGTGTTCTGATGTAATGTACTAATACAGGGTCAGTGAATATAGTGTACGTAAGGGGTCATTGTACAGTACTGTAATGTATAATGTACTTTATAATGTAAGGGATCATGGTACACACTTACAGGAATAAGGTACACGAATATAATAATGTATTAATGTTAGTTATGGAATTGTAGTGTAAAGGGATCATTCCTCAATATAGTATACCGGCTACCTTGTATTTATAAGTGTAAGACATCACGTTACAATACCATAACGTACACTGTACGTATAAGTGTAAGACATCGTTACAATACCATAACGTACACTGTACGTATAAGTGTGAGACATCACGTTACAATACCATAACGTACACTGTACGTATAAGTGTAAGACATCGTTACAATACCATAACGTACACTGTACGTATAAGTGTGAGACATCACGTTACAATACCATAACGTACACTGTACGTATAAGTGTAAGACATCGTTACAATACCATAACGTACACTGTACGTATAAGTGTGAGACATCACGTTACAATACCATAACGTACACTGTACGTATAAGTGTAAGACATCGTTACAATACCATAACGTACACTGTACGTATAAGTGTGAGACATCAAGTTACAATACCATAATGTACACTGTACGTATAAGTGTGAGACATCACGTTACAATACCATAACGTACACTGTACGTATAAGTGTAAGACATCGTTACAATACCATAACGTACACTGTACGTATAAGTGTAAGACATCGTTACAATACCATAACGTACACTGTGCGTATAAGTGTAAGACATCGTTACAATACCATAACGTACACTGTACGTATAAGTGTAAGACATCGTTACAATACCATAACGTACACTGTACGTATAAGTGTAAGACATCGTTACAATACCATAACGTACACTGTACGTATAAGTGTGAGACATCACGTTACAATACCATAATGTACACTGTACGTATAAGTGTGAGACATCACGTTACAATACCATAACGTACACTGTACGTATAAGTGTAAGACATCGTTACAATACCATAACGTACACTGTGCGTATAAGTGTAAGACATCGTTACAATACCATAACGTACACTGTGCGTATAAGTGTAAGACATCGTTACAATACCATAACGTACACTGTACGTATAAGTGTAACACATCATTACAATACCATAACGTACACTGTACGTATAAGTGTAACACATCGTTACAATACCATAACGTACACTGTACGTATAAGTGTGAGACATCACGTTACAATACCATAACGTACACTGTACGTATAAGTGCAAGACATCACATTACAATACCATAACGTACACTGTACGTATAAGTGTAAGACGTCAAGTTACAATACCATAACGTACACTGTACGTATAAGTGTGAGACATCACGTTACAATACCATAATGTACACTGTACGTATAAGTGTAAGACATCACATTACAATACCATAACGTACACTGTGCGTATAAGTGTAAGACATCGTTACAATACCATAATGTACACTGTACGTATAAGTGTGAGACATCAAGTTACAATACCATAACGTACACTGTACGTATAAGTGTGAGACATCAAGTTACAATACCATAACGTACACTGTACGTATAAGTGTGAGACATCAAGTTACAATACCATAACGTACACTGTACGTATAAGTGTGAGACATCACCTTACAATACCATAACGTACACTGTACGTATAAGTGTGAGACATCACGTTACAATAACATAACGTACACTGTACGTATAAGTGTGAGACATCACGTTACAATACCATAACGTACACTGTACGTATAAGTGTGAGACATCACGTTACAATACCATAACGTACACTGTACGTTACAATACCATAATGTACACTGTACGTATAAGTGTGAGACATCAAGTTACAATACCATAATGTACACTGTACGTATAAGTGTAAGACATCGTTACAATACCATAACGTACACTGTACGTTACAATACCATAACGTACACTGTACGTATAAGTGTGAGACATCACGTTACAATACCATAATGTACACTGTACGTATAAGTGTGAGACATCAAGTTACAATACCATAATGTACACTGTACGTATAAGTGTAACACATCGTTACAATACCATAATGTACACTGTACGTATAAGTGTGAGACATCACGTTACAATACCATAACGTACACTGTACGTATAAGTGTAAGACATCACGTTACAATACCATAACGTACACTGTACGTATAAGTGTAAGACATCGTTACAATACCATAATGTACACTGTACGTATAAGTGTGAGACATCACGTTACAATACCATAACGTACACTGTATGTATAAGTGTGAGACATCACGTTACAATACCATAACGTACACTGTACGTTACAATACCATAATGTACACTGTACGTATAAGTGTGAGACATCACGTTACAATACCATAACGTACACTGTACGTATAAGTGTAAGACATCGTTACAATACCATAACGTACACTGTACGTATAAGTGTGAGACATCAAGTTACAATACCATAACGTACACTGTACGTATAAGTGTGAGACATCACGTTACAATACCATAACGTACACTGTACGTATAAGTGTGAGACATCAAGTTACAATACCATAACGTACACTGTACGTATAAGTGTGAGACATCACGTTACAATACCATAACGAACACTGTACGTATAAGTGTGAGACATCACGTTACAATACCATAACGTACACTGTACGTTACAATACCATAATGTACACTGTACGTATAAGTGTGAGACATCACGTTACAATACCATAACGTACACTGCACGTATAAGTGTAAGACATCGTTACAATACCATAACGTACACTGTACGTATAAGTGTGAGACATCAAGTTACAATACCATAACGTACACTGTACGTATAAGTGTGAGACATCACGTTACAATACCATAACGTACACTGAGTAGTGTATTTATATGTACATGACAAAACGTACTTGGACCGTTGGAAGAGCACACAGCAGGAGATCATAGTAGATCACGCAATGACAATGGACAAACAGGTAAAAGAACCCGGGATATGCCCGATATGCAGTATGTCTTATCTTATAGAGCAGTGGCGAATATGTAAAATCACTTGACAAGACTTTGACAATTACGCAGTTTAAGTGTTCAGTGAACAATCATATGAGAGGGAACACTTACGTATGTACATACATTTATTTGATAAAACCATAATATCATTTGTATCAGCTACATTTTAAAAAAATTCTTATTTTATGAATTTACATCGAATTAAAACACACGCCTGTGTAACCTATTTTATTGGTAATATACCGGTAGATAAATGAACTACAATGTATTTATCACAATATATTTGCTGACGCGTCAATATTTATCTACAATTTGCCTATATAGATAAAGATAAGTGAGGACATAATATTTCAGTCAAACTATATATCGGGGTTGACATTTTCCTTATACATACAATTTACTTATCATTACAACGCCAGGTGACCGATTAAAATCCGTGGGTTTAAAGGACTTCACAAACTCTACATGTATATGTATAGCACTTTCGATTTACAGAAATAATGAGATCCTATATAAATACGTGTGTTTCAGTTGACTGACTAAAAATCTAACTTACTCTTTTCTAAATTTAACATCTTTGGTATGAAGGTTTTTTTTATATACATTTAATATAAAAATGCAAAGAAAAGATTGATTGCAATTTCTCACGGTAAGATAGAAAGGTATTTCGAAATTCTTGATTCGATTTATTGAGGAAATACTTTGTCATTTCATCCCTTTCTCTCTCTCTCTCTTTCTCTCTCTCTCTTTCTCTCTCTCTGTCTCTTAAAACACCGATAAAAGTAAATATAAGTTATGATACTATTTACACTTTCACATGATACACATTTTATCAATGACCCAGACGAGACCAAAGTACCCCCTTGTACCACCGAATGATAAACTACCCATTCCCCATGATCAAATATCTCTCTCCCCCCCCCTCTCTCTCTCTCTCTCTCTCTCTCTCTCTCTCTCTCTCTCTCTCTATCATAAAATTAGATGAAATCAAATGTCCAGCCGTACTTGTGTGATGTACTCTTTACACCTTTAGTCACACAGGATACTGATACAACTGTATCAAGATAACTCATTGTACATGTACTATACACAATGATAACCTACCCATCCCCCATGCTGGTCTATCCACTGACGTAAGTCCTGCTCTATGAATTGTGTCACCCAGTCCACAATAGAATCCACGAGTCCAGCCATCCCTTTCTCCACACAGCGCGTGGACAGGGAGCCACTGAACGCGAACAGCGCCACCACCCGGCCCCAGTTCGTGCCCCCTTGGAACAGTTCCTCCACCACCGCCTTAAACATGGGATAACAAGTATCGTGAGTCACGTGCAGCTGTTCCACCAAGTCCTGGAACTGGACCTTGTATAGGTCCTCGAATTCGTCCCCCTTGTCCCGCATTGTGGTGTGGATCTCATGTGGGGGATCCTGGAGGGGCGGGCAATGAGTCCATGTGTGCCCATTCTTCGACAGACGGTGGTTCAAGTAGTCAATCACAATATATCTCGTTCCCAAAGGGTCCATCTTACGGCTAGCGATCACCATATTTCATCCATTTTTGTTAGAATATACACATATTCCCTAGCATTTCACATTTTGAGATGTTTTGGTCGTCTGTTTTGAGCGACTACCGAATCCTTCACATTTTTTAAACGCACCACAACACCAGAAAATATCTCACGCCTAGTAGTGCTGAACAGGTAAGTATATGTCTACCTGTGTGTGTATACACCTATGTGTATATGTACAGAATGCCTTTACCAAGTAGATATCAATTTATGGGAGCGGGTGAGTTTACATATATAATTATGTATTTATGTATGAACCTTCAACCCTGCTCGTCTGAACACCGCGGTCAGAAATTCTCCCAGCTTATAAGCTGAATATATATAATTCCTAAATCCAATTAGCTCAGCATGTGTATTCATTGCCAAGAGTCATTGTAGTAACAACCATCTTCTACAAAGCTTTCACAGGCACTGACAACTCTTTTTTGATTGCTGACGCATTCATTTTAAAATGTTGACATATGCGTGAGAAAAAAAAATAAATCGACGAAATTGGACTCTTTCCCTTTGTCGAAAAGTATGTAAATTTTGTCAAGCATATCATGGCCAAAAAGATTCTAAAAAGAACAACAATTGATATGATTGTAAACAAAAATGTCACCTATTTTTTCCACAACTACAAAAAACTTATACATGAAATAAACCAATAATCACGCGATGTTTTTTAAACGTAAACACACCACTCCGTATTTATGTGATTATTTATGTTATGTATATATACGAGGTGATTAATAATCATTTGTTGTACAGACATACTGCGGAAATATAAACTCCAGTCTTAAAATTGTTAAAACAGAATAACACATTGTTTTCAAACCTGTTATTTTACGTAGTTTAATTGATATAATCCCATCGATTAATCAAATGCATTATTTAGCGTTAGAACATCATGCACCTACCAACCCCTAAAAAAAAATTAAGACAGTAAAACTGAGTTTACAAATTAAACAAATATTGTTCTATATAAACATAAATTAAGTGTGCGTGTGTTTTGACAATTTTCGATTCATTTAAACATGTTGACCTATCTAACATATGCAGTTATATATTTTAAAGTGTTAAAAACATACATAGATGTACATGTACCTTATTAAATTGTTGTTTATATTGAATTTCATTTTATAAATTAAAGTACAAGACAACAGTGGTGTACTAAATTTTGCTTGATAAAACGACAATAGTAATATATATGATAAATAATTAATTGATAAGAACTTACATATTTTTGAATTACGCTTGAATATTGTATAATTGTAATATTCTATACATAATTTTATGTAATATTTGGTTAGCTTCTTACTTGATAAAGGATGCAATGATAACTTGCATGGATTGACACAAGGGTATAGTTTAAGAATTATTTTATTCAGAAATATACACAGAAGTACATACATGAATATTGATCGAAGAGCAGGCAGAAAATAGCCTATTAGTCTTCTCCATTAAAGATCAAGGTGCATGTTCATGTATATTTATAATAGTGTTAGTGTATACATTTTAAAGATATGTATTTTACTAACTTAAAGAAAATAAAAGGTAAAGATACAAGGACATAACTATTGCATACATTTTAATATAAAATTAATATACGAATGAATAAACCAATGGACGAATTAATTAATAAGAAAATAAATAAATATGAAGACTGCAATTTAGATACTACATGTACATAGAACCATCTTAATAAGACCTTGGACTATCTTTACTGAATAATAGTTTATAGGTAGTTTATAGTATATCTGAAAGTTTTTGGTATAGACCTAATGGTTAATTTGTTGACCATCTAGCCTCAGAGAGAGAGAGAGAGAGAGAGAGAGAGAGAGAGAGAGAGAGAACCTCTTGAGATTTTAATGTATTTATTCGACCAACAACTCTAGTGATTTGAATTGAGCATATTTAAATTCCTTATACAACACAATCTTTTACGCAAACAAAATATTCAATGGGATCGCCACCGCTTATATGAATGAAAAGTTGCAGGCTTAAAAGTTGAATGAAACGAGAGTTTGGCGATTTGATAAGAGTTTCAGGCTCATATTAATCGAAGGAGTGTAATAAACTGTGTAAAAATAGAACCGCTGCAATATTAGAAAAATTCTACGTGGGCGAAGGACATCAAAGGTTTTTTTTTTTTATCTAATTAGGACAGGTATGCTGTACAGATATCACGGCGAGGAATGTCCAAACTTTGCCCTCTATATACATTGTATACATACCTACCAAGTCTCGTGGAAATCTGTTACACAAATAACATGTTGTTCTATATGTATAATGATGTCTATACCATAAGTACACTACTGCTATCAAACATTTAGAAGTTGTAGATATATCGGTTTAGTGAATTACATGTAGATAATGTTAATGGTTGCCAATGTGGATTACCAGAAGATTCTTATCATTTGTTTTTTGGATGCAAGAAATATACCAACGCACGAAATGAACTGTTTTCAAACCTTTTAAATTAAAATCAAATTAACATTATTAACTGTCATTTACTTTTGTGGGGAGATGAGTCTCTGACTGTCAATTTAAACCAACGTATTTTTTTTAGCTGTTCAAAGATTTATCAGAGATTGTGGCAGATTCTCGTAATTTCAGACTTACTGTATATACCAAATTTAAACAGAACTGTTTATAAATACATGTACGTTTGTTCAATAACCATTTTAGTAATATCCATTTATATGTACTTTCTATTCTAAACTACTACACAGTTGTAAATTGTTATACTTGGTAAGAACCTTGTAAGTTTTTAGAACTTGTGTTCGAACCATTTGTATATGCAATAAAATATGTTCAAACCAATGATTTACACAATCTATTTGTCAAAAATTCCTATACGAATTAATAAGATTAGATTGGGTTACACTAAATGGGAAAATGTCTCTTTGCAATTGATTCAACTATCAAGTTGTAATTTTGAATTCAAAATTGAAAATCTACAAAGTGACAGAATTGAAGCTGTAAAATACACGTGGCCTAGTCATATACCGATTCCCCACGCTCATCATTGTCCAACTCCTGAAAAGAAACTTTATTGACATATTTTTTGAGGGAATACACAAAATTTGTAAGTAACCTGTCCATATAAGGTATACACGAGTAAATGGTTGGATTCAGAACACTCAGCCATAGACATTTAAACTTTTTAAATACCCCAATAAATGTAGACATAAAATACATTTGTGCGAGTTAAACAGTACGATGTGAATGCAATAAAAGAATCAAATTGAAAAGAGGTGATTTCAAAGTGTTTTTTGAAAAGGTTTTTATTCTCAATTTAACCTTATCTTTGGGGGTAAAATGAATTCTAAATTTAGAAATGACACACCGTGAGATATCGGACCATTCCTCTCATTGACGGCACGGGGTGATATTTCATAACAACATGATGTGTTGCAATGCACTCAATATTATATATATATATATATATATATATATATATATATATATATATATATATATATATATATACACACACACACACACACGCAGGAAATGGTGATGGAAAGTAACGAATAAAAAATGACCCCTTAAAAAAAGACAAACCAAACAGAATTAATCAAAACAAACACTTTAATTCCACTTCTGCCAAAAAATAATACTGCCCAATGATAATCTTACATAATTTTTATTTCCATGAATTGAAATAGTTTCAGTACTCCAGTAACATGTAGACCATGGATGCATAGTGAGAACATTATAACAACCAGATATAGTACTGTTGTAGTTAATAAACAGGGTACTTTAAAAGTTTAAAATAAAAGATGTCTAAACTTATCTATAACAATCTGATTTAAACTTAAACATAATAGGTAATTTTAGAGAACTATAAGGGTTTTTTTTGTAGAGAATCTTATATGATTAGATATCATACCAAGATGTTTTGACCATTCAAAAAGAAAACTACCATAAAATATATCTATTCAGATAATTATTCCAGCCCTAATATAAACAAATAATGAATTAAAAAATAAAAACCATAAAAACGATAGATAAGATAACATAATAGCATACGTCTATCTAAAAATCTCTTATTAGATTAAGGAATTCGTGTACAATGGAGAAACAAGTCAATTTGTTTGATATGTAATGCCTTTTCTCCTTAATAGGGTGTCAAGTTAAAATTCAGCACCTATATTATTATAGTTTATTCACCAGAATATATCTTTCAAAATTGTGATATGAACACTTCATAAATAATGTTCAGTGACTTCAATATAAAAACATCATTTTTACATTGCTGTCATCTGTAAAAAAGAAAATGACTACTTAAGTAAGTGAGAGTTAAGACTGTTGGCTTAAATTCTCAGTTGACAATGCAAAATAAATTCTTTCCTGCTACCAAAGTTGAAATATTTAAAAGAATTGTTTTAAGATTGGAAACGATTTTTACACCCTCATTAAGATTATTCCAAAGCTTAATAGTTAAATAGTTTGTGTAAAATATGTATGCTATCTTTTCACATCAAGTTACACAAGTGTACATACCCCCGGATACATGAACACCGGTATGCTTGAACACTGCACTGGATATTTCAGAATATCTAATTTAAGATTGCTTAACACTTTATTACTTTATAATTTGGAAGTAACCAAGTAAATGTAGTAAAAAATTCATTAATTCATTAAACAATTAAACAATTCAATGTTAATTAATAAAGGTGTTGAACGTTAAAAATTTTATATAGAAATAAACCTAGTACCTTTCGTTATAGTGATATAATTATTCTAAATTTAAATATGGCGTATGCAATCGGACCATTTCCTTTCAATGTGGCACGGAGAGATATTTCATGACAATTTGATGTCGTGGCGCATTTCATATTGCAATTATATAAACCACACAGAGACTGCCAATTATTCGAGAAACGGTTTATTCGTACATTTAAGTTTAAAGAAGGACAAACAAGTAATATACATGTATAAGGATCTACCTCATTTAAAAATGATTTGCATAGCTTTAAACTATTACGTCACGGATGTTACCGTCATTTGTCTTAATTTTTTTCCATCACCGAATCCCAGAAAGACAAATAAATCTATTTCCAACTTTATTTACATTATTCCAGAGAGTAGGACTTCACATTGCATATTTTATTTATTCCAACTGCACTGTTTAAATCTCGAAGTAAAATAAAGTCTCCCCTCTGAAAATCAAATACTCGTTATATATACCACCTTGCATTTGTACATTTGTAAATATTTTTGTTTTTTGTACCTCATGTACAATGATATGGTTTGAGAGAAATAAACATTCATGTTTGAAGCCCCAATTGATGATTATCTCAGATCATTAGCTCCAATCGTCTATTTATTAACAACCCCCCATTTCTACACCCGTCTCGAAAGAACCATTTTAACAAGACCTTGTACTTTCGGTAGGATGTAATTATCTTTTTCTTGCATCAGAACAAGTTAATAATGACGCTGGTTTTAAGTGAAATATACACAGATTGCGTAGTCTCAGCTCAAAAGCCAGACAAATCTTGTTGATTTCAAAGAGCCATGGCTGAGTGGCCAACAATGAAATTGACAGGCCTACTTCTCATTGCTGTTTGACACAACTACCCAAAGTCCAAGCTCCTGTTAAAATGGTTCTAAAATTCTAAACATCTTGTATGAACTCAAACTTGACCTTGGATACCAACTCAAAATACAATATCTCCCATGACTCCAAAAGCTCATGAATATATCTTGATCATTCGAGACATTGTTTCATTCTTAATTAATCTAACACAGATTAATTTGCCTGTTCAGCACATTCAAAAATTTGTAAATCGCTATTAACTAATACACCAAAATTTACTCTTCATCAATTATATAGTAAAGAGGAAAAAGATCAACATAATGAAAAGAGCGATTCTTCTTTATGGTATTACTGTCTAACATGGATACGATTTTCCAGCTCTCTTATTATTAAACGCTTTCCTTTATGTAAACGGTACAATCACTTACCATTCCAATACCTACAATTACTTAATTTAATTTAACAAATATTTTATTATGCAAATAAGTACATAATAGGATTGGACATCAGGCTATGCCTATCTTAGTCCTCTCCCCAAGGATCAAAGTTACAACTGATATTTCAATTACATTTGAATTATATAAGTATAATAGATATAGAATATAATAAGTTCATAATATAATATGAAACATGTTATTGCAGCATTAAAGAAGTTGGAATTCATGTAGGATTAAGAACAGAGAAAGAAAAATAAGAATTACTTAATTTTTGATACCAGATCAAAGATATTAATATAAAAGTTCGGAAAATAGATAAGATGCATTATTATTCTCCATTGACTATTCCTTGATAACATTAGGATTGTATTTGTTGCAGTACGAGTTTTCTCTCTTATACCAGGCACTTCTACTATTTTTAATATTTATGGATTCTTCTGGCTAAAGTTTCTTTTGGAAACACATTTGTAAATTTTATCCGTATTTAAATATTAAAGTGTGTTGAACTTCTCAAAATGTGTACCAACGCATAATTAATTACAAGTAAATCCTTTTCAGTAATATGTGTTCGAAATTGTTGTTTTTCTTTGTTCGTTTTAATGAATGAAAAGTGATTTTATATCTCAATTGGAAATTTGATTTGGTTATTGCAATGTTATTTTTGAATGTAGTGTGAACTGTTTATGTTTTCTACATTACTAGTAATATAAAGATCTACAAATCTTTATTTGCACGATGTCCGATACTGTCATTAAGCTGTGTAAACAGTGCGAAGATATCACAAGATTATTGTCTAAAATGTAGCTGAACAGACCGGTTGGTTTCCTACAAGGATTAAAGCCGCTAAATCAGTGATACAGCGTGAATATTGATGACTGCAACGTTAAGTCAGATGACACTTTCCTCGAAATATAATAATTAACGGCCTGATAATATACCAAATAAAATAGTTATTGTTTATCATCATCTTTAAAATGATTAACATTTAAAAAAAAAAAAAATATATATATATTTGCCAAAATATTTTTATATCAGCAATTCAAGTGTATTTTCCATTAGATTATATACGAAATTGCATACACTAGTATCTTGCATAAATGCCTGGTAAGGTATCCTAATTTTTTGCAAGAAAGCTTATCAAAGTAGTTGTAAATCAATAACAAATTCCTGGGAATAGTTATATAAAATTGAGGAACGTGTCGTTTGACCTTAACCTAACCTGAAAATTAAACATCAAAACATAGATGAGATAACATCATTCACACTTTATATATGAGGTATATAGTACCGGAAGATCTGTCATGTACATAAAATCAGAATAGGAAAAGCCAGAACAACATTTGATTAGATATAAGCAATACATGTATATGGAAAGCAAACTAGATCAATTTAAGAAATAAATCGGACTCTTTGACAGCTGTTTGATGCAAATTCCTTACATCAGATGGTTTAGGAAGATACAAAGTGAGGACCTACGGAAACCCCAACAAATCAACTCCCCATAGAGTTAAAAATAAAAAAGCAAGATGGCAATGGATTGACGACACAAACTGATTGATATTGACATTGATCGAAAATGATAAAAAACGAAATAACTTTATTAAAACACAAATAATTACACAATGACGTATAAGTAATTTAGTGCAATGTGGACGTGTGGATGTATTGCATTTTGTTGCAACATAAGGTGTAAAGAGATATCATGTTCTTGTAGCCAGTGGTAAAATAAAGCCAAGCTTGGGTCGTTGTTATAAATATTTATTATACAGAAGAAACCTGAAATTGTGTAATTATACGAGTAAACAGAATAGACACAAATGACAAGACAATTAGACACAGACAAACATACACAGTAGACAATGAAATGAAATAGTAATATTACAATTTAGAATGAATTTCAATTTATTACATTAATTCTTACCGGGACAAACAATCCTAATGCTTAAGTATATTGCTATACTATGTCGTTCTGACCCGTTCAAGGGCTAGGCGGAGAGTGTCAGTCCGGTATAAGATTTTGGCGGGGAAGAGTGCATGCAGAATTAGTCATGTGACCCTATTGTCCAGTCTTGTCATTGTCCATGTTACATATTTTTAACTCTCATACATAAACACTCACTCTACTCAAGTATACCAATCAAACACGTACACTAGCGCTGTAATTTAATATACAAATAATATTATTGGTTACATTCTGACTAATTTAGTTCCTTTCGTGTAATATTCTCAAAAGTTTTAAATGAATTGATGCACATGTAGTTTATTTCAATTTGCATAATATTGACAAAGTGTTTGCTTACTAATAATGTTTAATATTTACAGAAAAATAGATCAAATTCAGGTTTTCTCGATATTTAGATGGGAAAACCATATTCTTGGATGTTTTAAAAGAATAACAATATAATATGTAAAATAAAATATCAAACAGAACATGAAAACATTAAAAGAATTGATTTAGCTTTTAACTTTTATAATTTTTGTAGGAAATGGCTGGTGTTTGTCTTCTGCAGTCTCTTTGTATATGAATATCTGCTTGCCAAAATGATTGGCTTTAGAGTTTGCTCTTACAAAGGGTTCCATTCTGCTGTAGGACATGTTGTACCAATTGATCAAAGAAATAGTTCACTAATACACTATCTATAATCAAGCTTAAAACGGAAGCATCTAATATTTGTACATCAAATGTATAAATGTAAACTGTAAATATTTTTATGCTTCTATTTTCTAAATATTTCCATAGTGAACACATTTTTTTTTTACAAATACGGTCGTCTGGTTATTCTCAATGCTGATTTATTTTTGTATGATATTTAGATTTTTTCGTGCCTGTGTGTCTGTTATTTCGACAGGTAACGTTATCACGTGCGACAAACCAGTGTCCAAAATGTCTAGCTCTTACAATCTTTTCATCAATTCCGATTATAAAATTGAAATTTAGAATAAAAGCGTGTTTTAATTGTTCCATATTTGGATTTTTGTACCACTTTCCATCAAGAAACCTGTCTAGTGGTAAAAAATAGATTATTAAGTTTTGGTAATGTTCAAAGATAAGGTCCATCAACACTATTTGATCACTATCTTTAGATCCTACATGAGCTTTGTTGTCCAAACATGAAAACATTGTATCTAATGCGTCCAGACGATGAACGAGTTCCATCCAGAACATTTTCATTCGAGTCGTATTTCTCATGAAATAAAATCCAATGGCTGCTTCGAATGAATTGGCATATGTTGATATGATTGTCAAGTCATATTCTTTTTTGATAGTCACAAAAGGAATTGGGTTTCTTACCCACAATGCATCCAATTCAAAAAGGAAAACAGGGATATCTTCCTGTATGATCCAATTGACGACCCTACTTCTATATATACCAACACGCATAAATCCCGCAGAGCAGTACCTTTGTTTCCCGTTAATTTCATTGAATACGCTCAGGTAAATAACGGTTAAGGACGGATACTTGGCGACAATGCCACTGTAAACTGATTCATCTGTTACAACAACTAACAATTGAGAAGGATTCACCATACCTTTAGTATGGCACATCCAGTTTGTAAGAAATGGAACAAATGCTTTGTTAATAAAGGTCAGCATCACCATTCCATAATTTCTAGCTATTCTATTTGCTTTGCGAACAACATTCGTTTTATCCAACGTAACATCAAGTCCGTAAATTGTTTTGTTTGCACAAATTAACAGCGAGATGTTTTCATTGCAAGCATCTATAGATTTATTAGGAAGAAGACATCCTATCATAACTGCTATCCCAAATGTCAAGAACAAGCAAAAAATCAACCGACGCTGAAAATATAGAATTATGCATAGTTTTGCAATTTACTGATTATATTTCACACAATTTAAAATACTAGTAGGCCTATATCTTTTGGGAAAATATTTATTATACATTCATATCAAAAATTGATTGCACGATATTAAATGTTAATAATATCCAATAAAATGTAATTATCTAAAAGTTCTTTACTAAAATAACAACAAATCCTTTCATTAAATGAATTTGGTTGCACGATAAATAAAAATGTTATTAAGAAAGTACCATTGTTCAATTCTTGTCACAGGACTTAAGTTAACCTTGATAAAAAGTTCACATAGAAATGCAGTAAGGCTCACCTTTGAAAAAAAGTTGGATGTTGGGTAAAAGTTCCTCCCCAAGCAACACATAATCTTTTTCCTGATGTTGCTCATTTTGAAAACTAGCTGTAGATGAAAATAAGAAATCTATGAAATAATTATATGAAATAAGCACGTTTATTTGTCTTGTAATCGGGGTGACTTATTTCCACTTAACTTTCAAATTGTTAATATCGATGCATTGACTTTGACGTCTCGTTACGACCCGAGACCTTGAACTTTGCTAAATATCTAAAATATCTCCGGTTTGTTGAATTTCGATCAGAGCTTTTGGATTGTTTTAAGTTGCAGATAGAAATGATGATACACTTATGAAAGAGAAAAAATGTATCAAAATAACGTTTCCATAATTTTTAAAACAATATTGAGGACAACATAAACGGCAAATTTAAGGTGAGTACAATCTGTTGTAGAAACAGTGCAGACACCAATATTCCAACGGCTCTGCCTGTGTTATCAGTGATCATTTTGGCCATGTTAAGTGTTTTTCTTTTAAAACTATCACCAAAGACTAATACCAATCACAAAAACTTGCCAATTATATTAAGTATGCGCAGAAAAACACCAATTTAGTGTTTTGACGTCATGTCACGGATAATTGATTTCAATCGTTGTTGTCTTATTTTATCTGTGCTATTGATAATAAGACATATCAGTAACGAAATATTGAAAAAAGGTATTTAGTAATTTTCAATTTATTCTATTTAACAGGGTGAACACAGTTTTGTTGAGTGTATGCTATAAAAATCTGTTGCAACTATGCATGTTAACTTATTATTTTTTGTTTACAAAGTTTGTGTGTCTTTATATTACAAATGATAAAATTGCAATAATAATTTATTAGTTTCTTTTAAATTTCTTAAGAAAATCGATTAGTTACTTTTTTCGAATTTGACTTGTTTGAACAATCAGGAGTGTTTTTTACCCACATATATTTACGTCCACTGAAAATGTTCTCCTTTCTCTTAAAATTAATTTGATAAATGGGGTTAATTAAATATTTATTTAATATATATACATATATGGCTTATTTCGTGTTCAGTCAAAACCTAATTTTATGAGCTGCGACGAGAGCAGAAACTGGACAGACTCCATGAATGACGTTAGACTATGAAATAACTCTTATCATTTGGATAAACTCCGTCTTTTTTCGTCTTTCTATGTGATACAAATCGACCGAGTTATGTCAAATGAACTCTCTGGGTATGGACATTTTGGCGGTTCGTTTGTTCGTTCTAGGCAACTAATAATTGAAGAAAGATTCAGTGAAAAAATAAAATATTTACAGTTAAATGTCTCTCAGGTGGATCTTCCGGAAGAAATCATATCATTGCAGAAAAAAAATAAATGAACGGTTATGCCACCTTCATATACATCTGAACAAAAAGAAAGCATATTTTGTTATTTAAACTAAAAGAATCATCAAGTAAAAAAATTATCTTTTGCAATTAAAGCACTTGTAAAACATTTTTAAAATATATATCTTTAAAATTGTTGTTTATTGTTTATTGTTTATCCTAAATCCAACCCAGTGATGTTACCGTTAAATCATGTCTAATCATTTACTCAATTCGTAAGCTGTCAAGTTCGCTGTTCTCGATACAGTCTCAGAATTAAAGAAAAAACCCTAAATGTGATCTTCTTGCCAATAGCGAGATCTTCGCTTGAATTGCAAGAGCAACTTAAATATGATTTTTGAATTTAACTTGAAGTCAGTTTAAATTAGAATTGATTAGTTTTTTTTTTTTCAAAAATTTAAACTTCATCAAGTCAATTCCGCTAAGATGTCACCAGACGCAGGATTGCAAGAGTAACTTTGATATGATGTTCTAAAATCGATTTCCACTGCGTCGTATGCTGACTGACGTTTTTCATACTAATTGTTAGACCATAATTAATCACCTAATTGTCTAAGAATACAGGGCGGGTGGGACCGGTCAGCAGAGAATGCTCACTTCTCCTAGCCATCTGATTCTACCTATCTTCTTAGAGGTCCGTGTTGCTCTGCTTTGAATTTGTATTTCGTTTTATGGATTTTTGAGATGGTTGACAGTTTGTTATTGTCATTTTTCATCCAATCAATTCAAGTAAGATGTCTACAGATGCAGAATTGCAAGATCACCTTAGATAACATGTTTTGAATTCGATTTAAGGTCATTTTAACTCGATCTAAATGATATTTGCTTATTTAGATTTTATCCAATCAATTTGACAAAGAAAATAATGTCTTTTTTTTTTTTAAAACAATAGCCTTTAAAAGTTTATTGGGATAATTTTTATTTTCTATCATTCATTTATCACAAAATTAAAACGAAAAATAGAACATTCCATCATTTTAAAGATAAAATCTCAGTACAAGTAAGTGAGAAAAAAAATTTTTGGATCTCGGGGCTTGAGCCCGATTCGCCTGAGCACAAGTCCACGTCCACAAGTTAACGGCGGCCGTAATTATATGTAAAGGGTACTGCGGCTAAAGACTATCTATAAGTTCTAAAAATTTAAAAGTTCCATCTATGAAACTTTATGAGAAAAAACGCGAAAAAGCAAAGAGATGAAATCTGATATATCTCGGGACCGAAAGTGACAACCAAAATATTAACCTTTAGTATTTTGCAAATTTTGTCAAGTGTGTGATCTGAAAGTTTCATCGAAATCGACCGAAGCGTTTTTGAGAAACGTTACAAATAATGATAATAATAATAGGGGAGAAGAAACAAAGCAACAACATTTAGGTCTTCCGTTGAAACGAAATTAAGACCCTAAAAATAAGTCGAGGAATGACGACATACTTTTTGACTAATCCGTCGAATTAACATTTTGGTCGTAAATAGCGTATTTGAGAGTATATTTTGTTCATTACATAAACGCAAGGTGAGATACAAATAAACAATAAAACACTCTTTGGTAATTCGTAAACCATATTGGAGTCGCCGGTCGTTGCATATTCCTTTCTCTGTTATATTGATGGCCGCCAAAAGTAGCTTGCTTTTACCAGCCTCTTTTCTAATATAGATCTTAAAGTATTGTAAATCGTTGTATCATCTAGTGGACAAATTCAAGGTCCATCATGTATGTAAAACGATTGTCGTTAATTAAAGTAAAAGGCATCTTTATCAAACATGTTCTAGACACATAAATAACCATGTGTCAAATAAACATCGATACAAACATTTATTATTTTTACTATTTTTCAAAACAATGTGCATTGAACTGACAAACATAAAGCATTTTTGAGCATTGAGCAATCACTAGAAGAAAAACTGAGTTCACTTAATCACTCTGTATTTTTAACAAATTTAGAATTTTAAGATCAAACACATCTTAAAAAGGCATAATTACAGAGAAAAAATTATCAGGAGTTAGCGTTTTTTACTCCCGGTCCAGCTGATGCTCTAGAACAAGATTTACCGAGATATGGATGACTTAATCGATATATTCCCAAATCGATGTCTTTAAAAAATAAAGTAAAAGATCATAAAGTTAAAATGCTTTCATTTTCTATAAATTGATATGCAAACCAGAATGTTTTCATAGAAAGAAAGTGAGCATAGGCCTCAAGTTTTTAAAAATTGAAACAAGTGTGAAAGGGGGGGGGGGGGTCCATGCCCCACGTGCCTGTGTATTTGTGTAGTTGACAACTTTAATTTATACATTTGGAACATTTGATGTGGTGTTACAATTAAGATATCATATCAAAATACATTATTATTGTAACGTCATAGCTACATTTTTGTCCAGTGCACATGTATTTCATTCTGTCACGCCTTGATTATTTACCTCAATATTTACAACGTAAGTACTAGTATATTAAACGGGTTGTGTATTAGAATGTTGAAATACCATAAACAGACTATTCATCATAGAAAGTACCATATAATTCTCTGCGTGGACAGGGTACTGCTAAAGCTAGCATATCTTCTATCATCTTATAGCCTCTTCTTTTCAGCTCAGCTGAACCGAAGGTTCAAGTTAGCTTTTTGTTTTTGTCATCCGTTTTTCTGTCCGCCAATTTATCCGTCTGTATGTAAAGTTGCACAATTTGACGTCTTATAGGAAGTGAAAATTGTTTAAATAAGGACCAAACTCTATATAAAGCAGTTAAAAGCGAGTAAATTGTCTACTGCGCTACTTAGATACCCTAAAGTCAGACAGTGAAGTTTCCTTGTTTCCAACCATGGCCCTCAGGGCAATACTAGAGCACCAGGAAGGGCAAAAAAAGTTCAAGATTGAAAATGATAAAAAAATATTCTCAAGAACTACACCTCATAAGTGTATATTTTCAAATATTCAAACCATGGTACCCGGACCAATACTGGGGACACAGTTTGGTTTAAAGCTCAACATTGAAATTTACTGGGGATGATATTGAACTAATCTTTTTCTCAAGAACTACAATACTACACTTTGTAATGTTATTATGCAACCATTCTCAGATAATGTAGATTCTCAGTTGTTCAAACCGTGACTTCTGACCACTTGGGTTCCAAAATGGGTTTTAAGTTTAACATAAAAATATAAACGGGAAAACGTTCTTAAGCACTACAATACTACATTTTGTGATATAACTATGCTGGTATCCTCAGATAGTGTGGATTCTAAATTGTTTAAATCATAACAATCAGGTCAAAACTGGTTATACAGGAGCGGTTCAAAGTTCAACATACCGGTATATTGGGAATATATTTTCCTCAGGAGGTATATACAATTCTACATTTTGTGATATGACAATGCAAGCATCCTCAGATATAGTGTCTATTCTAAATTTATCAAACTGTGAGCCCCAAACCAATACATAATAATATGCCAATCTTATTAAAGCTTTATAAACTCTATTTACATAGTTTTCAAATTTTGAGATTTAATAAAAATTATAAAGATGTAAAAACATGTACAGATTGATGGAAATATATTGGAATATAATATGAATAAAAAAAGATTCTAATAAATATCCTAATGAAAAACAATATTTTGAATTTATTTAAAAGAAGGATCGTAGCGATACACAACTTATTTGAAATATACATATCATTAAAAAAAACTTTCTAATAACATTCAGTTTAAAATTTGCCTGACTATTGTGGAAAATAAAATATACAAATCCCAAAGATATTTACAATAATGGAAATCTATGAATCTACCCCAGCTTGGAAAAACCATTCAGTGTGCTTTTCACGACTTACACGTGAAAGAATAATGTGTTGGTTATTTAGATTTAACAGAGTCTAAATAGAATTTGTTTGCACATTAATTGTTAAAAATGTTAAAATTGTTAAAATGGAAATTACGACAAAGAGCACATGGCGTGTGACCGGTCAGCAGAGGATGCTCACTCTTCCATGGCACCTGATCCTACTTCAAAATTCTTTTTAGAGTTTTTTTAGAGGTCCGTGTTGGCCCTGCTCCTGTTTTGTAACTTCCCTTTGGATTTTTGAATTTGAACAGTGTTCGTTATCACCACATATCATTTTGTTACAATAGTTAACAAAGGAATGCAGGAACAGTTATTTATTTTGTCAAAAAATCGATTATTCAGTTTTATCAATAAGGATTTCCTGTGTCTTTGTTTACTTCAATGATTGCTAACTTTCATAATAACTTTTAAAGTTGTAGAAACCACATTCCTTTAAAATGCCATTGTTACACATCTATAATCACTTTAAAACTCACTTTTAAGATCCACAAAGATGACAAATGAAGCATTCATAAGTCTCAAACATTGCCTATGTAGTATAAATACGCTTTAAAATGCTGCACCCTATTTAAGGACTTCAAATTATATTCCATTTCTTTTATACTTTATTTGAAGAAACTTTTCCTTATTTGACTGACACTGTTTTGAAAAAATGTACAAAGACAGTCAGAAGACGAACTAACTTAAGCACTAAGCTCAGGTGAACCTAAATGTAGGTGACATTCCTTTTTTGTGCAGTGCAAAATAACTTGTGCTGCATATCATTTGTATTTTGTTGGCATGCATTTGATCGAAGAGAAAGTAACAAGGTGATAAGACCGTTACCACTTTGGAAAATCGATGATATTTTTTTGACCGTGTTAAAAAATATCATCGATAAGTGAAACGAAAAAGAGAAAGATATTTGTAAGGTAAAAGGAAGGGAAAAAAAATCAGTGATTGAGAAGGCTTCTGTTTTAAAGATAGCCTCTACTGTTCACATAGTTAAAGCCGTTCATTATTTAAAATTCTATATTGCAATGGCAAGAAAGGAGTCTCTACAAAAATTGTGAATTATGTGCAGTGTCCTTTAGATAGAAATTCTGTTGATTTAAAGACGTAGTGAATATGAATATCTCTGAAGGTGAATGGAAATAATATCTAGCAAACAACACCAAATATTCTAAAAAATATAGAAACTACATTCAAAGGCAGCAAATTTATGGAAAGTTGGAAGCACAAGAAATGCCCCACGTCACAAACTAGGAATTTATAGCACAACCAATCCGTTCTAGAAGAAAAAACCCCCAAAATAACATCAAAGAAACAAACAAACAAACAGCTATTACTAGATAGTGAATTAAAATTTAAAATACCGTATACTAGTACTAAGGGATAGAATTGATAAAACTCATTACAACGTATTGATCTTTTAAGAGACCAACCCATCATTATATAGCAATAACATAAGTAATGGAAAAAAAGCAATTATTATTCCCAAAGGGAAATTGAAAATTATACAATATATGATATCTCTCCCGGAGTTCGGTGTAAATAATGCCTTGGCTCAGCAATGACCCCTAGGCGCAGACCGTGTGTTGATCTTCTGAGTATGTTCTTCGAGTGTTCTTTGTAATTGACCTACAAATATTTGGAAGAATAAAAGTATCTATGTGTAGAGAAATGTGGCGATATTTTCTTCAGACATAATATTTTTCAATTGTTTAACACAAGTAGACGAGCACATTGTACATGGAAGCCCCTAGGTTGATAAGACCGAGGTGAGGGTTACATTATCTGTAATGAATAATACTTAAACAAATACTTGATATACATACTTAAACATGAACTTAATTAGTTTATTTTTTTTCTTAAAGAAAGGTGCTTTATTGCTTTAATCTTTTCAAAATAAGCCATACTCATATATTATCAATTTTGTTTGAGAGAATTATGATATTAGGATATTAGGTATAGACGAGATGATTAAGGTGAACATTTTAATTTGTTAGTCATATTCATCCTCGATCATCTTAATATTTACCATCAACCCTCTCTATTCTACAGAACCAAAAAAGTTTATATGGGATTGAATCTGTGGAAAAATATCCTTACTATGTCCAAGAACAAAAATTACATGTGAAATTAAATATGCATTTCATATATTTATACTGCATAAAGCATATATTTGATGAAGTATGGGTGTACGACGAAAAAACCAAAAACATCGTGCACTTACAACGTAAACTGATTAATAGTATTTAATGTTTGTATTAGTTAACCTTAGATAACAGTATGTATTTATTCTAACTGGAAAGTCTCTCTGACATTCAGCAAGGATTGTAAAAAGAAAGTTAGATATGTCCCCTGCCTTCGTTTTTAAAATAAGACACTTGAATGCTTTTGAAAATTCAAAAGAAATTTAACAATCACTTTTATGTATTTATATCTAAAACTTTCTACTTAAGGCTGTAACGATCCTTTCCTTTACACCGATTGCATCTGTCGATGTTGAGTTTACCAACTTATCAATTTTCACAAAAAAATCGTGTTTCTCTGATTTACATGACAAAAACTTAAAAAAAATAAACAAACAAAATTCTGCTTACTTAAATAAATAATAGTGACTGATGCGAGACATGTTTAATTCAATTTATATTGAAGCAAAGGATCTATGAAACTATCATCGTATTTGACTTTAGACAAGGTGCATTTCAAAATGGTATCAACTTGCACTTCAACCAAATTTATAATACGGCAGTTGAAAGCGTTCAATGCACCTGCAGGTAAATACCTTTAAATGCATGCTCCTTTTTTGTATTTAGATTTGGCCGAATCCAGTCAAATTTTATTTGCGATAATTTTTTTACGAGTTGCGACTGTGCTTTCCCAGCCATTGTTAACCGAAAGGTCAAAATGTACCAAAAAAAATCCAGACTTCATTTTCTTTGTTTTTCAAAATTTTCTTCAGACTGTAAACTGATTTTATTGACTTGGTCACGATGTATTTGACATCGATATAATCTGGCTGATTTTGAAAGTAGAATAAGTATTACTTACATAAAGACACACTATATTACTTTGATATCCCACCAAATATATTAGTTGATATTTGAATACAAATTGTGAGAAAATCAATTTAAGAAATACCACGAAATTAAAGGCTATTATATATTAAGCTTACACATTTTTGAAATAAGGAAGGAGTCTTCTCTTTATTAGACATACTTCTTATCATAAGAAATTCGTGAAATTTTTACATGGTCAAACAGATCATATCACCAAATGATCGATCAGTTTAATCAAATTTGACCTCCTTATTTTCGCATGAAGGTGAGGTCAAGGTCACTACCTTTTTTTACTGAAGGATGAAAAAATGACAATAACAAACCGTCAACCATCTCAAAAATCCATAAAACGAAATACAAATTCGATGATAAAAATAAAGGTAGTTATCTGAAATTTTGTAGACATCTGTTTATGATATGAAGTTTGTATTCTTCAATGAAATGATAGATTATCAGAATGTCTATCAGCTTGTATTACTAAATTGAAATAAATATTTAAACTAAAATTGACATAATTGCTTAGCCCGCATTTCCTCTAATTTTCTTAAAATTCGAAGATATTTTGATTATTTTTCTATGGTTCCAATAAAAAAAATATTTCAGAATTTTACATATTATGAAGACTATACTTACAGAAAATCTAATATAATGCCCATTTAAAAATGTTATTGTTTAAAAACTGCTAAATAAACTAATGAATCTATAGCAATTCTGAAAAAATTCCTACGCCAATGTTCCACCAAAAATAAAGTCCTTGTTAGATTCTAAACTTTGATTATCATTTCTATGCCAAGTTGTATAATAGTAAAATAGATAAAAAAAATATGATATTTCAATTTCCTTTCATCTTCATTTAATGAACATTTAATCAAATTTACTTTTGACAAGTCGAAAACCAGAAAAGACTCCTTCCCTAAAAAAGCCTTCTTTTTTTAAAAAAAAAATTCTATTGAAATCAAAAGTAAACTTTTTATGTAATTAAGAAAACAATTTTTGTACTTGATATCTCAAGCGCATGTAGATGATTAAAAACCCATTATTAAAAATTTTCACATCTACTTTTTAACGTTTACTTTAAACACTTGGAGTAATTGTCTCATTTGTATTCTCTAGTAATTTGTTTTCGTGGATGTCGACGTGCATTCAAGAAATCGATCATTGACTAGTAGTTTCTTTCTCGGTTAATCTCAATGATTTCTCAATTGAATCTCAACTGATTAAAACTTATATGCATAAATGTGTTTGTAAATAAAACGATCTAAGAATAAACGTTTTCATTTTGGATGGTAAAAAAGAGATATTGATTACATAAGTACGGAAGTTGGATTGAAAATATTTATCAAAACAAGTGAATATTTGCATGACACGTGGTGATAACAAACAGTGTTCACCCGCCGTGTGCTCTTTGTCGTAATCGGGAAAACGGGAAAATCCGTAGGCAATTAGGTGATAAGGTATGAAAAACGTCAGTCAGCATGCGACCCAGTGGAAGATTGTATTTGCTGACAAAGTCATTGTATCGACCATAGAACGTACGAAAGGATGACTTCAATCGAGACTATTGGTAGTCCTGTTTTATCAACTTGTTTGTCAGTAGCTTGCCTCGCCCTCGAAACTGTTTATACGTAGATCATGCCTTTGCATATCGAATTAACTGAGAGACAAAAACTCCATATGCAGGGGATGAAGGTATATTGCTACATTAGTAAGGAAAGTTGACTATAGAAAAAAAATTTAAGTCATCACGTTTATCATAAAGTTTTGCTGTAAAGTTTCCATAAATGTCCCTTTCTAATAAAATATCCAAATATGAAACAGATGACGCAGACTATGTGGTATCTTTTATTTCAAGTTCACTATATCTAGTCGACGTAAGTATGGAAGTAATAATTGTTAATTGATAATACGTCGTCGATATACCTTAATGTTGAGTTGAAGGCCAAATCAAGTGTTTTATGTTTTTCACGTACAAGGTTTTGAATAAATTCTGCTTCATATGAATACAAAAATAGGTCTGCTAACAATGGGGCGCAATTGGTTCCCATGGGAATTCCAACAGATTGTTGGAAGATCCGATTTCCCAAAACTACATAGATGTTGTCTATCAGAATAATATAATTCGAATTATTGATATCAAATATTTATTTTTTGATAACAGAAAATACCTCAAAAATATTAAAACGGCGCCTCATATTTTTGTACAGAACTCGTAGTATGTATGAAATTAAAATGCCAGTTGAATGATCGGTGTTCACTAAATTTTGGACCTTTAGGAATGAGTGATTCAGGGTAATCATTATTTACTATATTTACTTCACCAGTAATGACATGTCCAGCAGGACTATAGTTGAAGGGAGAAGAAGAACAAGAACACCTTGGATGACTACCTTTCAGATGGTCAATGTCGAGGCATTCTAGAGTTGAATATGGTGGAATACAAGACTGTACCTTTTTGTGATTGATGATATTGCTAATATTTACCAATGCCTTTGTTGGCATATTAAAGTTTAAAGAACGAACGCGTTTGTTTAGCAGTTTGTTCTTCACGAGACGGTTTAAAAAGTCTAGTTAGCAAATATCCATAATCATCGAACCGAGTCTGTATTCGGGTGTTAAAGAATTAAAAATAGGCATTTACTTTACTTTTTCAAGCATATCATTTAAAAGTTTCAAAGGGACAGAATAAAGTTTGGTTAGAATGTGATGGATACCTCACTGTTTATTTACATAAGGTAGAAGTAAAAAGAGACATCGAGTATAATGGGTTTATTGTAAGACCGATGTCCATGGCTACGCTTACATCTCTATGTATTGTTAAAAAGTCTCATCAAATTTACATCGTTACACTCTGGACTTGAAAGATTCCCTACACTATTGACATTGTCGGTACAACCGTAAGAAAATGCTGTGCCTAGTTTTCTGATCCAGAATTCTTCTCGTTGTCTATGGCATTAAATTTCTTAACTTATCTGTAGAAAATTTCTAAAAACCGAAACACGAACGACTGTAGCTTAAATCAATACTCTTTTATGTCTTCTTTTATATCTTAATTAAAACCAATTTTCCTTTTTCAGATATTGATACTATTTTTGTAAACATTATAATCTTTGTCTATTTTTAAATCAGATGTAATTTCATTTAACAAAAGATAAAATAACTTCATTATAATATCCTTTAATTAAAAAAACCTAAACTCATTTGGTATTTTAAAAACAAATGCAAAAAGATAACATTTCTTACACATTTTGCTAGAGCAATTTGTGTATATCATAAAGTTGTAAACGTTATCTCATCCTATTATTTTAATATTATGAAAAAGTTGGCATAGATAAGCATTCTTTCAATGTTCAATTTGACAAGATATTAAATATTCCGAATAAAATGAACTTAAAAAAGTTGGTTGTGTCCGTGTTTGTAAACTTCATACAAAAACCCAAATCTTAATCTTTGCATAAACATAAAGAAATAACTACATGTAATGACTTCTTCCAATGTGATTAAACGTCAATATATATATATATGCTATAAATGTCAAGTAAAAAGTGTTTAGATGTCTTAAAACCAATATATTTTTGTATAGTAATACAGATACTACCTGTGCGTTCATCAATGATGCGTCATTTTATGTAAATTATTTTTCATCATCAATTTTCTTAGTCTCTGACCCTTAAACCTCAAACGTTTTATCTATATATCGTCAGAGAAAGAGAAAATGACATGAATGAAATAAATATCCTTAAATCTTCTCACTAAGTATACCTCTATAAATACAGGACATCTATGATAAATCGGAACCAGAAGTAATTTCGTTAAAATTCAAGGCGTATACATTTTAAGTTACTGCCGATTAACTAGAATATAAATCTGTCTTTGAATCTTTGAAAAGTCAACCGAACATAAAACAATAGCTTGTGAAAGAAGAATAAAATATTCAAGAGAGACAGTACGCAATGATTTTATTCACTAGAAAATTAAATAGAACTGAAGACTGACAGCAATAACAGTAAATGCATTTTATTTATTTTACGTTTCCCTTTTTGATAAACTTTCCCCAATCAATTTGCTTAAAACATTTCGCTCTAAGCTTAAGCCCAGTATTATGTAACACAAACCCTTTATCAAAAGTTTGCTGGCATACATTCATTATGTACATAAATGCTATCTAAAGAGTAAACCATCATGACTTTGATAAAATCGCGTGCGTTTAAACCACAATCTTCGACAGCATGGAATACGTAAAGGCCAGTCATTCAAAAAGCAAGGTTTATGACATGCCCAAAGGATCGAGCAGTAAGCACTGGTTGCACACTCTTTAAAGCTAAACAACACTTGTAAATAGGCACTGTCCGCCATTTTTCTCTTTCATCACCGATATCCCTACAACCCATATACATAAGCCGCAGACCTCTTAACAGTTTAAAGTATTTCGCTGTAGAGGTCTCACCTGTATGGACGTACATCTTGCCTCACCGTATTACTTGGTCGCGATGGAATTATCAAATTTTACGCACTTTTTTCAAGCCAGGAGAATACTAACATCAAATAAACAGGTCAATGCAGCAAATACACATGAAAAAAGAAATAAATGCATAAAATCCATAGACCACAAAAGGAAGACTATACGTCGACCACGAGTTCCATTATATATACCTGTGTGACCATGCCTATTTATGAGCGGTGTTCAACTTTAGGGTCCTATAGCTCCAAGGCTGAAACTCGTCTGTGACTCATTTGAAGCACTAACAATATTAGTACACATATATTTGTGTTTTGTTATTTGCACTTCGTTACTAACTGTATATTTTATGTTAATTTCAAAAATGTTTACACAATAAAAGGCGGTTTAAACGGGAAATGGGAAGGAGCGTGCATTGCAGAAAATGACCTTAATACGTCATCATATCGAGTTATTGTTATAGCAATTATAACTACTTTCATAGAATGTACATACCACTAAAGAAAAGAAAGCAAGTTACTGATTATATTTGAATTTTGTTTTGTCTCTTACACTGTAAATATTGAGTAAATGTGAACGAAAATTGTTAGCATGAAACAGTATAAAAGTATGTATTTAGTCCGCGCAGTTAATTGTTAAATGAAAACAAATCACACAAAATTAATTTAAAATGTATAGAAAAAGACATGATATAACAATATCAACATTAAGAATCTATTGTATTTTAAAAAAAACCAACAATCAAGAAAACATCTAAGATCAATTTCAAAAAATGGGATATCTACGAACAACCAATTTGTTTGTTATTCGGTATATTGTTCTCACCTGAAATATTATTGATCAAATTGGTAACATCGAGGTTTGTCATCTTATGATTCAAATTCTGCAATCTCCTGAACGGTATACTCAGCAAATTTTGAGAAAATACCCAGTTTGTGTAAATTGTTTTCCTAAATGAAATTAAAAGATATATTTACTAAATATACCGTTTAACCAATAAGAAATTAAGTAAGAGTTTCCGCAATGCTGCATAATAACCTCCTCAGTCTCGAAATGTTGTTTTGAAATATAAAAGCCGATGTACTAGATGAGGCTTTTATATTTCAAATAACATTTTGAGACCAAGGAGGTTATTCTGCAATATTCACGATTTTCTATTCTTCAACAGCTCAGATGTTCCACTGATCGTTTCTTCTGTAGAGAGACGATCTAAGTCATTTAGACTTCTGTTCCGTGTAACCCCGAATGTTTTCTTAGCGTGCCTTTCGATCAGACGACATAATTGTTTTTTTCTTGGATATTAATACATTTCTCTTAACTATAAAATATCTTTGAATTTTAAGAGTAATTTAACACGATTATGACTACTACACGTTATATATTTTATGTAAGAACATGCAGTGCAAAAGTGCTAGGGAGGTCTTGGGAACAGCCGCATTGAGCTCCTCGAAATAAACATTTTATGCAATATATATCGTGTTTTCTGGAACTAAGATGTACAACTGACATGGTTAAAAAAAATACAGTTTGAAGTTATACTTTCATGATCAGTGCGAGGCTAATAGGTATTTCTTAATTGATAATATACTTATGACGTTCGTGCTATATTGGAGAATTATGTCCGCGGCATCTCTTTCATCTCGGCAATTACTGTGGTAGAATAAAGCTTATTTCTGATATATTGATAAGCTTTTACCTCTGAGCATGGGGCAGAATTTTACATACAGTTCTGTTCTGAAATAAGGTCACCTTCATATGTTTTTAGAGCAATTCAAAACATCAAATATAATATTTAAACTCTCAAATCAAAACAACAAATAAAAAGGCAAAATATGTGGATATAGGAATTTTTTAAACAAAATATATATTAGTCAAAAATACAATGTATACGTAAATCCATAATTTCCTTAACAAAGAAAATCTCACCTTGAAGACGACGCCAGAAATTCAGATGGATTGGAAAAAATATGATAATTAGATTTTGTACATGTGATTTGATCAAGCCAATCATAATGTCTCTCAGATGCACGTGTCGAAGATTTTGCAAGCACATTTGAATTGATCTCAAGCCACAGCATGGACTGCATTTACTGATAATTGGCATGCAAATTTTACACGTAAGCACTATGATTGTTTAATGATGATGTATACAAACTGTCATTTTATAACAAATTTACATTTATTTACATTTTAAACGGCCAATAATAAAGATATCCAACATGCTTTCTTTTATCTATGCCTAATGCCATATTATGTAACCTAACAACAAAGTAACACCGTAAAAAGGAGATAAGGGGTTATCAAAAGTTTGTTGACATGCATAAACTGTGCACCTAAATGATTCGTTTTCAGATAAAATGGGCCAAATTTAAGTTCACAAGTGGGTCACTTTAGCATCCTTTCAGAAAACAAGACACAATGTCTCTACCATATAGTTGAATTATTTTTAAAAGTATTTTTAAAATAATTTGGGTAACATGAAGTTAAGTGTACAATTATCAATGGATTTTTGATATGGATGAATTGAAAGATTAGACTCTACTGTGCAGTTCTAAGGAAACAGAACTATGCAAGGCACACTTTTCTAGACTGGTTTTTAAGAACAGTTTGAATTTAGTAGGTTATTGATAATCTTCAACCTTACATTCATAAATCAGTTACAGGTATTTGATAAAAAAAAATCTGATTTTGATTGCTGAAAGTACTATCTTGCACTAATATAATGATTGTAGGGTGTAAACTTGTAGACCACATCATAAATTTGCAGGTCCAACGACACATAACTAACTACATAGCCTCTGTTGGAGTGCTTTTATATTAATGAGCAAAGGTGTCTTGATTTGAAAAATTGTCATTTTTGCTCCTAAGTGAATATCTCTTGTGTAAAGGCTTTGTTCAATGGATTATCACATATCGTAAAAAAACATGTTATAATTATTTAAAACACACTTCTCTAATCATGAGCATGGATCAGCCGCCAAGCCAAGATTAAAGGTTCTAAAATATATTATTTTATTCATGATATGCTAGTTGAACTTTGATCCACATAATACTGTAATGTATCCTATTATATTGGTCATGACAAAATAAAGGAAAGTAAAATTGATGAGTGAATAGATATAATGTAAAATAATGCATGTTGCTCAAAAAGAAAAAAAAAGAAATCAAGAATCAATAAAAGAGATATGCTTCTGATTATTTGAAACATGATACCAGCGTTGTTTATGTACAAGAAACATTGTGCGCTAAGTATGTAACTTGAATATAAAAGTAAATAATGTCTTCTACCTAATTCTTGTTGTATATCATTCTGGTATACTTAAGTGATTCATATATGTTGCAAAACTGCAAATAGATTATGATTAACCTGCAAAAATATGAAAAATTAAAGCTACAATTGATCATCAAGTGAACTTATCTTAAGGAATAAAATACTTGACATGCAGTGCGGAAACTAAAAAAACAACTGCTAAGGAAGGAGTCTTTTCTGATTTTCGACTTATCAAAAGTAAATTTAATTGTTCATTAAATCAAGATGAAAGGATTTTTAAATACCATATTTTTCTATCTTTTTTACTATTATACAACTTGGCATAAAAATGGTAATCAAAGTTTAGAATCTAACAAGGACTTTATTTTTAGTGGTACATTAGCGTAGGAAAATGTTACATATCAGAATTGTTGTATATTCATAAGATTATTCAGCTTTTTTAAAACAATAACATTAATGATGGTTTTTTTCCAACTAATTTGAACTAATAATAAGATTCAGGGGTACAAGAATATGTTTTTAAATCATGATTTGACTATCAAATTACATTTTTATAAGCTATTTTAAGTGCTCATTATATAAATAGATTTATGTGAAAAAATCACTAAAATCTGATTTTCTCTCTTATTAAATGGTCAATATTGTAGCTTTTCTGTCAATCTATATCTTTATGGAAAGGTTTTATAATATGTAAAAATCAAAAATATTTTGTAATTGGAAGCAAAGAAAAATAATCAAAATATTTTCAAAATTTAAGAAAGTTAGAGGAAATGCGGGCTAAGCAATATCAATTTTAGTTTAAATATTTATTTCAATTGAGTAGTATAGACATTCTAATATTTTATCATTTCATTGAGGAATACAAACTTCATATTTTAAACAGATGTCTACAAAACTGCAGATAAATTCATTTATTTTCACCACCCTTTAAAGCGAGAAAAAAGATAGTGACATTGACTTCACCTTCATGCGAAAACAAGGAGGTCAAGTTTGATTAAACTGATACAATCGTTTAAATATATGATCTGTTTGGTCGTATAAAAATTTCCTGAATTTCTTAATATAAGAAGCATGTCTAATAACGAGAAGACTCCTTCCTAAAGGGCGAAACCACCGAAGAAGAGTTAATTTTTAGATAGTTTTGAATTAACCTTAACAAATGTATTTAAAAACAAATAGTTTTAATTAACTTGAATGGTTTTAAAATTGAATGAAATGTTACACCATACAAAACTAGTAAACTTGGAAATGAAACAGGAAAGGATCAAATTACAAGAATGACGGTTTCCACCATATTTAGTATCATTCAATCTTTTCTGTACCAAATTTGATTAAGAGAGTAAGTTAGTTTTGGTTTTTAATTTCGTTGAAAGACTCTAATTCAAGATTGAAGGCTTGCTTTAAATTTTTATTTTTATAATGATATAATGTTTCAGTCATTAAATATTTTTAGCCGAATGATTTTCACCGAAAATTTCGTTTATTTACTACTATAGTGTTTATTCATTATTAAGGACATTAAAGAAAATTAAAGTGAGATGATCATATTCTTTAAATCAGATGACATATACTTGATATTCACGAATGTACATTTGTTTATTTGCTTAACCTTGATGACATCAATGCATATAAATAAAAATAAAAATACTTCGATTTTTTTTTTTTAAAGCTAGTCTTAAAAGACATCATATAAGTGTATTATCGATGCTTATTTTTTTTTATATTATTTACATCAAATGCCTCACATGCAGTTACATGTATTTATTCTGATATACATATTAAAATGATAACTTATTTCTTATGTTTACATTTGTTGCAAATTATGGCAATAACATTGCTCCAAACTTATAAGAGGTGGAATTCTCATTTGCTAAGCGCTGAACAAAAGACCATATATGTCTCGTTGATATACTAGTTGGGGATACCCTTTCTTTTTACATGATTGCTCTGACCTTGGCTCTCTAGTCGAGATGTCGTGGCGGAGTTAAATTGTTTATTTAGAGCAGTGGTTTCTGATATTGTAATAATAGGATCCGAATTAATTTTTATGACCGAGAGAGTTGTTTCTTTTATCGTGACAAAGTTTTAGCTTTTAAATTTTATAATTTTTATCAGAAATGACTGGTGTTTGTCTTCTTTATACTCTTTTTCTATGAATATCCACTTGAAGAAATGACTGGCTATAGGATGTACTCGTGCATAAGGTTTCATTATGTTGTATGACAGGTTGTACCAAATGATCTAAGAAATAATTAACAAATACACTCTCTTGATCTAAAATGATGCTTAAAACGAAAAATCGAATATTTGTTTATGTATAAATTTTGCACAGTGAATACACAATCTTACTCAGTTTTTTTTTTTTTTTTTTACAAATACGGTTACTTGTTCTTCTTATTCTCAATACTGATTAATTTCTGTTCGATATTAAGATTTTTTAGTGTCTGTGCGTATGTTATTGAGACAGGTAACGCTATCACTTGCGACAAACCAGTGTCCTAAATGTTTAGCCTTCAATATCTTTTCGTCAATTCCGATGATAAAATTGAAATTTAGAATAAAGCGTGTTTTAATTGTTCCAGATTTGGATTTCTGTACCACTTTCCATCAAGAAACCTGTCTAATGGTAAAAAGTAAATAATGATGTTTCGATAATGTTCTAGAATAAGGTCCATCAACACTATTTGATCATTGTCTACAGATCTTACGTGAGCTGTGTTGTCCAAACATGAAAACATTGTATCTAATGCGCTCAGACGATGAACGAGTTCCATCCAGAACATTTTCATTCGAGTTGTATTTCTCATGAAATAAAATCCAATGGCTGCTTCGAATGAATTGGTATATGTTGATATGATTGTCAAGTCATATTCTGTTTTGATAGTCACCAAAGGAATTGGGTTTCTTGACTACAATGCATCTAATTCAAAAAGAAAAACAGGGATATTTTCCTGTATAATCCTATTGACGACCCTGCTTCGGTATATTCCGACACTCATAAATCCCGCAGAGCAGTACCTTTGCTTTCCGTTAATTTCATTGAATACGTTCAGGTACATAACGGTTAAGGAAGGATACTTGGCGACAATGTCACTGTAAATTGATTCATCTGTTACAACAACTAACACTCGAGAGTGATTCACCATACCATTAGTATGGCACATCCAGTTTGTAAGAAATGGAACAAATGCTGTATTCATGAAGGTCCTCATAACCAATCCGTTATTGCTTGCTATTCTTTTTGCTTTGCGAATAACATTCTTTTTATCGAATGATTCCAACGTTTTACCAAATCCGTATCTTGGTTTGTTTGCACAAATTGAGAGCGAGATGTTTTCA